>CAWUHW010000012.1:0-576867 GCA_963922195.1 Panagrolaimus sp. PS1159 | reverse complement strand
TTTCTGTTTTTTTAAATTCTGTAATTTATAAGTAACAAATGAAACAGAAATTAGCAAGTTAAAATTGTTTTAACTTGCTCTTTTCTGTTTTTTTAAATTCTGTAATTTATAAGTAACAAATGAAACAGAAATTAGCAGGTTAAAATCGTTTTACTTACTCTTTTCTGTTTTTTTAAATTCTGTAATTTATAAGTAACAAATGAAACAGAAATTAGCAGGTTAAAATCGTTTTAACTTACTCTTTTCTGTTTTTTAAATTCTGTAATTTATAAGTAACAAATGAAACAGAAATTAGCAGGTTAAAATCGTTTTAACTTACTCTTTTCTGTTTTTTTAAATTCTGTAATTTATAAGTAACAAATGAAACAGAAATTAGCAAGTTAAAATTGTTTTAACTTGCTCTTTTCTGTTTTTTTAAATTCTGTAATTTATAAGTAACAAATGAAACAGAAATTAGCAGGTTAAAATCGTTTTAACTTACTCTTTTCTGTTTTTTTAAATTCTGTAATTTATAAGTAACAAATGAAACAGAAATTAGCAGGTTAAAATCGTTTTAACTTACTCTTTTCTGTTTTTTTAAATTCTGTAATTTATAAGTAACAAATGAAACAGAAATTAGCAGGTTAAAATCGTTTTAACTTACTCTTTTCTGTTTTTTTAAATTCTGTAATTTATAAGTAACAAATGAAACAGAAATTAGCAGGTTAAAATCGTTTTAACTTACTCTTTTCTGTTTTTTTAAATTCTGTAATTTATAAGTAACAAATGAAACAGAAATTAGCAAGTTAAAATTCGTTTTAACTTACTCTTTTCTGTTTTTTTAAATTCTGTAATTTATAAGTAACAAATGAAACAGAAATTAGCAGGTTAAAATCGTTTTAACTTACTCTTTTCTGTTTTTTTAAATTCTGTAATTTATAAGTAACAAATGAAACAGAAATTAGCAGGTTAAAATCGTTTTAACTTACTCTTTTCTGTTTTTTTAAATTCTGTAATTTATAAGTAACAAATGAAACAGAAATTAGCAGGTTAAAATCGTTTTAACTTACTCTTTTCTGTTTTTTTAAATTCTGTAATTTATAAGTAACAAATGAAACAGAAATTAGCAGGTTAAAATCGTTTTAACTTACTCTTTTCTGTTTTTTTAAATTCTGTAATTTATAAGTAACAAATGAAACAGAAATTAGCAGGTTAAAATCGTTTTAACTTACTCTTTTCTGTTTTTTTAAATTCTGTAATTTATAAGTAACAAATGAAACAGAAATTAGCAGGTTAAAATCGTTTTAACTTACTCTTTTCTGTTTTTTTAAATTCTGTAATTTATAAGTAACAAATGAAACAGAAATTAGCAGGTTAAAATCGTTTTAACTTACTCTTTTCTGTTTTTTTAAATTCTGTAATTTATAAGTAACAAATGAAACAGAAATTAGCAGGTTAAAATCGTTTTAACTTACTCTTTTCTGTTTTTTTAAATTCTGTAATTTATAAGTAACAAATGAAACAGAAATTAGCAGGTTAAAATCGTTTTAACTTACTCTTTTCTGTTTTTTTAAATTCTGTAATTTATAAGTAACAAATGAAACAGAAATTAGCAGGTTAAAATCGTTTTAACTTACTCTTTTCTGTTTTTTTAAATTCTGTAATTTATAAGTAACAAATGAAACAGAAATTAGCAGGTTAAAATCGTTTTAACTTACTCTTTTCTGTTTTTTTAAATTCTGTAATTTATAAGTAACAAATGAAACAGAAATTAGCAGGTTAAAATCGTTTTAACTTGACTCTTTTCTGTTTTTTTAAATTCTGTAATTTATAAGTAACAAATGAAACAGAAATTAGCAGGTTAAAATCGTTTTAACTTACTCTTTTCTGTTTTTTTAAATTCTGTAATTTATAAGTAACAAATGAAACAGAAATTAGCAGGTTAAAATCGTTTTAACTTACTCTTTTCTGTTTTTTTAAATTCTGTAATTTATAAGTAACAAATGAAACAGAAATTAGCAGGTTAAAATCGTTTTAACTTACTCTTTTCTGTTTTTTTAAATTCTGTAATTTATAAGTAACAAATGAAACAGAAATTAGCAGGTTAAAATCGTTTTAACTTACTCTTTTCTGTTTTTTTAAATTCTGTAATTTATAAGTAACAAATGAAACAGAAATTAGCAGGTTAAAATCGTTTTAACTTACTCTTTTCTGTTTTTTTAAATTCTGTAATTTATAAGTAACAAATGAAACAGAAATTAGCAGGTTAAAATCGTTTTAACTTACTCTTTTCTGTTTTTTTAAATTCTGTAATTTATAAGTAACAAATGAAACAGAAATTAGCAGGTTAAAATCGTTTTAACTTACTCTTTTCTGTTTTTTTAAATTCTGTAATTTATAAGTAACAAATGAAACAGAAATTAGCAGGTTAAAATCGTTTTAACTTACTCTTTTCTGTTTTTTTAAATTCTGTAATTTATAAGTAACAAATGAAACAGAAATTAGCAAGTTAAAATCGTTTTAACTTAGCTCTTTTCTGTTTTTTTAAATTCTGTAATTTATAAGTAACAAATGAAACAGAAATTAGCAGGTTAAAATCGTTTTAACTTACTCTTTTCTGTTTTTTTAAATTCTGTAATTTATAAGTAACAAATGAAACAGAAATTAGCAGGTTAAAATCGTTTTAACTTACTCTTTTCTGTTTTTTTAAATTCTGTAATTTATAAGTAACAAATGAAACAGAAATTAGCAAGTTAAAATTGTTTTAACTTGCTCTTTTCTGTTTTTTTAAATTCTGTAATTTATAAGTAACAAATGAAACAGAAATTAGCAGGTTAAAATCGTTTTAACTTACTCTTTTCTGTTTTTTTAAATTTGTAATTTATAAGTAACAAATGAAACAGAAATTAGCAGGTTAAAATCGTTTTAACTTGCTCTTTTCTGTTTTTTTAAATTCTGTAATTTATAAGTAACAAATGAAACAGAAATTAGCAGGTTAAAATCGTTTTAACTTACTCTTTTCTGTTTTTTTAAATTCTGTAATTTATAAGTAACAAATGAAACAGAAATTAGCAGGTTAAAATCGTTTTAACTTACTCTTTTCTGTTTTTTTAAATTCTGTAATTTATAAGTAACAAATGAAACAGAAATTAGCAGGTTAAAATTGTTTTAACTTAGCTCTTTTCTGTTTTTTTTAAATTCTGTAATTTATAAGTAACAAATGAAACAGAAATTAGCAGGTTAAAATCGTTTTAACTTACTCTTTTCTGTTTTTTTAAATTCTGTAATTTATAAGTAACAAATGAAACAGAAATTAGCAGGTTAAAATCGTTTTAACTTACTCTTTTCTGTTTTTTTAAATTCTGTAATTTATAAGTAACAAATGAAACAGAAATTAGCAGGTTAAAATCGTTTTAACTTACTCTTTTCTGTTTTTTTAAATTCTGTAATTTATAAGTAACAAATGAAACAGAAATTAGCAAGTTAAAATTGTTTTAACTTGCTCTTTTCTGTTTTTTTAAATTCTGTAATTTATAAGTAACAAATGAAACAGAAATTAGCAGGTTAAAATCGTTTTAACTTACTCTTTTCTGTTTTTTTAAATTCTGTAATTTATAAGTAACAAATGAAACAGAAATTAGCAGGTTAAAATCGTTTTAACTTACTCTTTTCTGTTTTTTTAAATTCTGTAATTTATAAGTAACAAATGAAACAGAAATTAGCAGGTTAAAATCTGTTTTAACTTGCTCTTTTCTGTTTTTTTAAATTCTGTAATTTATAAGTAACAAATGAAACAGAAATTAGCAGGTTAAAATCGTTTTAACTTACTCTTTTCTGTTTTTTTAAATTCTGTAATTTATAAGTAACAAATGAAACAGAAATTAGCAGGTTAAAATCGTTTTAACTTACTCTTTTCTGTTTTTTTAAATTCTGTAATTTATAAGTAACAAATGAAACAGAAATTAGCAAGTTAAAATTGTTTTAACTTGCTCTTTTCTGTTTTTTTAAATTCTGTAATTTATAAGTAACAAATGAAACAGAAATTAGCAGGTTAAAATTGTTTTAACTTGCTCTTTTCTGTTTTTTTAAATTCTGTAATTTATAAGTAACAAATGAAACAGAAATTAGCAGGTTAAAATCGTTTTAACTTACTCTTTTCTGTTTTTTTAAATTCTGTAATTTATAAGTAACAAATGAAACAGAAATTAGCAAGTTAAAATTGTTTAACTTGCTCTTTTCTGTTTTTTTAAATTCTGTAATTTATAAGTAACAAATGAAACAGAAATTAGCAAGTTAAAATTGTTTTAACTTGCTCTTTTCTGTTTTTTTAAATTCTGTAATTTATAAGTAACAAATGAAACAGAAATTAGCAGGTTAAAATCGTTTTAACTTACTCTTTTCTGTTTTTTTAAATTCTGTAATTTATAAGTAACAAATGAAACAGAAATTAGCAGGTTAAAATCGTTTTAACTTACTCTTTTCTGTTTTTTTAAATTCTGTAATTTATAAGTAACAAATTAAACAGAAATTAGCAAGTTAAAATTGTTTAAACTTGCTCTTTTCTGTTTTTTTAAATTCTGTAATTTATAAGTAACAAATGAAACAGAAATTAGCAAGGTTAAAATCGTTTTAACTTACTCTTTTCAGTTTTTTTAAATTCTGTAATTTATAAGTAACAAATTAAACAGAAATTAGCAAGTTAAAATTGTTTTAACTTGCTCTTTTCTGTTTTTTTAAATTCTGTAATTTATAAGTAACAAATGAAACAGAAATTAGCAGGTTAAAATCGTTTTAACTTACTCTTTTCTGTTTTTTTAAATTCTGTAATTTATAAGTAACAAATTAAACAGAAATTAGCAAGTTAAAATTGTTTTAACTTGCTCTTTTCTGTTTTTTTAAATTCTGTAATTTATAAGTAACAAATTAAACAGAAATTAGCAAGTTAAAATTGTTTTAACTTGCTCTTTTCTGTTTTTTTAAATTCTGTAATTTATAAGTAACAAATTAAACAGAAATTAGCAAGTTAAAATTGTTTTAACTTGCTCTTTTCTGTTTTTTTAAATTCTGTAATTTATAAGTAACAAATTAAACAGAAATTAGCAAGTTAAAATTGTTTTAACTTGCTCTTTTCTGTTTTTTTAAATTCTGTAATTTATAAGTAACAAATGAAACAGAAATTAGCAGTTAAAATCGTTTTAACTTGCTCTTTTCTGTTTTTTTAAATTCTGTAATTTATAAGTAACAAATTAAACAGAAATTAGCAAGTTAAAATTGTTTTAACTTGCTCTTTTCTGTTTTTTTAAATTCTGTAATTTATAAGTAACAAATTAAACAGAAATTAGCAAGTTAAAATTGTTTTAACTTGCTCTTTTCTGTTTTTTTAAATTCTGTAATTTATAAGTAACAAATGAAACAGAAATTAGCAGGTTAAAATTGTTTAAACTTGCTCTTTTCTGTTTTTTTAAATTCTGTAATTTATAAGTAACAAATTAAACAGAAATTAGCAAGTTAAAATTGTTTTAACTTGCTCTTTTCTGTTTTTTTAAATTCTGTAATTTATAAGTAACAAATGAAACAGAAATTAGCAGGTTAAAATCGTTTTAACTTACTCTTTTCAGTTTTTTTAAATTCTGTAATTTATAAGTAACAAATTAAACAGAAATTAGCAAGTTAAAATTGTTTAAACTTGCTCTTTTCTGTTTTTTTAAATTCTGTAATTTATAAGTAACAAATGAAACAGAAATTAGCAAGTTAAAATCGTTTTAACTTACTCTTTTCTGTTTTTTAAATTCTGTAATTTATAAGTAACAAATTAAACAGAATTAGCAAGTTAAAATTGTTTTAACTTGCTCTTTTCTGTTTTTTTAAATTCTGTAATTTATAAGTAACAAATGAAACAGAAATTAGCAGGTTAAAATCGTTTTAACTTACTCTTTTCTGTTTTTTTAAATTCTGTAATTTATAAGTAACAAATTAAACAGAAATTAGCAAGTTAAAATTGTTTTAACTTGCTCTTTTCTGTTTTTTTAAATTCTGTAATTTATAAGTAACAAATTAAACAGAAATTAGCAAGTTAAAATTGTTTTAACTTGCTCTTTTCTGTTTTTTTAAATTCTGTAATTTATAAGTAACAAATTAAACAGAAATTAGCAAGTTAAAATTGTTTTAACTTGCTCTTTTCTGTTTTTTTAAATTCTGTAATTTATAAGTAACAAATGAAACAGAAATTAGCAAGTTAAAATTGTTTTAACTTGCTCTTTTCTGTTTTTTTAAATTCTGTAATTTATAAGTAACAAATTAAACAGAAATTAGCAAGTTAAAATTGTTTTAACTTGCTCTTTTCTGTTTTTTTAAATTCTGTAATTTATAAGTAACAAATGAAACAGAAATTAGCAGGTTAAAATTGTTTTAACTTGCTCTTTTCTGTTTTTTTAAATTCTGTAATTTATAAGTAACAAATTAAACAGAAATTAGCAAGTTAAAATTGTTTTAACTTGCTCTTTTCTGTTTTTTTAAATTCTGTAATTTATAAGTAACAAATTAAACAGAAATTAGCAAGTTAAAATTGTTTTAACTTGCTCTTTTCTGTTTTTTTAAATTCTGTAATTTATAAGTAACAAATGAAACAGAAATTAGCAGGTTAAAATTGTTTTAACTTGCTCTTTTCTGTTTTTTTTAAATTCTGTAATTTATAAGTAACAAATGAAACAGAAATTAGCAGGTTAAAATTGTTTAAACTTGCTCTTTTCTGTTTTTTTAAATTCTGTAATTTATAAGTAACAAATTAAACAGAAATTAGCAAGTTAAAATTGTTTTAACTTGCTCTTTTCTGTTTTTTTAAATTCTGTAATTTATAAGTAACAAATGAAACAGAAATTAGCAGGTTAAAATCGTTTTAACTTACTCTTTTCAGTTTTTTTAAATTCTGTAATTTATAAGTAACAAATTAAACAGAAATTAGCAAGTTAAAATTGTTTTAACTTGCTCTTTTCTGTTTTTTTAAATTCTGTAATTTATAAGTAACAAATGAAACAGAAATTAGCAAGTTAAAATCGTTTTAACTTACTCTTTTCAGTTTTTTTAAATTCTGTAATTTATAAGTAACAAATTAAACAGAAATTAGCAAGTTAAAATTGTTTTAACTTGCTCTTTTCTGTTTTTTTAAATTCTGTAATTTATAAGTAACAAATGAAACAGAAATTAGCAGGTTAAAATCGTTTTAACTTACTCTTTTCTGTTTTTTTAAATTCTTTAATTTATATCAACGCAGAGTACTCAGAAATTAGCAAGTTAAAATTGTTTTAACTTGCTCTTTTCTGTTTTTTTAAATTCTGTAATTTATAAGTAACAAATTAAACAGAAATTAGCAAGTTAAAATTGTTTTAACTTGCTCTTTTCTGTTTTTTTAAATTCTGTAATTTATAAGTAACAAATTAAACAGAAATTAGCAAGTTAAAATTGTTTTAACTTGCTCTTTTCTGTTTTTTTAAATTCTGTAATTTATAAGTAACAAATTAAACAGAAATTAGCAAGTTAAAATTGTTTTAACTTGCTCTTTTCTGTTTTTTTAAATTCTGTAATTTATAAGTAACAAATTAAACAGAAATTAGCAAGTTAAAATTGTTTTAACTTGCTCTTTTCTGTTTTTTTAAATTCTGTAATTTATAAGTAACAAATTAAACAGAAATTAGCAAGTTAAAATTGTTTTAACTTGCTCTTTTCTGTTTTTTTAAATTCTGTAATTTATAAGTAACAAATTAAACAGAAATTAGCAAGTTAAAATTGTTTTAACTTGCTCTTTTCTGTTTTTTAAATTCTGTAATTTATAAGTAACAAATTAAACAGAAATTAGCAAGTTAAAATTGTTTTAACTTGCTCTTTTCTGTTTTTTTAAATTCTGTAATTTATAAGTAACAAATTAAACAGAAATTAGCAAGTTAAAATTGTTTTAAACTTGCTCTTTTCTGTTTTTTTAAATTCTGTAATTTATAAGTAACAAATTAAACAGAAATTAGCAAGTTAAAATTGTTTTAACTTGCTCTTTTCTGTTTTTTTAAATTCTGTAATTTATAAGTAACAAATTAAACAGAAATTAGCAAGTTAAAATTGTTTTAACTTGCTCTTTTCTGTTTTTTTAAATTCTGTAATTTATAAGTAACAAATTAAACAGAAATTAGCAAGTTAAAATTGTTTTAACTTGCTCTTTTCTGTTTTTTTAAATTCTGTAATTTATAAGTAACAAATGAAACAGAAATTAGCAAGTTAAAATTGTTTTAACTTGCTCTTTTCTGTTTTTTTAAATTCTGTAATTTATAAGTAACAAATTAAACAGAAATTAGCAAGTTAAAATTGTTTTAACTTGCTCTTTTCTGTTTTTTTAAATTCTGTAATTTATAAGTAACAAATTAAACAGAAATTAGCAAGTTAAAATTGTTTTAACTTGCTCTTTTCTGTTTTTTTAAATTCTGTAATTTATAAGTAACAAATTAAACAGAAATTAGCAAGTTAAAATTGTTTTAACTTGCTCTTTTCTGTTTTTTTAAATTCTGTAATTTATAAGTAACAAATTAAACAGAAATTAGCAAGTTAAAATTGTTTTAACTTGCTCTTTTCTGTTTTTTTAAATTCTGTAATTTATAAGTAACAAATTAAACAGAAATTAGCAAGTTAAAATTGTTTAAACTTGCTCTTTTCTGTTTTTTTAAATTCTGTAATTTATAAGTAACAAATGAAACAGAAATTAGCAGGTTAAAATTGTTTAAACTTGCTCTTTTCTGTTTTTTTAAATTCTGTAATTTATAAGTAACAAATTAAACAGAAATTAGCAAGTTAAAATTGTTTTAACTTGCTCTTTTCTGTTTTTTTAAATTCTGTAATTTATAAGTAACAAATTAAACAGAAATTAGCAAGGTTAAAATCGTTTTAACTTACTCTTTTCTGTTTTGTTAAATTCTGTAATTTATAAGTAACAAATGAAACAGAAATTAGCAGGTTAAAATCGTTTTAACTTACTCTTTTCAGTTTTTTTAAATTCTGTAATTTATAAGTAACAAATTAAACAGAAATTAGCAAGTTAAAATTGTTTAAACTTGCTCTTTTCTGTTTTTTTAAATTCTGTAATTTATAAGTAACAAATTAAACAGAAATTAGCAAGTTAAAATTGTTTTAACTTGCTCTTTTCTGTTTTTTTAAATTCTGTAATTTATAAGTAACAAATGAAACAGAAATTAGCAGGTTAAAATCGTTTTAACTTACTCTTTTCTGTTTTGTTAAATTCTGTAATTTATAAGTAACAAATGAAACAGAAATTAGCAGGTTAAAATCGTTTTAACTTACTCTTTTCAGTTTTTTTAAATTCTGTAATTTATAAGTAACAAATTAAACAGAAATTAGCAAGTTAAAATTGTTTAAACTTGCTCTTTTCTGTTTTTTTAAATTCTGTAATTTATAAGTAACAAATTAAACAGAAATTAGCAAGTTAAAATTGTTTTAACTTGCTCTTTTCTGTTTTTTTAAATTCTGTAATTTATAAGTAACAAATGAAACAGAAATTAGCAGGTTAAAATCGTTTTAACTTACTCTTTTCTGTTTTTTTAAATTCTGTAATTTATAAGTAACAAATTAAACAGAAATTAGCAAGTTAAAATTGTTTTAACTTGCTCTTTTCTGTTTTTTTAAATTCTGTAATTTATAAGTAACAAATTAAACAGAAATTAGCAAGTTAAAATTGTTTTAACTTGCTCTTTTCTGTTTTTTTAAATTCTGTAATTTATAAGTAACAAATTAAACAGAAATTAGCAAGTTAAAATTGTTTTAACTTGCTCTTTTCTGTTTTTTTAAATTCTGTAATTTATAAGTAACAAATTAAACAGAAATTAGCAAGTTAAAATTGTTTTAACTTGCTCTTTTCTGTTTTTTTAAATTCTGTAATTTATAAGTAACAAATTAAACAGAAATTAGCAAGTTAAAATTGTTTTAACTTGCTCTTTTCTGTTTTTTTAAATTCTGTAATTTATAAGTAACAAATTAAACAGAAATTAGCAAGTTAAAATTGTTTTAACTTGCTCTTTTCTGTTTTTTTAAATTCTGTAATTTATAAGTAACAAATTAAACAGAAATTAGCAAGTTAAAATTGTTTTAACTTGCTCTTTTCTGTTTTTTTAAATTCTGTAATTTATAAGTAACAAATTAAACAGAAATTAGCAAGTTAAAATTGTTTTAACTTGCTCTTTTCTGTTTTTTTAAATTCTGTAATTTATAAGTAACAAATGAAACAGAAATTAGCAAGTTAAAATTGTTTTAACTTGCTCTTTTCTGTTTTTTTAAATTCTGTAATTTATAAGTAACAAATGAAACAGAAATTAGCAGGTTAAAATCGTTTTAACTTGCTCTTTTCTGTTTTTTTAAATTCTGTAATTTATAAGTAACAAATGAAACAGAAATTAGCAGGTTAAAATCGTTTTAACTTACTCTTTTCTGTTTTTTTAAATTCTGTAATTTATAAGTAACAAATTAAACAGAAATTAGCAAGTTAAAATTGTTTTAACTTGCTCTTTTCTGTTTTTTTAAATTCTGTAATTTATAAGTAACAAATTAAACAGAAATTAGCAAGTTAAAATTGTTTTAACTTGCTCTTTTCTGTTTTTTTAAATTCTGTAATTTATAAGTAACAAATTAAACAGAAATTAGCAAGTTAAAATTGTTTTAACTTGCTCTTTTCTGTTTTTTTAAATTCTGTAATTTATAAGTAACAAATTAAACAGAAATTAGCAAGTTAAAATTGTTTTAACTTGCTCTTTTCTGTTTTTTTAAATTCTGTAATTTATAAGTAACAAATGAAACAGAAATTAGCAAGTTAAAATTGTTTTAACTTGCTCTTTTCTGTTTTTTTAAATTCTGTAATTTATAAGTAACAAATTAAACAGAAATTAGCAAGTTAAAATTGTTTTAACTTGCTCTTTTCTGTTTTTTTAAATTCTGTAATTTATAAGTAACAAATGAAACAGAAATTAGCAGGTTAAAATTGTTTAAACTTGCTCTTTTCTGTTTTTTTAAATTCTGTAATTTATAAGTAACAAATTAAACAGAAATTAGCAAGTTAAAATTGTTTTAACTTGCTCTTTTCTGTTTTTTTAAATTCTGTAATTTATAAGTAACAAATTAAACAGAAATTAGCAAGTTAAAATTGTTTAAACTTGCTCTTTTCTGTTTTTTTAAATTCTGTAATTTATAAGTAACACATTAAACAGAAATTAGCAAGTTAAAATTGTTTTAACTTGCTCTTTTCTGTTTTTTTAAATTCTGTAATTTATAAGTAACAAATTAAACAGAAATTAGCATGTTAAAATTGTTTAAACTTGCTCTTTTCTGTTTTTTTTAATTCTGTAATTTATAAGTAACAAATGAAACAGAAATTAGCAGGTTAAAATTGTTTAAACTTGCTCTTTTCTGTTTTTTTAAATTCTGTAATTTATAAGTAACAAATTAAACAGAAATTAGCAAGTTAAAATTGTTTTAACTTGCTCTTTTCTGTTTTTTTAAATTCTGTAATTTATAAGTAACAAATGAAACAGAAATTAGCAGGTTAAAATCGTTTTAACTTACTCTTTTCTGTTTTTTTAAATTCTGTAATTTATAAGTAACAAATTAAACAGAAATTAGCAAGTTAAAATTGTTTTAACTTGCTCTTTTCTGTTTTTTTAAATTCTGTAATTTATAAGTAACAAATTAAACAGAAATAAGCAAGTTAAAATTGTTTTAACTTGCTCTTTTCTGTTTTTTTAAATTCTGTAATTTATAAGTAACAAATTAAACAGAAATTAGCAAGTTAAAATTGTTTTAACTTGCTCTTTTCTGTTTTTTTAAATTCTGTAATTTATAAGTAACAAATTAAACAGAAATTAGCAAGTTAAAATTGTTTTAACTTGCTCTTTTCTGTTTTTTTAAATTCTGTAATTTATAAGTAACAAATTAAACAGAAATTAGCAAGTTAAAATTGTTTTAACTTGCTCTTTTCTGTTTTTTTAAATTCTGTAATTTATAAGTAACAAATTAAACAGAAATTAGCAAGTTAAAATTGTTTTAACTTGCTCTTTTCTGTTTTTTTAAATTCTGTAATTTATAAGTAACAAATGAAACAGAAATTAGCAGGTTAAAATTGTTTAAACTTGCTCTTTTCTGTTTTTTTAAATTCTGTAATTTATAAGTAACAAATGAAACAGAAATTAGCAGGTTAAAATCGTTTTAACTTACTCTTTTCTGTTTTTTTAAATTCTGTAATTTATAAGTAACAAATTAAACAGAAATTAGCAAGTTAAAATTGTTTTAACTTGCTCTTTTCTGTTTTTTTAAATTCTGTAATTTATAAGTAACAAATTAAACAGAAATTAGCAAGTTAAAATTGTTTTAACTTGCTCTTTTCTGTTTTTTTAAATTCTGTAATTTATAAGTAACAAATTAAACAGAAATTAGCAAGTTAAAATTGTTTTAACTTGCTCTTTTCTGTTTTTTTAAATTCTGTAATTTATAAGTAACAAATTAAACAGAAATTAGCAAGTTAAAATTGTTTTAACTTGCTCTTTTCTGTTTTTTTAAATTCTGTAATTTATAAGTAACAAATTAAACAGAAATTAGCAGGTTAAAATTGTTTAAACTTGCTCTTTTCTGTTTTTTTAAATTCTGTAATTTATAAGTAACAAATGAAACAGAAATTAGCAGGTTAAAATCGTTTTAACTTACTCTTTTCTGTTTTTTTAAATTCTGTAATTTATAAGTAACAAATTAAACAGAAATTAGCAAGTTAAAATTGTTTTAACTTGCACGTTCCGGTTTTTTTAAATTCTGTAATTTATAAGTAACAAATGAAACAGAAATTAGCAAGTTAAAATCGTTTTAACTTACTCTTTTCAGTTTTTTTAAATTCTGTAATTTATAAGTAACAAATTAAACAGAAATTAGCAAGTCAAAATTGTTTTAACTTGCTCTTTTCTGTTTTTTTAAATTCTGTAATTTATAAGTAACAAATGAAACAGAAATTAGCAGGTTAAAATTGTTTAAACTTGCTCTTTTCTGTTTTTTTAAATTCTGTAATTTATAAGTAACAAATGAAACAGAAATTAGCAGGTTAAAATCGTTTTAACTTACTCTTTTCTGTTTTTTTAAATTCTGTAATTTATAAGTAACAAATTAAACAGAAATTAGCAAGTTAAAATTGTTTTAACTTGCTCTTTTCTGTTTTTTTAAATTCTGTAATTTATAAGTAACAAATTAAACAGAAATTAGCAAGTTAAAATTGTTTTAACTTGCTCTTTTCTGTTTTTTTAAATTCTTTAATTTATAAGTAACAAATTAAACAGAAATTAGCAGGTTAAAATTGTTTAAACTTGCTCTTTTCTGTTTTTTTAAATTCCGTAATTTATAAGTAACAAATTAAACAGAAATTAGCAAGTTAAAATTGTTTTAACTTGCTCTTTTCTGTTTTTTTAAATTCTGTAATTTATAAGTAACAAATTAAACAGAAATTAGCAAGTTAAAATTGTTTTAACTTGCTCTTTTCTGTTTTTTTAAATTCTGTAATTTATAAGTAACAAATTAAACAGAAATTAGCAAGTTAAAATTGTTTTAACTTGCTCTTTTCTGTTTTTTTAAATTCTGTAATTTATAAGTAACAAATTAAACAGAAATTAGCAAGTTAAAATTGTTTTAACTTGCTCTTTTCTGTTTTTTTAAATTCTGTAATTTATAAGTAACAAATTAAACAGAAATTAGCAGGTTTAAATTGTTTAAACTTGCTCTTTTCTGTTTTTTTAAATTCTGTAATTTATAAGTAACAAATGAAACAGAAATTAGCAGGTTAAAATCGTTTTAACTTACTCTTTTCTGTTTTTTTAAATTCTGTAATTTATAAGTAACAAATTAAACAGAAATTAGCAAGTTAAAATTGTTTTAACTTGCACGTTCCGGTTTTTTTAAATTCTGTAATTTATAAGTAACAAATGAAACAGAAATTAGCAAGTTAAAATCGTTTTAACTTACTCTTTTCTGTTTTTTTAAATTCTGTAATTTATAAGTAACAAATTAAACAGAAATTAGCAAGTTAAAATTGTTTTAACTTGCTCTTTTCTGTTTTTTTAAATTCTGTAATTTATAAGTAACAAATGAAACAGAAATTAGCAAGTTAAAATTGTTTTAACTTGCTCTTTTCTGTTTTTTTAAATTCTGTAATTTATAAGTAACAAATTAAACAGAAATTAGCAAGTTAAAATTGTTTTAACTTGCTCTTTTCTGTTTTTTTAAATTCTGTAATTTATAAGTAACAAATTAAACAGAAATTAGCAAGTTAAAATTGTTTTAACTTGCTCTTTTCTGTTTTTTTAAATTCTGTAATTTATAAGTAACAAATGAAACAGATATT
This sequence comes from Panagrolaimus sp. PS1159, assembly GCA_963922195.1. NCBI lineage: Eukaryota > Metazoa > Nematoda > Chromadorea > Rhabditida > Panagrolaimidae > Panagrolaimus > Panagrolaimus sp. PS1159. The sequence goes on along the minus strand of CAWUHW010000012.1, from coordinate 562,475 downwards.
AGCAGGTTAAAATTGTTTAAACTTGCTCTTTTCTGTTTTTTTAAATTCTGTAATTTATAAGTAACAAATGAAACAGAAATTAGCAAGTTAAAATTGTTTAAACTTGCTCTTTTCTGTTTTTTTAAATTCTGTAATTTATAAGTAACAAATGAAACAGAAATTAGCAGGTTAAAATTGTTTAAACTTGCTCTTTTCTGTTTTTTTAAATTCTGTAATTTATAAGTAACAAATTAAACAGAAATTAGCAAGTTAAAATTGTTTTAACTTGCTCTTTTCTGTTTTTTTAAATTCTGTAATTTATAAGTAACAAATTAAACAGAAATTAGCAAGTTAAAATTGTTTTAACTTGCTCTTTTCTGTTTTTTTAAATTCTGTAATTTATAAGTAACAAATTAAACAGAAATTAGCAAGTTAAAATTGTTTTAACTTGCTCTTTTCTGTTTTTTTAAATTCTGTAATTTATAAGTAACAAATGAAACAGAAATTAGCAAGTTAAAATTGTTTTAACTTGCTCTTTTCTGTTTTTTTAAATTCTGTAATTTATAAGTAACAAATTAAACAGAAATTAGCAAGTTAAAATTGTTTTAACTTGCTCTTTTCTGTTTTTTTAAATTCTGTAATTTATAAGTAACAAATTAAACAGAAATTAGCAAGTTAAAATTGTTTTAACTTGCTCTTTTCTGTTTTTTTAAATTCTGTAATTTATAAGTAACAAATTAAACAGAAATTAGCAAGTTAAAATTGTTTAAACTTGCTCTTTTCTGTTTTTTTAAATTCTGTAATTTATAAGTAACAAATTAAACAGAAATTAGCAAGTTAAAATTGTTTTAACTTGCTCTTTTCTGTTTTTTTAAATTCTGTAATTTATAAGTAACAAATTAAACAGAAATTAGCAAGTTAAAATTGTTTAAACTTGCTCTTTTCTGTTTTTTTAAATTCTGTAATTTATAAGTAACAAATGAAACAGAAATTAGCAGGTTAAAATTGTTTAAACTTGCTCTTTTCTGTTTTTTTAAATTCTGTAATTTATAAGTAACAAATTAAACAGAAATTAGCAAGTTAAAATTGTTTTAACTTGCTCTTTTCTGTTTTTTTAAATTCTGTAATTTATAAGTAACAAATTAAACAGAAATTAGCAAGTTAAAATTGTTTTAACTTGCTCTTTTCTGTTTTTTTAAATTCTGTAATTTATAAGTAACAAATGAAACAGAAATTAGCAGGTTAAAATTGTTTAAACTTGCTCTTTTCTGTTTTTTTAAATTCTGTAATTTATAAGTAACAAATTAAACAGAAATTAGCAAGTTAAAATTGTTTTAACTTGCTCTTTTCTGTTTTTTTAAATTCTGTAATTTATAAGTTACAAATTAAACAGAAATTAGCAAGTTAAAATTGTTTTAACTTGCTCTTTTCTGTTTTTTTAAATTCTGTAATTTATAAGTAACAAATTAAACAGAAATTAGCAAGTTAAAATTGTTTAAACTTGCTCTTTTCTGTTTTTTTAAATTCTGTAATTTATAAGTTACAAATTAAACAGAAATTAGCAAGTTAAAATTGTTTTAACTTGCTCTTTTCTGTTTTTTTAAATTCTGTAATTTATAAGTAACAAATTAAACAGAAATTAGCAAGTTAAAATTGTTTAAACTTGCTCTTTTCTGTTTTTTTAAATTCTGTAATTTATAAGTAACAAATGAAACAGAAATTAGCAGGTTAAAATTGTTTAAACTTGCTCTTTTCTGTTTTTTTAAATTCTGTAATTTATAAGTAACAAATTAAACAGAAATTAGCAAGTTAAAATTGTTTTAACTTGCTCTTTTCTGTTTTTTTAAATTCTGTAATTTATAAGTAACAAATTAAACAGAAATTAGCAAGTTAAAATTGTTTTAACTTGCTCTTTTCTGTTTTTTTAAATTCTGTAATTTATAAGTAACAAATTAAACAGAAATTAGCAAGTTAAAGTTGTTTTAACTTGCTCTTTTCTGTTTTTTTAAACTCTGTAATTTATAAGTAACAAATTAAACAGAAATTAGCAAGTTAAAATTGTTTTAACTTGCTCTTTTCTGTTTTTTTAAATTCTGTAATTTATAAGTAACAAATGAAACAGAAATTAGCAGGTTAAAATTGTTTAAACTTGCTCTTTTCTGTTTTTTTAAATTCTGTAATTTATAAGTAACAAATTAAACAGAAATTAGCAAGTTAAAATTGTTTTAACTTGCTCTTTTCTGTTTTTTTAAATTCTGTAATTTATAAGTTACAAATTAAACAGAAATTAGCAAGTTAAAATTGTTTTAACTTGCTCTTTTCTGTTTTTTTAAATTCTGTAATTTATAAGTAACAAATTAAACAGAAATTAGCAAGTTAAAATTGTTTAAACTTGCTCTTTTCTGTTTTTTTAAATTCTGTAATTTATAAGTTACAAATTAAACAGAAATTAGCAAGTTAAAATTGTTTTAACTTGCTCTTTTCTGTTTTTTTAAATTCTGTAATTTATAAGTAACAAATTAAACAGAAATTAGCAAGTTAAAATTGTTTAAACTTGCTCTTTTCTGTTTTTTTAAATTCTGTAATTTATAAGTAACAAATGAAACAGAAATTAGCAGGTTAAAATTGTTTAAACTTGCTCTTTTCTGTTTTTTTAAATTCTGTAATTTATAAGTAACAAATTAAACAGAAATTAGCAAGTTAAAATTGTTTTAACTTGCTCTTTTCTGTTTTTTTAAATTCTGTAATTTATAAGTAACAAATTAAACAGAAATTAGCAAGTTAAAATTGTTTTAACTTGCTCTTTTCTGTTTTTTTAAATTCTGTAATTTATAAGTAACAAATTAAACAGAAATTAGCAAGTTAAAATTGTTTTAACTTGCTCTTTTCTGTTTTTTTAAATTCTGTAATTTATAAGTAACAAATTAAACAGAAATTAGCAAGTTAAAGTTGTTTTAACTTGCTCTTTTCTGTTTTTTTAAACTCTGTAATTTATAAGTAACAAATTAAACAGAAATTAGCAAGTTAAAATTGTTTTAACTTGCTCTTTTCTGTTTTTTTAAATTCTGTAATTTATAAGTAACAAATTAAACAGAAATTAGCAAGTTAAAATTGTTTTAACTTGCTCTTTTCTGTTTTTTTAAATTCTGTAATTTATAAGTAACAAATGAAACAGAAATTAGCAGGTTAAAATTGTTTAAACTTGCTCTTTTCTGTTTTTTTAAATTCTGTAATTTATAAGTAACAAATGAAACAGAAATTAGCAGGTTAAAATCGTTTTAACTTACTCTTTTCTGTTTTTTTAAATTCTGTAATTTATAAGTAACAAATTAAACAGAAATTAGCAAGTTAAAATTGTTTTAACTTGCTCTTTTCTGTTTTTTTAAATTCTGTAATTTATAAGTAACAAATTAAACAGAAATTAGCAAGTTAAAATTGTTTTAACTTGCTCTTTTCTGTTTTTTTAAATTCTGTAATTTATAAGTAACAAATTAAACAGAAATTAGCAAGTTAAAATTGTTTTAACTTGCTCTTTTCTGTTTTTTTAAATTCTGTAATTTATAAGTAACAAATTAAACAGAAATTAGCAAGTTAAAATTGTTTTAACTTGCTCTTTTCTGTTTTTTTAAATTCTGTAATTTATAAGTAACAAATTAAACAGAAATTAGCAGGTTAAAATTGTTTAAACTTGCTCTTTTCTGTTTTTTTAAATTCTGTAATTTATAAGTAACAAATGAAACAGAAATTAGCAGGTTAAAATCGTTTTAACTTACTCTTTTCTGTTTTTTTAAATTCTGTAATTTATAAGTAACAAATTAAACAGAAATTAGCAAGTTAAAATTGTTTTAACTTGCACGTTCCGGTTTTTTTAAATTCTGTAATTTATAAGTAACAAATGAAACAGAAATTAGCAAGTTAAAATCGTTTTAACTTACTCTTTTCAGTTTTTTTAAATTCTGTAATTTATAAGTAACAAATTAAACAGAAATTAGCAAGTTAAAATTGTTTTAACTTGCTCTTTTCTGTTTTTTTAAATTCTGTAATTTATAAGTAACAAATGAAACAGAAATTAGCAGGTTAAAATTGTTTAAACTTGCTCTTTTCTGTTTTTTTAAATTCTGTAATTTATAAGTAACAAATGAAACAGAAATTAGCAGGTTAAAATCGTTTTAACTTACTCTTTTCTGTTTTTTTAAATTCTGTAATTTATAAGTAACAAATTAAACAGAAATTAGCAAGTTAAAATTGTTTTAACTTGCTCTTTTCTGTTTTTTTAAATTCTGTAATTTATAAGTAACAAATTAAACAGAAATTAGCAAGTTAAAATTGTTTTAACTTGCTCTTTTCTGTTTTTTTAAATTCCGTAATTTACAAGTAACAAATTAAACAGAAATTAGCAAGTTAAAATTGTTTTAACTTGCTCTTTTCTGTTTTTTTAAATTCTGTAATTTATAAGTAACAAATTAAACAGAAATTAGCAAGTTAAAATTGTTTTAACTTGCTCTTTTCTGTTTTTTTAAATTCTGTAATTTATAAGTAACAAATTAAACAGAAATTAGCAGGTTAAAATTGTTTAAACTTGCTCTTTTCTGTTTTTTTAAATTCCGTAATTTTTAAGTAACAAATGAAACAGAAATTAGCAGGTTAAAATCGTTTTAACTTACTCTTTTCAGTTTTTTTAAATTCTGTAATTTATAAGTAACAAATGAAACAGAAATTAGCAGGTTAAAATTGTTTAAACTTGCTCTTTTCTGTTTTTTTAAATTCTGTAATTTATAAGTAACAAATTAAACAGAAATTAGCAAGTTAAAATTGTTTTAACTTGCTCTTTTCTGTTTTTTTAAATTCTGTAATTTATAAGTAACAAATGAAACAGAAATTAGCAAGTTAAAATTGTTTTAACTTGCTCTTTTCTGTTTTTTTAAATTCTGTAATTTATAAGTAACAAATTAAACAGAAATGAGCAAGTTAAAATTGTTTTAACTTGCTCTTTTCTGTTTTTTTAAATTCTGTAATTTATAAGTAACAAATTAAACAGAAATTAGCAAGTTAAAATTGTTTTAACTTGCTCTTTTCTGTTTTTTTAAATTCTGTAATTTATAAGTAACAAATTAAACAGAAATTAGCAGGTTAAAATTGTTTAAACTTGCTCTTTTCTGTTTTTTTAAATTCTGTAATTTATAAGTAACAAATGAAACAGAAATTAGCAGGTTAAAATCGTTTTAACTTACTCTTTTCTGTTTTTTTAAATTCTGTAATTTATAAGTAACAAATTAAACAGAAATTAGCAAGTTAAAATTGTTTTAACTTGCACGTTCCGGTTTTTTTAAATTCTGTAATTTATAAGTAACAAATGAAACAGAAATTAGCAAGTTAAAATCGTTTTAACTTACTCTTTTCAGTTTTTTTAAATTCTGTAATTTATAAGTAACAAATTAAACAGAAATTAGCAAGTTAAAATTGTTTTAACTTACTCTTTTCTGTTTTTTTAAATTCTGTAATTTATAAGTAACAAATTAAACAGAAATTAGCAGGTTAAAATTGTTTAAACTTGCTCTTTTGTGTTTTTTTAAATTCTGTAATTTATAAGTAACAAATTAAACAGAAATTAGCAGGTTAAAATCGTTTTAACTTGCTCTTTCCTGTTTTTTTAAATTCTGTAATTTATAAGTAACAAATGAAACAGAAATTTGCAGGTTAAAATCGTTTTAACTTACTCTTTTCTGTTTTTTTAAATTCTGTAATTTATAAGTAACAAATTAAACAGAAATTAGCAGGTTAAAATTGTTTAAACTTGCTCTTTTGTGTTTTTTTAAATTCTGTAATTTATAAGTAACAAATTAAACAGAAATTAGCAGGTTAAAATCGTTTTTACTTACTCTTTTCAGTTTTCTTAAATTCTGTAATTTATAAGTAACAAATGAAACAGAAATTAGCAGGTTAAAATCGTTTTAACTTACTCTTTTCAGTTTTTTTAAATTCTGTAATTTATAAGTAAAAAATGAAACAGAAATTAGCAGGTTAAAATCGTTTTAACTTGCTCTTTCCTGTTTTTTTAAATTCTGTAATTTATAAGTAACAAATGAAACAGAAATTTGCAGGTTAAAATCGTTTTAACTTACTCTTTTCTGTTTTTTTAAATTCTGTAATTTATAAGTAACAAATTAAACAGAAATTAGCAGGTTAAAATTGTTTAAACTTGCTCTTTTGTGTTTTTTTAAATTCTGTAATTTATAAGTAACAAATTAAACAGAAATTAGCAGGTTAAAATCGTTTTTACTTACTCTTTTCAGTTTTCTTAAATTCTGTAATTTATAAGTAACAAATGAAACAGAAATTAGCAGGTTAAAATCGTTTTAACTTACTCTTTTCAGTTTTTTTAAATTCTGTAATTTATAAGTAACAAATGAAACAGAAATTAGCAGGTTAAAATCGTTTTTACTTACTCTTTTCAGTTTTCTTAAATTCTGTAATTTATAAGTAACAAATGAAACAGAAATTAGCAGGTTAAAATCGTTTTAACTTACTCTTTTCAGTTTTTTTAAATTCTGTAATTTATAAGTAACAAATGAAACAGAAATTAGCAGGTTAAAATCGTTTTAACTTACTCTTTTCTGTTTTTTTGAATTCTGTAATTTATAAGTAACAAATTAAACAGAAATTAGCAGGTTAAAATTGTTTTAACTTGCTCTTTTCTGTTTTTTTAAATTCTGTAATTTATAAGTAACAAATGAAACAGAAATTAGCAGGTTAAAATTGTTTAAACTTGCTCTTTTCTGTTTTTTTAAATTCTGTAATTTATAAGTAACAAATGAAACAGAAATTAGCAGGTTAAAATCGTTTTAACTTGCTCTTTCCTGTTTTTTTAAATTCTGTAATTTATAAGTAACAAATGAAACAGAAATTAGCAAGTTAAAATTGTTTAAACTTGCTCTTTTCTGTTTTTTTAAATTCTGTAATTTATAAGTAACAAATGAAACAGAAATTAGCAGGTTAAAATTGTTTAAACTTGCTCTTTTCTGTTTTTTTAAATTCTGTAATTTATAAGTAACAAATTAAACAGAAATTAGCAAGTTAAAATTGTTTAAACTTGCTCTTTTCTGTTTTTTTAAATTCTGTAATTTATAAGTAACAAATGAAACAGAAATTAGCAGGTTAAAATTGTTTAAACTTGCTCTTTTCTGTTTTTTTAAATTCTGTAATTTATAAGTAACAAATTAAACAGAAATTAGCAGGTTAAAATCGTTTTAACTTACTCTTTTCAGTTTTTTTAAATTCTGTAATTTATAAGTAACAAATGAAACAGAAATTAGCAGGTTAAAATCGTTTTAACTTGCTCTTTCCTGTTTTTTTAAATTCTGTAATTTATAAGTAACAAATGAAACAGAAATTTGCAGGTTAAAATCGTTTTAACTTACTCTTTTCTGTTTTTTTAAATTCTGTAATTTATAAGTAACAAATTAAACAGAAATTAGCAAGTTAAAATTGTTTAAACTTGCTCTTTTCTGTTTTTTTAAATTCTGTAATTTATAAGTAACAAATGAAACAGAAATTAGCAGGTTAAAATTGTTTAAACTTGCTCTTTTCTGTTTTTTTAAATTCTGTAATTTATAAGTAACAAATTAAACAGAAATTAGCAAGTTAAAATTGTTTAAACTTGCTCTTTTCTGTTTTTTTAAATTCTGTAATTTATAAGTAACAAATGAAACAGAAATTAGCAGGTTAAAATTGTTTAAACTTGCTCTTTTCTGTTTTTTTAAATTCTGTAATTTATAAGTAACAAATTAAACAGAAATTAGCAGGTTAAAATCGTTTTAACTTACTCTTTTCAGTTTTTTTAAATTCTGTAATTTATAAGTAACAAATGAAACAGAAATTAGCAGGTTAAAATCGTTTTAACTTGCTCTTTCCTGTTTTTTTAAATTCTGTAATTTATAAGTAACAAATGAAACAGAAATTTGCAGGTTAAAATCGTTTTAACTTACTCTTTTCTGTTTTTTTAAATTCTGTAATTTATAAGTAACAAATTAAACAGAAATTAGCAGGTTAAAATTGTTTAAACTTGCTCTTTTGTGTTTTTTTAAATTCTGTAATTTATAAGTAACAAATTAAACAGAAATTAGCAGGTTAAAATCGTTTTAACTTACTCTTTTCAGTTTTTTTAAATTCTGTAATTTATAAGTAACAAATGAAACAGAAATTAGCAGGTTAAAATCGTTTTAACTTGCTCTTTCCTGTTTTTTTAAATTCTGTAATTTATAAGTAACAAATGAAACAGAAATTTGCAGGTTAAAATCGTTTTAACTTACTCTTTTCTGTTTTTTTAAATTCTGTAATTTATAAGTAACAAATTAAACAGAAATTAGCAAGTTAAAATTGTTTTAACTTGCTCTTTTCTGTTTTTTTAAATTCCGTAATTTATAAGTAACAAATTAAACAGAAATTAGCAAGTTAAAATTGTTTTAACTTGCTCTTTTCTGTTTTTTTAAATTCCGTAATTTATAAGTAACAAATTAAACAGAAATTAGCAAGTTAAAATTGTTTTAACTTGCTCTTTTCTGTTTTTTTAAATTCTGTAATTTATAAGTAACAAATTAAACAGAAATTAGCAAGTTAAAATTGTTTTAACTTGCTCTTTTCTGTTTTTTTAAATTCCGTAATTTATAAGTAACAAATTAAACAGAAATTAGCAAGTTAAAATTGTTTTAACTTGCTCTTTTCTGTTTTTTTAAATTCTGTAATTTATAAGTAACAAATTAAACAGAAATTAGCAAGTTAAAATTGTTTTAACTTGCTCTTTTCTGTTTTTTTAAATTCTGTAATTTATAAGTAACAAATTAAACAGAAATTAGCAAGTTAAAATTGTTTTAACTTGCTCTTTTCTGTTTTTTTAAATTCTGTAATTTATAAGTAACAAATGAAACAGAAATTAGCAGGTTAAAATCGTTTTAACTTACTCTTTTCAGTTTTTTTAAATTCTGTAATTTATAAGTAACAAATGAAACAGAAATTAGCAGGTTAAAATCGTTTTAACTTGCTCTTTTCTGTTTTTTTAAATTCTGTAATTTATAAGTAACAAACGAAACAGAAATTAGCAGGTTAAAATCGTTTTAACTTACTCTTTTCTGTTTTTTTAAATTCTGTAATTTATAAGTAACAAATTAAACAGAAATTAGCAGGTTAAAATTGTTTAAACTTGCTCTTTTGTGTTTTTTTAAATTCTGTAATTAATAAGTAACAAATTAAACAGAAATTAGCAGGTTAAAATCGTTTTAACTTACTCTTTTCAGTTTTTTTAAATTCTGTAATTTATAAGTAACAAATGAAACAGAAATTAGCAGGTTAAAATCGTTTTAACTTACTCTTTTCAGTTTTTTTAAATTCTGTAATTTATAAGTAACAAATGAAACAGAAATTAGCAAGTTAAAATTGTTTTAACTTGCTCTTTTCTGTTTTTTTAAATTCTGTAATTTATAAGTAACAAATGAAACAGAAATTAGCAAGTTAAAATTGTTTTAACTTACTCTTTTCTGTTTTTTTAAATTCTGTAATTTATAAGTAACAAATGAAACAGAAATTAGCAAGTTAAAAATGTTTTAACTTGCTCTTTTCTGTTTTTTTTAATTCTGTAATTTATAAGTAACAAATGAAACAGAAATTAGCAAGTTAAAATTGTTTAAACTTGCTCTTTTTAGTTTTTTTAAATTCTTTAATTTATAAGTAACAAATTAAACAGAAATTAGCAAGTTAAAATTGTTTAAACTTGCTCTTTTCTGTTTTTTTAAATTCTGTAATTTATAAGTAACAAATGAAACAGAAATTAGCAGGTTAAAATCGTTTTAACTTACTCTTTTCTGTTTTTTTAAATTCTGTAATTTATAAGTAACAAATTAAACAGAAATTAGCAGGTTAAAATTGTTTTAACTTGCTCTTTTCTGTTTTTTTAAATTCTGTAATTTATAAGTAACAAATGAAACAGAAATTAGCAGGTTAAAATTGTTTAAACTTGCTCTTTTCTGTTTTTTTAAATTCTGTAATTTATAAGTAACAAATGAAACAGAAATTAGCAGGTTAAAATCGTTTTAACTTACTCTTTTCAGTTTTTTTAAATTCTGTAATTTATAAGTAACAAATTAAACAGAAATTAGCAAGTTAAAATTGTTTAAACTTGCTCTTTTCTGTTTTTTTAAATTCTGTAATTTATAAGTAACAAATGAAACAGAAATTAGCAGGTTAAAATCGTTTTAACTTACTCTTTTCTGTTTTTTTAAATTCTGTAATTTATAAGTAACAAATTAAACAGAAATTAGCAGGTTAAAATTGTTTAAACTTGCTCTTTTCTGTTTTTTTAAATTCTGTAATTTATAAGTAACAAATTAAACAGAAATTAGCAGGTTAAAATTGTTTAAACTTGCTCTTTTCTGTTTTTTTAAATTCTGTAATTTATAAGTAACAAATTAAACAGAAATTAGCAGGTTAAAATCGTTTTAACTTACTCTTTTCAGTTTTTTTAAATTCTGTAATTTATAAGTAACAAATGAAACAGAAATTAGCAGGTTAAAATCGTTTTAACTTGCTCTTTCCTGTTTTTTTAAATTCTGTAATTTATAAGTAACAAATGAAACAGAAATTTGCAGGTTAAAATCGTTTTAACTTACTCTTTTCTGTTTTTTTAAATTCTGTAATTTATAAGTAACAAATTAAACAGAAATTAGCAGGTTAAAATTGTTTAAACTTGCTCTTTTGTGTTTTTTTAAATTCTGTAATTTATAAGTAACAAATTAAACAGAAATTAGCAGGTTAAAATCGTTTTAACTTGCTCTTTCCTGTTTTTTTAAATTCTGTAATTTATAAGTAACAAATGAAACAGAAATTTGCAGGTTAAAATCGTTTTAACTTACTCTTTTCTGTTTTTTTAAATTCTGTAATTTATAAGTAACAAATTAAACAGAAATTAGCAGGTTAAAATTGTTTAAACTTGCTCTTTTGTGTTTTTTTAAATTCTGTAATTTATAAGTAACAAATTAAACAGAAATTAGCAGGTTAAAATCGTTTTTACTTACTCTTTTCAGTTTTCTTAAATTCTGTAATTTATAAGTAACAAATGAAACAGAAATTAGCAGGTTAAAATCGTTTTAACTTACTCTTTTCAGTTTTTTTAAATTCTGTAATTTATAAGTAAAAAATGAAACAGAAATTAGCAGGTTAAAATCGTTTTAACTTGCTCTTTCCTGTTTTTTTAAATTCTGTAATTTATAAGTAACAAATGAAACAGAAATTTGCAGGTTAAAATCGTTTTAACTTACTCTTTTCTGTTTTTTTAAATTCTGTAATTTATAAGTAACAAATTAAACAGAAATTAGCAGGTTAAAATTGTTTAAACTTGCTCTTTTGTGTTTTTTTAAATTCTGTAATTTATAAGTAACAAATTAAACAGAAATTAGCTGGTTAAAATCGTTTTTACTTACTCTTTTCAGTTTTCTTAAATTCTGTAATTTATAAGTAACAAATGAAACAGAAATTAGCAGGTTAAAATCGTTTTAACTTACTCTTTTCAGTTTTTTTAAATTCTGTAATTTATAAGTAACAAATGAAACAGAAATTAGCAGGTTAAAATCGTTTTTACTTACTCTTTTCAGTTTTCTTAAATTCTGTAATTTATAAGTAACAAATGAAACAGAAATTAGCAGGTTAAAATCGTTTTAACTTACTCTTTTCAGTTTTTTTAAATTCTGTAATTTATAAGTAACAAATGAAACAGAAATTAGCAGGTTAAAATCGTTTTAACTTACTCTTTTCTGTTTTTTTGAATTCTGTAATTTATAAGTAACAAATTAAACAGAAATTAGCAGGTTAAAATTGTTTTAACTTGCTCTTTTCTGTTTTTTTAAATTCTGTAATTTATAAGTAACAAATGAAACAGAAATTAGCAGGTTAAAATTGTTTAAACTTGCTCTTTTCTGTTTTTTTAAATTCTGTAATTTATAAGTAACAAATGAAACAGAAATTAGCAGGTTAAAATCGTTTTAACTTGCTCTTTCCTGTTTTTTTAAATTCTGTAATTTATAAGTAACAAATGAAACAGAAATTAGCAAGTTAAAATTGTTTAAACTTGCTCTTTTCTGTTTTTTTAAATTCTGTAATTTATAAGTAACAAATGAAACAGAAATTAGCAGGTTAAAATTGTTTAAACTTGCTCTTTTCTGTTTTTTTAAATTCTGTAATTTATAAGTAACAAATTAAACAGAAATTAGCAAGTTAAAATTGTTTAAACTTGCTCTTTTCTGTTTTTTTAAATTCTGTAATTTATAAGTAACAAATGAAACAGAAATTAGCAGGTTAAAATTGTTTAAACTTGCTCTTTTCTGTTTTTTTAAATTCTGTAATTTATAAGTAACAAATTAAACAGAAATTAGCAGGTTAAAATCGTTTTAACTTACTCTTTTCAGTTTTTTTAAATTCTGTAATTTATAAGTAACAAATGAAACAGAAATTAGCAGGTTAAAATCGTTTTAACTTGCTCTTTCCTGTTTTTTTAAATTCTGTAATTTATAAGTAACAAATGAAACAGAAATTTGCAGGTTAAAATCGTTTTAACTTACTCTTTTCTGTTTTTTTAAATTCTGTAATTTATAAGTAACAAATTAAACAGAAATTAGCAGGTTAAAATTGTTTAAACTTGCTCTTTTGTGTTTTTTTAAATTCTGTAATTTATAAGTAACAAATTAAACAGAAATTAGCAGGTTAAAATCGTTTTAACTTACTCTTTTCAGTTTTTTTAAATTCTGTAATTTATAAGTAACAAATGAAACAGAAATTAGCAGGTTAAAATCGTTTTAACTTGCTCTTTCCTGTTTTTTTAAATTCTGTAATTTATAAGTAACAAATGAAACAGAAATTTGCAGGTTAAAATCGTTTTAACTTACTCTTTTCTGTTTTTTTAAATTCTGTAATTTATAAGTAACAAATTAAACAGAAATTAGCAGGTTAAAATTGTTTAAACTTGCTCTTTTGTGTTTTTTTAAATTCTGTAATTTATAAGTAACAAATTAAACAGAAATTAGCAGGTTAAAATCGTTTTAACTTACTCTTTTCAGTTTTTTTAAATTCTGTAATTTATAAGTAACAAATTAAACAGAAATTAGCAAGTTAAAATTGTTTAAACTTGCTCTTTTCTGTTTTTTTAAATTCTGTAATTTATAAGTAACAAATGAAACAGAAATTAGCAGGTTAAAATCGTTTTAACTTACTCTTTTCTGTTTTTTTAAATTCTGTAATTTATAAGTAACAAATTAAACAGAAATTAGCAGGTTAAAATTGTTTAAACTTGCTCTTTTCTGTTTTTTTAAATTCTGTAATTTATAAGTAACAAATTAAACAGAAATTAGCAGGTTAAAATTGTTTAAACTTGCTCTTTTCTGTTTTTTTAAATTCTGTAATTTATAAGTACTAAATTAAACAGAAATTAGCAGGTTAAAATCGTTTTAACTTACTCTTTTCAGTTTTTTTAAATTCTGTAATTTATAAGTAACAAATGAAACAGAAATTAGCAGGTTCAAATCGTTTTAACTTGCTCTTTCCTGTTTTTTTAAATTCTGTAATTTATAAGTAACAAATGAAACAGAAATTTGCAGGTTAAAATCGTTTTAACTTACTCTTTTCTGTTTTTTTAAATTCTGTAATTTATAAGTAACAAATTAAACAGAAGTTAGCAGGTTAAAATTGTTTAAACTTGCTCTTTTGTGTTTTTTTAAATTCTGTAATTTATAAGTAACAAATTAAACAGAAATTAGCAGGTTAAAATCGTTTTAACTTACTCTTTTCAGTTTTTTTAAATTCTGTAATTTATAAGTAACAAATTAAACAGAAATTAGCAAGTTAAAATTGTTTAAACTTGCTCTTTTCTGTTTTTTTAAATTCTGTAATTTATAAGTAACAAATGAAACAGAAATTAGCAGGTTAAAATCGTTTTAACTTACTCTTTTCTGTTTTTTTAAATTCTGTAATTTATAAGTAACAAATTAAACAGAAATTAGCAGGTTAAAATTGTTTAAACTTGCTCTTTTCTGTTTTTTTAAATTCTGTAATTTATAAGTAACAAATTAAACAGAAATTAGCAGGTTAAAATTGTTTAAACTTGCTCTTTTCTGTTTTTTTAAATTCTGTAATTTATAAGTAACAAATTAAACAGAAATTAGCAGGTTAAAATCGTTTTAACTTACTCTTTTCAGTTTTTTTAAATTCTGTAATTTATAAGTAACAAATGAAACAGAAATTAGCAGGTTAAAATCGTTTTAACTTGCTCTTTCCTGTTTTTTTAAATTCTGTAATTTATAAGTAACAAATGAAACAGAAATTTGCAGGTTAAAATCGTTTTAACTTACTCTTTTCTGTTTTCTTAAATTCTGTAATTTATAAGTAACAAATTAAACAGAAATTAGCAGGTTAAAATTGTTAAAACTTGCTCTTTTGTGTTTTTTTAAATTCTGTAATTTATAAGTAACAAATTAAACAGAAATTAGCAGGTTAAAATCGTTTTAACTTACTCTTTTCAGTTTTTTTAAATTCTGTAATTTATAAGTAACAAATGAAACAGAAATTAGCAGGTTAAAATCGTTTTAACTTGCTCTTTCCTGTTTTTTTAAATTCTGTAATTTATAAGTAACAAATGAAACAGAAATTTGCAGGTTAAAATCGTTTTAACTTACTCTTTTCTGTTTTTTTAAATTCTGTAATTTATAAGTAACAAATTAAACAGAAATTAGCAGGTTAAAATTGTTTAAACTTGCTCTTTTGTGTTTTTTTAAATTCTGTAATTTATAAGTAACAAATTAAACAGAAATTAGCAGGTTAAAATCGTTTTAACTTACTCTTTTCAGTTTTTTTAAATTCTGTAATTTATAAGTAACAAATGAAACAGAAATTAGCAGGTTAAAATCGTTTTAACTTGCTCTTTCCTGTTTTTTTAAATTCTGTAATTTATAAGTAACAAATGAAACAGAAATTTGCAGGTTAAAATCGTTTTAACTTACTCTTTTCTGTTTTTTTAAATTCTGTAATTTATAAGTAAAAATTTAAACAGAAATTAGCAGGTTAAAATTGTTTAAACGTGCTCTTTTGTGTTTTTTTAAATTCTGTAATTTATAAGTAACAAATTAAACAGAAATTAGCAGGTTAAAATCGTTTTAACTTACTCTTTTCAGTTTTTTTAAATTCTGTAATTTATAAGTAACAAATGAAACAGAAATTAGCAGGTTAAAATCGTTTTTACTTACTCTTTTCAGTTTTCTTAAATTCTGTAATTTATAAGTAACAAATGAAACAGAAATTAGCAGGTTAAAATCGTTTTAACTTACTCTTTTCAGTTTTTTTAAATTCTGTAATTTATAAGTAACAAATTAAACAGAAATTAGCAGGTTAAAATCGTTTTAACTTGCTCTTTTCTGTTTTTTTAAATTCTGTAATTTATAAGTAACAAATGAAACAGAAATTAGCAGGTTAAAATTGTTTAAACTTGCTCTTTTCTGTTTTTTTAAATTCTGTAATTTATAAGTAACAAATTAAACAGAAATTAGCAAGTTAAAATTGTTTAAACTTGCTCTTTTCTGTTTTTTTAAATTCTGTAATTTATAAGTAACAAATGAAACAGAAATTAGCAAGTTAAAATTGTTTAAACTTGCTCTTTTCTGTTTTTTTAAATTCTGTAATTTATAAGTAACAAATGAAACAGAAATTAGCAGGTTAAAATCGTTTTAACTTACTCTTTTCTGTTTTTTTAAATTCTGTAATTTATAAGTAACAAACTAAACAGAAATTAGCAGGTTAAAATTGTTTAAACTTGCTCTTTTCTGTTTTTTTAAATTCTGTAATTTATAAGTAACAAATTAAACAGAAATTAGCAAGTTAAAATTGTTTAAACTTGCTCTTTTCTGTTTTTTTAAATTCTGTAATTTATAAGTAACAAATGAAACAGAAATTAGCAGGTTAAAATCGTTTTAACTTACTCTTTTCTGTTTTTTTAAATTCTGTAATTTATAAGTAACAAACTAAACAGAAATTAGCAGGTTAAAATTGTTTAAACTTGCTCTTTTCTGTTTTTTTAAATTCTGTAATTTATAAGTAACAAATTAAACAGAAATTAGCAAGTTAAAATTGTTTAAACTTGCTCTTTTCTGTTTTTTTAAATTCTGTAATTTATAAGTAACAAATGAAACAGAAATTAGCAGGTTAAAATCGTTTTAACTTACTCTTTTCTGTTTTTTTAAATTCTGTAATTTATAAGTAACAAATTAAACAGAAATTAGCAAGTTAAAATTGTTTAAACTTGCTCTTTTCTGTTTTTCTAAATTCTGTAATTTATAAGTAACAAATGAAACAGAAATTAGCAAGTTAAAATTGTTTAAACTTGCTCTTTTCTGTTTTTTTAAATTCTGTAATTTATAAGTAACAAATTAAACAGAAATTAGCAAGTTAAAATTGTTTAAACTTGCTCTTTTCTGTTTTTTTAAATTCTGTAATTTATAAGTAACAAATGAAACAGAAATTAGCAAGTTAAAATTGTTTAAACTTGCTCTTTTCTGTTTTTTTAAATTCTGTAATTTATAAGTAACAAATGAAACAGAAATTAGCAGGTTAAAATCGTTTTAACTTACTCTTTTCTGTTTTTTTGAATTCTGTAATTTATAAGTAACAAATTAAACAGAAATTAGCAGGTTAAAATCGTTTTTACTTACTCTTTTCAGTTTTTTTAAATTCTGTAATTTATAAGTAACAAATGAAACAGAAATTAGCAGGTTAAAATCGTTTTAACTTACTCTTTTCTGTTTTTTTAAATTCTGTAATTTATAAGTAACAAATTAAACAGAAATTAGCAAGTTAAAATTGTTTAAACTTGCTCTTTTCTGTTTTTTTAAATTCTGTAATTTATAAGTAACAAATTAAACAGAAATTAGCAAGTTAAAATTGTTTAAACTTGCTCTTTTCTGTTTTTTTAAATTCTGTAATTTATAAGTAACAAATGAAACAGAAATTAGCAGGTTAAAATCGTTTTAACTTACTCTTTTCTGTTTTTTTAAATTCTGTAATTTATAAGTAACAAATTAAACAGAAATTAGCAAGTTAAAATTGTTTAAACTTGCTCTTTTCTGTTTTTTTAAATTCTGTAATTTATAAGTAACAAATGAAACAGAAATTAGCAAGTTAAAATTGTTTAAACTTGCTCTTTTCTGTTTTTTTAAATTCTGTAATTTATAAGTAACAAATTAAACAGAAATTAGCAAGTTAAAATTGTTTAAACTTGCTCTTTTCTGTTTTTTTAAATTCTGTAATTTATAAGTAACAAATGAAACAGAAATTAGCAAGTTAAAATTGTTTAAACTTGCTCTTTTCTGTTTTTTTAAATTCTGTAATTTATAAGTAACAAATGAAACAGAAATTAGCAGGTTAAAATCGTTTTAACTTACTCTTTTCTGTTTTTTTGAATTCTGTAATTTATAAGTAACAAATTAAACAGAAATTAGCAGGTTAAAATCGTTTTTACTTACTCTTTTCAGTTTTTTTAAATTCTGTAATTTATAAGTAACAAATGAAACAGAAATTAGCAGGTTAAAATCGTTTTAACTTACTCTTTTCTGTTTTTTTAAATTCTGTAATTTATAAGTAACAAATTAAACAGAAATTAGCAAGTTAAAATTGTTTAAACTTGCTCTTTTCTGTTTTTTTAAATTCTGTAATTTATAAGTAACAAATTAAACAGAAATTAGCAAGTTAAAATTGTTTAAACTTGCTCTTTTTTGTTTTTTTAAATTCTGTAATTTATAAGTAACAAATGAAACAGAAATTAGCAAGTTAAAATTGTTTAAACTTGCTCTTTTCTGTTTTTTTAAATTCTGTAATTTATAAGTAACAAATTAAACAGAAATTAGCAGGTTAAAATCGTTTTAACTTACTCTTTTCAGTTTTTTTAAATTCTGTAATTTATAAGTAACAAATGAAACAGAAATTAGCAGGTTAAAATCGTTTTAACTTACTCTTTTCTGTTTTTTTAAATTCTGTAATTTATAAGTAACAAATTAAACAGAAATTAGCAAGTTAAAATTGTTTAAACTTGCTCTTTTCTGTTTTTTTAAATTCTGTAATTTATAAGTAACAAATTAAACAGAAATTAGCAGGTTAAAATCGTTTTAACTTACTCTTTTCAGTTTTTTTAAATTCTGTAATTTATAAGTAACAAATGAAACAGAAATTAGCAGGTTAAAATCGTTTTAACTTACTCTTTTCTGTTTTTTTAAATTCTGTAATTTATAAGTAACAAATTAAACAGAAATTAGCAGGTTAAAATTGTTTAAACTTGCTCTTTTCTGTTTTTTTAAATTCTGTAATTTATAAGTAACAAATTAAACAGAAATTAGCAAGTTAAAATTGTTTAAACTTGCTCTTTTCTGTTTTTTTAAATTCTGTAATTTATAAGTAACAAATTAAACAGAAATTAGCAGGTTAAAATCGTTTTAACTTACTCTTTTCTGTTTAATTAAATTCTGTAATTTATAAGTAACAAATTAAACAGAAATTAGCAGGTTAAAATTGTTTAAACTTGCTCTTTTCTGTTTTTTTAAATTCTGTAATTTATAAGTAACAAATTAAACAGAAATTAGCAAGTTAAAATTGTTTAAACTTGCTCTTTTCTGTTTTTTTAAATTCTGTAATTTATAAGTAACAAATTAAACAGAAATTAGCAGGTTAAAATCGTTTTAACTTACTCTTTTCTGTTTTTTTAAATTCTGTAATTTATAAGTAACAAATTAAACAGAAATTAGCAGAATAAAATTGTTTAAACTTGCTCTTTTCTGTTTTTTTAAATTCTGTAATTTATAAGTAACAAATTAAACAGAAATTAGCAGGTTAAAATTGTTTAAACTTGCTCTTTTCTGTTTTTTTAAATTCTGTAATTTATAAGTAACAAATTAAACAGAAATTAGCAAGTTAAAATTGTTTAAACTTGCTCTTTTCTGTTTTTTTAAATTCTGTAATTTATAAGTAACAAATTAAACAGAAATTAGCAGGTTAAAATCGTTTTAACTTACTCTTTTCTGTTTTTTTAAATTCTGTAATTTATAAGTAACAAATTAAACAGAAATTAGCAAGTTAAAATTGTTTAAACTTGCTCTTTTCTGTTTTTTTAAATTCTGTAATTTATAAGTAACAAATTAAACAGAAATTAGCAGGTTAAAATTGTTTAAACTTGCTCTTTTCTGTTTTTTTAAATTCTGTAATTTATAAGTAACAAATTAAACAGAAATTAGCAAGTTAAAATTGTTTAAAATTGCTCTTTTCTGTTTTTTTAAATTCTGTAATTTATAAGTAACAAATTAAACAGAAATTAGCAGGTTAAAATTGTTTAAACTTGCTCTTTTCTGTTTTTTTAAATTCTGTAATTTATAAGTAACAAATTAAACAGAAATTAGCAAGTTAAAATTGTTTAAAATTGCTCTTTTCTGTTTTTTTAAATTCTGTAATTTATAAGTAACAAATTAAACAGAAATTAGCAGGTTAAAATCGTTTTAACTTACTCTTTTCTGTTTTTTTAAATTCTGTAATTTATAAGTAACAAATTAAACAGAAATTAGCAGGTTAAAATTGTTTAAACTTGCTCTTTTCTGTTTTTTTAAATTCTGTAATTTATAAGTAACAAATTAAACAGAAATTAGCAGGTTAAAATCGTTTTAACTTACTCTTTTCAGTTTTTTTAAATTCTGTAATTTATAAGTAACAAATGAAACAGAAATTAGCAGGTTTAAATCGTTTTTACTTACTCTTTTCAGTTTTTTTAAATTCTGTAATTTATAAGTAACAAATGAAACAGAAATTAGCAGGTTAAAATCGTTTTAACTTACTCTTTTCTGTTTTTTTAAATTCTGTAATTTATAAGTAACAAATTAAACAGAAATTAGCAAGTTAAAATTGTTTAAACTTGCTCTTTTCTGTTTTTTTAAATTCTGTAATTTATAAGTAACAAATGAAACAGAAATTAGCAGGTTAAAATTGTTTAAACTTGCTCTTTTCTGTTTTTTTAAATTCTGTAATTTATAAGTAACAAATTAAACAGAAATTAGCAAGTTAAAATTGTTTAAACTTGCTCTTTTCTGTTTTTTTAAATTCTGTAATTTATAAGTAACAAATGAAACAGAAATTAGCAAGTTAAAATTGTTTAAACTTGCTCTTTTCTGTTTTTTTAAATTCTGTAATTTATAAGTAACAAATGAAACAGAAATTAGCAGGTTAAAATCGTTTTAACTTACTCTTTTCTGTTTTTTTAAATTCTGTAATTTATAAGTAACAAATTAAACAGAAATTAGCAGGTTAAAATCGTTTTAACTTGCTCTTTTCTGTTTTTTTAAATTCTGTAATTTATAAGTAACAAATGAAGCAGAAATTAGCAAGTTAAAATTGTTTAAACTTGCTCTTTTCTGTTTTTTTAAATTCTGTAATTTATAAGTAACAAATTAAACAGAAATTAGCAGGTTAAAATTGTTTAAACTTGCTCTTTTCTGTTTTTTTAAATTCTGTAATTTATAAGTAACAAATGAAACAGAAATTAGCAGGTTAAAATCGTTTTAACTTACTCTTTTCTGTTTTTTTAAATTCTGTAATTTATAAGTAACAAATTAAACAGAAATTAGCAGGTTAAAATTGTTTAAACTTACTCTTTTCAGTTTTTTTAAATTCTGTAATTTATAAGTAACAAATGAAACAGAAATTAGCAGGTTAAAATCGTTTTAACTTGCTCTTTTCTGTTTTTTTAAATTCTGTAATTTATAAGTAACAAATTAAACAGAAATTAGCAGGTTAAAATTGTTTAAACTTGCTCTTTTCTGTTTTTTTAAATTCTGTAATTTATAAGTAACAAATTAAACAGAAATTAGCAGGTTAAAATCGTTTTAACTTACTCTTTTCAGTTTTTTTAAATTCTGTAATTTATAAGTAACAAATGAAACAGAAATTAGCAGGTTAAAATCGTTTTAACTTGCTCTTTTCTGTTTTTTTAAATTCTGTAATTTATAAGTAACAAATGAAACAGAAATTAGCAGTTTAAAATCGTTTTAACTTACTCTTTTCTGTTTTTTTAAATTCTGTAATTTATAAGTAACAAATTAAACAGAAATTAGCAGGTTAAAATTGTTTAAACTTGCTCTTTTCTGTTTTTTTAAATTCTGTAATTTATAAGTAACAAATTAAACAGAAATTAGCAGGTTAAAATCGTTTTAACTTACTCTTTTCAGTTTTTTTAAATTCTGTAATTTATAAGTAACAAATGAAACAGAAATTAGCAGGTTAAAATTGTTTAAACTTGTTCTTTTCTGTTTTTTTAAATTCTGTAATTTATAAGTAACAAATTAAACAGAAATTAGCAAGTTAAAATTGTTTTAACTTGCTCTTTTCTGTTTTTTTAAATTCTGTAATTTATAAGTAACAAATGAAACAGAAATTAGCAGGTTAAAATCGTTTTAACTTACTCTTTTCTGTTTTTTTAAATTCTGTATATTATAAGTAACAAATTAAACAGAAATTAGCAAGTTAAAATTGTTTTAACTTGCTCTTTTCTGTTTTTTTAAATTCTGTAATTTATAAGTAACAAATTAAACAGAAATTAGCAAGTTAAAATTGTTTTAACTTGCTCTTTTCTGTTTTTTTAAATTCTGAAATTTATAAGTAACAAATGAAACAGAAATTAGCAGGTTAAAATCGTTTTAACTTACTCTTTTCTGTTTTTTTAAATTCTGTAATTTATAAGTAACAAATGAAACAGAAATTAGCAGGTTAAAATCGTTTTAACTTACTCTTTTCTGTTTTTTTAAATTCTGTAATTTATAAGTAACAAATGAAACAGAAATTAGCAGGTTAAAATTGTTTTAACTTGCTCTTTTCTGTTTTTTTAAATTCTGTAATTTATAAGTAACAAATGAAACAGAAATTAGCAGGTTAAAATCGTTTTAACTTACTCTTTTCAGTTTTTTTAAATTCTGTAATTTATAAGTAACAAATTAAACAGAAATTAGCAAGTTAAAATTGTTTTAACTTGCTCTTTTCTGTTTTTTTAAATTCTGTAATTTATAAGTAACAAATTAAACAGAAATTAGCAAGTTAAAATTGTTTTAACTTGCTCTTTTCTGTTTTTTTAAATTCTGTAATTTATAAGTAACAAATGAAACAGAAATTAGCAGGTTAAAATCGTTTTAACTTACTCTTTTCTGTTTTTTTAAATTCTGTAATTTATAAGTAACAAATGAAACAGAAATTAGCAGGTTAAAATTGTTTAAACTTGCTCTTTTCTGTTTTTTTAAATTCTGTAATTTATAAGTAACAAATTAAACAGAAATTAGCAAGTTAAAATTGTTTTAACTTGCTCTTTTCTGTTTTTTTAAATTCTGTAATTTATAAGTAACAAATGAAACAGAAATTAGCAGGTTAAAATCGTTTTAACTTACTCTTTTCTGTTTTTTTAAATTCTGTAATTTATAAGTAACAAATTAAACAGAAATTAGCAAGTTAAAATTGTTTTAACTTGCTCTTTTCTGTTTTTTTAAATTCTGTAATTTATAAGTAACAAATTAAACAGAAATTAGCAAGTTAAAATTGTTTTAACTTGCTCTTTTCTGTTTTTTTAAATTCTGTAATTTATAAGTAACAAATGAAACAGAAATTAGCAGGTTAAAATCGTTTTAACTTACTCTTTTCAGTTTTTTTAAATTCTGTAATTTATAAGTAACAAATTTAACAGAAATTAGCAAGTTAAAATTGTTTTAACTTGCTCTTTTCTGTTTTTTTAAATTCTGTAATTTATAAGTAACAAATTAAACAGAAATTAGCAAGTTAAAATTGTTTTAACTTGCTCTTTTCTGTTTTTTTAAATTCTGTAATTTATAAGTAACAAATGAAACAGAAATTAGCAGGTTAAAATCGTTTTAACTTACTCTTTTCTGTTTTTTTAAATTCTGTAATTTATAAGTAACAAATGAAACAGAAATTAGCAGGTTAAAATTGTTTAAACTTGCTCTTTTCTGTTTTTTTAAATTCTGTAATTTATAAGTAACAAATTAAACAGAAATTAGCAAGTTAAAATTGTTTTAACTTGCTCTTTTCTGTTTTTTTAAATTCTGTAATTTATAAGTAACAAATGAAACAGAAATTAGCAGGTTAAAATCGTTTTAACTTACTCTTTTCTGTTTTTTTAAATTCTGTAATTTATAAGTAACAAATTAAACAGAAATTAGCAAGTTAAAATTGTTTTAACTTGCTCTTTTCTGTTTTTTTAAATTCTGTAATTTATAAGTAACAAATTAAACAGAAATTAGCAAGTTAAAATTGTTTTAACTTGCTCTTTTCTGTTTTTTTAAATTCTGTAATTTATAAGTAACAAATGAAACAGAAACTAGCAGGTTAAAATTGTTTAAACTTGCTCTTTTCTGTTTTTTTAAATTCTGTAATTTATAAGTAACAAATTAAACAGAAATTAGCAAGTTAAAATTGTTTTAACTTGCTCTTTTCTGTTTTTTTAAATTCTGTAATTTATAAGTAACAAATGAAACAGAAATTAGCAGGTTAAAATCGTTTTAACTTACTCTTTTCTGTTTTTTTAAATTCTGTAATTTATAAGTAACAAATTAAACAGAAATTAGCAAGTTAAAATTGTTTTAACTTGTTCTTTTCTGTTTTTTTAAATTCTGTAATTTATAAGTAACAAATTAAACAGAAATTAGCAAGTTAAAATTGTTTTAACTTGCTCTTTTCTGTTTTTTTAAATTCTGTAATTTATAAGTAACAAATGAAACAGAAATTAGCAGGTTAAAATCGTTTTAACTTACTCTTTTCAGTTTTTTTAAATTCTGTAATTTATAAGTAACAAATTAAACAGAAATTAGCAAGTTAAAATTGTTTTAACTTGCTCTTTTCTGTTTTTTTAAATTCTGTAATTTATAAGTAAGAAATTAAACAGAAATTAGCAAGTTAAAATTGTTTTAACTTGCTCTTTTCTGTTTTTTTAAATTCTGTAATTTATAAGTAACAAATGAAACAGAAATTAGCAGGTTAAAATCGTTTTAACTTACTCTTTTCTGTTTTTTTAAATTCTGTAATTTATAAGTAACAAATGAAACAGAAATTAGCAGGTTAAAATTGTTTAAACTTGCTCTTTTCTGTTTTTTTAAATTCTGTAATTTATAAGTAACAAATTAAACAGAAATTAGCAAGTTAAAATTGTTTTAACTTGCTCTTTTCTGTTTTTTTAAATTCTGTAATTTATAAGTAACAAATGAAACAGAAATTAGCAGGTTAAAATCGTTTTAACTTACTCTTTTCTGTTTTTTTAAATTCTGTAATTTATAAGTAACAAATTAAACAGAAATTAGCAAGTTAAAATTGTTTTAACTTGCTCTTTTCTGTTTTTTTAAATTCTGTAATTTATAAGTAACAAATTAAACAGAAATTAGCAAGTTAAAATTGTTTTAACTTGCTCTTTTCTGTTTTTTTAAATTCTGTAATTTATAAGTAACAAATGAAACAGAAACTAGCAGGTTAAAATTGTTTAAACTTGCTCTTTTCTGTTTTTTTAAATTCTGTAATTTATAAGTAACAAATGAAACAGAAATTAGCAGGTTAAAATCGTTTTAACTTACTCTTTTCAGTTTTTTTAAATTCTGTAATTTATAAGTAACAAATTAAACAGAAATTAGCAGGTTAAAATCGTTTTAACTTACTCTTTTCTGTTTTTTTAAATTCTGTAATTTATAAGTAACAAATTAAACAGAAATTAGCAGGTTAAAATTGTTTAAACTTGCTCTTTTCTGTTTTTTTAAATTCTGTAATTTATAAGTAACAAATGAAACAGAAATTAGCAGGTTAAAATCGTTTTAACTTACTCTTTTCAGTTTTTTTAAATTCTGTAATTTATAAGTAACAAATTAAACAGAAATTAGCAGGTTAAAATCGTTTTAACTTACTCTTTTCTGTTTTTTTAAATTCTGTAATTTATAAGTAACAAATTAAACAGAAATTAGCAGGTTAAAATTGTTTAAACTTGCTCTTTTCTGTTTTTTTAAATTCTGTAATTTATAAGTAACAAATTAAACAGAAATTAGCAGGTTAAAATCGTTTTAACTTACTCTTTTCAGTTTTTTTAAATTCTGTAATTTATAAGTAACAAATGAAACAGAAATTAGCAGGTTAAAATCGTTTTAACTTGCTCTTTTCTGTTTTTTTAAATTCTGTAATTTATAAGTAACAAATGAAACAGAAATTAGCAGGTTAAAATTGTTTAAACTTGCTCTTTTCTGTTTTTTTAAATTCTGTAATTTATAAGTAACAAATTAAACAGAAATTAGCAAGTTAAAATTGTTTAAACTTGCTCTTTTCTGTTTTTTTAAATTCTGTAATTTATAAGTAACAAATTAAACAGAAATTAGCAGGTTAAAATCGTTTTAACTTACTCTTTTCTGTTTTTTTAAATTCTGTAATTTATAAGTAACAAATTAAACAGAAATTAGCAAGTTAAAATTGTTTAAACTTGCTCTTTTCTGTTTTTTTAAATTCTGTAATTTATAAGTAACAAATGAAACAGAAATTAGCAGGTTAAAATTGTTTAAACTTGCTCTTTTCTGTTTTTTTAAATTCTGTAATTTATAAGTAACAAATTAAACAGAAATTAGCAAGTTAAAATTGTTTTAACTTGCTCTTTTCTGTTTTTTTAAATTCTGTAATTTATAAGTAACAAATGAAACAGAAATTAGCAGGTTAAAATCGTTTTAACTTACTCTTTTCTGTTTTTTTAAATTCTGTAATTTATAAGTAACAAATTAAACAGAAATTAGCAAGTTAAAATTGTTTTAACTTGCTCTTTTCTGTTTTTTTAAATTCTGTAATTTATAAGTAACAAATTAAACAGAAATTAGCAAGTTAAAATTGTTTTAACTTGCTCTTTTCTGTTTTTTTAAATTCTGTAATTTATAAGTAACAAATGAAACAGAAACTAGCAGGTTAAAATTGTTTAAACTTGCTCTTTTCTGTTTTTTTAAATTCTGTAATTTATAAGTAACAAATGAAACAGAAATTAGCAGGTTAAAATCGTTTTAACTTACTCTTTTCAGTTTTTTTAAATTCTGTAATTTATAAGTAACAAATTAAACAGAAATTAGCAGGTTAAAATCGTTTTAACTTACTCTTTTCTGTTTTTTTAAATTCTGTAATTTATAAGTAACAAATTAAACAGAAATTAGCAGGTTAAAATTGTTTAAACTTGCTCTTTTCTGTTTTTTTAAATTCTGTAATTTATAAGTAACAAATGAAACAGAAATTAGCAGGTTAAAATCGTTTTAACTTGCTCTTTTCTGTTTTTTTAAATTCTGTAATTTATAAGTAACAAATGAAACAGAAATTAGCAGGTTAAAATCGTTTTAACTTACTCTTTTCTGTTTTTTTAAATTCTGTAATTTATAAGTAACAAATGAAACAGAAATTAGCA
The DNA here is from genome assembly GCA_963922195.1 of Panagrolaimus sp. PS1159. NCBI lineage: Eukaryota > Metazoa > Nematoda > Chromadorea > Rhabditida > Panagrolaimidae > Panagrolaimus > Panagrolaimus sp. PS1159. The sequence continues at coordinate 535,984 of CAWUHW010000012.1, read as the reverse complement.
GGTTAAAATCGTTTTAACTTACTCTTTTCTGTTTTTTTAAATTCTGTAATTTATAAGTAACAAATGAAACAGAAATTAGCAGGTTAAAATTGTTTAAACTTGCTCTTTTCTGTTTTTTTAAATTCTGTAATTTATAAGTAACAAATTAAACAGAAATTAGCAAGTTAAAATTGTTTTAACTTGCTCTTTTCTGTTTTTTTAAATTCTGTAATTTATAAGTAACAAATGAAACAGAAATTAGCAGGTTAAAATCGTTTTAACTTACTCTTTTCTGTTTTTTTAAATTCTGTAATTTATAAGTAACAAATTAAACAGAAATTAGCAAGTTAAAATTGTTTTAACTTGCTCTTTTCTGTTTTTTTAAATTCTGTAATTTATAAGTAACAAATGAAACAGAAATTAGCAGGTTAAAATCGTTTTAACTTACTCTTTTCTGTTTTTTTAAATTCTGTAATTTATAAGTAACAAATGAAACAGAAATTAGCAGGTTAAAATTGTTTTAACTTGCTCTTTTCTGTTTTTTTAAATTCTGTAATTTATAAGTAACAAATTAAACAGAAATTAGCAGGTTAAAATCGTTTTAACTTACTCTTTTCTGTTTTTTTAAATTCTGTAATTTATAAGTAACAAATTAAACAGAAATTAGCAGGTTAAAATTGTTTAAACTTGCTCTTTTCTGTTTTTTTAAATTCTGTAATTTATAAGTAACAAATGAAACAGAAACTAGCAGGTTAAAATTGTTTAAACTTGCTCTTTTCTGTTTTTTTAAATTCTGTAATTTATAAGTAACAAATGAAACAGAAATTAGCAGGTTAAAATCGTTTTAACTTGCTCTTTTCTGTTTTTTTAAATTCTGTAATTTATAAGTAACAAATGAAACAGAAATTAGCAGGTTAAAATCGTTTTAACTTACTCTTTTCTGTTTTTTTAAATTCTGTAATTTATAAGTAACAAATGAAACAGAAATTAGCAGGTTAAAATCGTTTTAACTTACTCTTTTCTGTTTTTTTAAATTCTGTAATTTATAAGTAACAAATGAAACAGAAATTAGCAGGTTAAAATTGTTTAAACTTGCTCTTTTCTGTTTTTTTAAATTCTGTAATTTATAAGTAACAAATTAAACAGAAATTAGCAAGTTAAAATTGTTTTAACTTGCTCTTTTCTGTTTTTTTAAATTCTGTAATTTATAAGTAACAAATGAAACAGAAATTAGCAGGTTAAAATCGTTTTAACTTACTCTTTTCTGTTTTTTTAAATTCTGTAATTTATAAGTAACAAATTAAACAGAAATTAGCAGGTTAAAATCGTTTTAACTTACTCTTTTCTGTTTTTTTAAATTCTGTAATTTATAAGTAACAAATGAAACAGAAATTAGCAGGTTAAAATTGTTTTAACTTGCTCTTTTCTGTTTTTTTAAATTCTGTAATTTATAAGTAACAAATTAAACAGAAATTAGCAGGTTAAAATCGTTTTAACTTACTCTTTTCTGTTTTTTTAAATTCTGTAATTTATAAGTAACAAATTAAACAGAAATTAGCAGGTTAAAATTGTTTAAACTTGCTCTTTTCTGTTTTTTTAAATTTTGTAATTTATAAGTAACAAATGAAACAGAAACTAGCAGGTTAAAATTGTTTAAACTTGCTCTTTTCTGTTTTTTTAAATTCTGTAATTTATAAGTAACAAATTAAACAGAAATTAGCAGGTTAAAATCGTTTTAACTTACTCTTTTCTGTTTTTTTAAATTCTGTAATTTATAAGTAACAAATTAAACAGAAATTAGCAGGTTAAAATCGTTTTAACTTACTCTTTTCTGTTTTTTTAAATTCTGTAATTTATAAGTAACAAATTAAACAGAAATTAGCAAGTTAAAATTGTTTTAACTTGCTCTTTTCTGTTTTTTTAAATTCTGTAATTTATAAGTAACAAATGAAACAGAAATTAGCAGGTTAAAATCGTTTTAACTTACTCTTTTCTGTTTTTTTAAATTCTGTAATTTATAAGTAACAAATGAAACAGAAATTAGCAAGTTAAAATTGTTTTAACTTGCTCTTTTCTGTTTTTTTAAATTCTGTAATTTATAAGTAACAAATTAAACAGAAATTAGCAGGTTAAAATCGTTTTAACTTACTCTTTTCTGTTTTTTTAAATTCTGTAATTTATAAGTAACAAATTAAACAGAAATTAGCAGGTTAAAATTGTTTAAACTTGCTCTTTTCTGTTTTTTTAAATTCTGTAATTTATAAGTAACAAATGAAACAGAAACTAGCAGGTTAAAATTGTTTAAACTTGCTCTTTTCTGTTTTTTTAAATTCTGTAATTTATAAGTAACAAATGAAACAGAAATTAGCAGGTTAAAATCGTTTTAACTTACTCTTTTCTGTTTTTTTAAATTCTGTAATTTATAAGTAACAAATTAAACAGAAATTAGCAGGTTAAAATTGTTTAAACTTGCTCTTTTCTGTTTTTTTAAATTCTGTAATTTATAAGTAACAAATTAAACAGAAATTAGCAGGTTAAAATCGTTTTAACTTACTCTTTTCAGTTTTTTTAAATTCTGTAATTTATAAGTAACAAATGAAACAGAAACTAGCAGGTTAAAATTGTTTAAACTTGCTCTTTTCTGTTTTTTTAAATTCTGTAATTTATAAGTAACAAATGAAACAGAAATTAGCAGGTTAAAATCGTTTTAACTTACTCTTTTCTGTTTTTTTAAATTCTGTAATTTATAAGTAACAAATGAAACAGAAATTAGCAGGTTAAAATCGTTTTAACTTACTCTTTTCTGTTTTTTTAAATTCTGTAATTTATAAGTAACAAATTAAACAGAAATTAGCAAGTTAAAATTGTTTTAACTTGCTCTTTTCTGTTTTTTTAAATTCTGTAATTTATAAGTAACAAATGAAACAGAAATTAGCAGGTTAAAATCGTTTTAACTTACTCTTTTCTGTTTTTTTAAATTCTGTAATTTATAAGTAACAAATGAAACAGAAATTAGCAGGTTAAAATTGTTTAAACTTGCTCTTTTCTGTTTTTTTAAATTCTGTAATTTATAAGTAACAAATTAAACAGAAATTAGCAAGTTAAAATTGTTTTAACTTGCTCTTTTCTGTTTTTTTAAATTCTGTAATTTATAAGTAACAAATGAAACAGAAATTAGCAGGTTAAAATCGTTTTAACTTACTCTTTTCTGTTTTTTTAAATTCTGTAATTTATAAGTAACAAATTAAACAGAAATTAGCAAGTTAAAATTGTTTTAACTTGCTCTTTTCTGTTTTTTTAAATTCTGTAATTTATAAGTAACAAATGAAACAGAAATTAGCAGGTTAAAATCGTTTTAACTTACTCTTTTCTGTTTTTTTAAATTCTGTAATTTATAAGTAACAAATTAAACAGAAATTAGCAAGTTAAAATTGTTTTAACTTGCTCTTTTCTGTTTTTTTAAATTCTGTAATTTATAAGTAACAAATTAAACAGAAATTAGCAGGTTAAAATCGTTTTAACTTACTCTTTTCTGTTTTTTTAAATTCTGTAATTTATAAGTAACAAATTAAACAGAAATTAGCAGGTTAAAATTGTTTAAACTTGCTCTTTTCTGTTTTTTTAAATTCTGTAATTTATAAGTAACAAATGAAACAGAAACTAGCAGGTTAAAATTGTTTAAACTTGCTCTTTTCTGTTTTTTTAAATTCTGTAATTTATAAGTAACAAATGAAACAGAAATTAGCAGGTTAAAATCGTTTTAACTTACTCTTTTCTGTTTTTTTAAATTCTGTAATTTATAAGTAACAAATTAAACAGAAATTAGCAGGTTAAAATTGTTTAAACTTACTCTTTTCTGTTTTTTTAAATTCTGTAATTTATAAGTAACAAATTAAACAGAAATTAGCAGGTTAAAATTGTTTAAACTTGCTCTTTTCTGTTTTTTTAAATTCTGTAATTTATAAGTAACAAATGAAACAGAAATTAGCAGGTTAAAATCGTTTTAACTTGCTCTTTTCTGTTTTTTTAAATTCTGTAATTTATAAGTAACAAATGAAACAGAAACTAGCAGGTTAAAATCGTTTTAACTTACTCTTTTCTGTTTTTTTAAATTCTGTAATTTATAAGTAACAAATGAAACAGAAACTAGCAGGTTAAAATTGTTTAAACTTGCTCTTTTCTGTTTTTTTAAATTCTGTAATTTATAAGTAACAAATGAAACAGAAACTAGCAGGTTAAAATTGTTTAAACTTGCTCTTTTCTGTTTTTTTAAATTCTGTAATTTATAAGTAACAAATGAAACAGAAATTAGCAGGTTAAAATCGTTTTAACTTACTCTTTTCTGTTTTTTTAAATTCTGTAATTTATAAGTAACAAATTAAACAGAAATTAGCAGGTTAAAATTGTTTAAACTTGCTCTTTTCTGTTTTTTTAAATTCTGTAATTTATAAGTAACAAATTAAACAGAAATTAGCAGGTTAAAATCGTTTTAACTTACTCTTTTCAGTTTTTTTAAATTCTGTAATTTATAAGTAACAAATGAAACAGAAATTAGCAGGTTAAAATCGTTTTAACTTGCTCTTTTCTGTTTTTTTAAATTCTGTAATTTATAAGTAACAAATGAAACAGAAATTAGCAGGTTAAAATCGTTTTAACTTACTCTTTTCTGTTTTTTTAAATTCTGTAATTTATAAGTAACAAATTAAACAGAAATTAGCAGGTTAAAATTGTTTAAACTTGCTCTTTTGTGTTTTTTTAAATTCTGTAATTTATAAGTAACAAATTAAACAGAAATTAGCAGGTTAAAATCGTTTTGACTTACTCTTTTCAGTTTTTTTAAATTCTGTAATTTATAAGTAACAAATGAAACAGAAATTAGCAGGTTAAAATCGTTTTAACTTACTCTTTTCAGTTTTTTTAAATTCTGTAATTTATAAGTAACAAATGAAACAGAAATTAGCAGGTTAAAATCATTTTAACTTACTCTTTTCTGTTTTTTTAAATTCTGTAATTTATAAGTAACAAATTAAACAGAAATTAGCAGGTTAAAATCGTTTTAACTTACTCTTTTCTGTTTTTTTAAATTCTGTAATTTATAAGTAACAAATTAAACAGAAATTAGCAGGTTAAAATTGTTTAAACTTGCTCTTTTCTGTTTTTTTAAATTCTGTAATTTATAAGTAACAAATGAAACAGAAATTAGCAGGTTAAAATCGTTTTAACTTACTCTTTTCTGTTTTTTTAAATTCTGTAATTTATAAGTAACAAATTAAACAGAAATTAGCAGGTTAAAATTGTTTAAACTTGCTCTATTCTGTTTTTTTAAATTCTGTAATTTATAAGTAACAAATTAAACAGAAATTAGCAGGTTAAAATCGTTTTAACTTACTCTTTTCAGTTTTTTTAAATTCTGTAATTTATAAGTAACAAATGAAACAGAAATTAGCAGGTTAAAATCGTTTTAACTTGCTCTTTTCTGTTTTTTTAAATTCTGTAATTTATAAGTAACAAATGAAACAGAAATTAGCAGGTTAAAATTGTTTAAACTTGCTCTTTTCTGTTTTTTTAAATTCTGTAATTTATAAGTAACAAATGAAACAGAAATTAGCAGGTTAAAATCGTTTTAACTTACTCTTTTCTGTTTTTTTAAATTCTGTAATTTATAAGTAACAAATTAAACAGAAATTAGCAGGTTAAAATTGTTTAAACTTGCTCTTTTCTGTTTTTTTAAATTCTGTAATTTATAAGTAACAAATTAAACAGAAATTAGCAGGTTAAAATCGTTTTAACTTACTCTTTTCAGTTTTTTTAAATTCTGTAATTTATAAGTAACAAATGAAACAGAAATTAGCAGGTTAAAATTGTTTAAACTTGCTCTTTTCTGTTTTTTTAAATTCTGTAATTTATAAGTAACAAATGAAACAGAAATTAGCAGGTTAAAATCGTTTTAACTTACTCTTTTCAGTTTTTTTAAATTCGGTAATTTATAAGTAACAAATTAAACAGAAATTAGCAAGTTAAAATTGTTTAAACTTGCTCTTTTCTGTTTTTTTAAATTCTGTAATTTATAAGTAACAAATGAAACAGAAATTAGCAGGTTAAAATTGTTTAAACTTGCTCTTTTCTGTTTTTTTAAATTCTGTAATTTATAAGTAACAAATTAAACAGAAATTAGCAAGTTAAAATTGTTTTAACTTGCTCTTTTCTGTTTTTTTAAATTCTGTAATTTATAAGTAACAAATGAAACAGAAATTAGCAGGTTAAAATCGTTTTAACTTACTCTTTTCTGTTTTTTTAAATCCTGTAATTTATAAGTAACAAATTAAACAGAAATTAGCAAGTTAAAATTGTTTTAACTTGCTCTTTTCTGTTTTTTTAAATTCTGTAATTTATAAGTAACAAATTAAACAGAAATTAGCAAGTTAAAATTGTTTTAACTTGCTCTTTTCTGTTTTTTTAAATTCTGTAATTTATAAGTAACAAATGAAACAGAAATTAGCAGGTTAAAATTGTTTAAACTTGCTCTTTTCTGTTTTTTTAAATTCTGTAATTTATAAGTAACAAATGAAACAGAAATTAGCAGGTTAAAATCGTTTTAACTTACTCTTTTCAGTTTTTTTTAATTCTGTAATTTATAAGTAACAAATTAAACAGAAATTAGCAAGTTAAAATTGTTTAAACTTGCTCTTTTCTGTTTTTTTAAATTCTGTAATTTATAAGTAACAAATGAAACAGAAATTAGCAGGTTAAAATCGTTTTAACTTACTCTTTTCAGTTTTTTTAAATTCTGTAATTTATAAGTAACAAATTAAACAGAAATTAGCAGGTTAAAATCGTTTTAACTTACTCTTTTCTGTTTTTTTAAATTCTGTAATTTGTAAGTAACAAATTAAACAGAAATTAGCAGGTTAAAATTGTTTAAACTTGCTCTTTTCTGTTTTTTTAAATTCTGTAATTTATAAGTAACAAATGAAACGGAAATTAGCAGGTTAAAATCGTTTTAACTTACTCTTTTCAGTTTTTTTAAATTCTGTAATTTATAAGTAACAAATTAAACAGAAATTAGCAGGTTAAAATCGTTTTAACTTACTCTTTTCTGTTTTTTTAAATTCTGTAATTTATAAGTAACAAATTAAACAGAAATTAGCAGGTTAAAATTGTTTAAACTTGCTCTTTTCTGTTTTTTTAAATTCTGTAATTTATAAGTAACAAATTAAACAGAAATTAGCAGGTTAAAATCGTTTTAACTTACTCTTTTCAGTTTTTTTAAATTCTGTAATTTATAAGTAACAAATGAAACAGAAATTAGCAGGTTAAAATCGTTTTAACTTGCTCTTTTCTGTTTTTTTAAATTCTGTAATTTATAAGTAACAAATGAAACAGAAATTAGCAGGTTAAAATCGTTCTAACTTACTCTTTTCTGTTTTTTTAAATTCTGTAATTTATAAGTAACAAATTAAACAGAAATTAGCAGGTTAAAATTGTTCAAACTTGCTCTTTTGTGTTTTTTTAAATTCTGTAATTTATAAGTAACAAATTAAACAGAAATTAGCAGGTTAAAATCGTTTTAACTTACTCTTTTCAGTTTTTTTAAATTCTGTAATTTATAAGTAACAAATGAAACAGAAACTAGCAGGTTAAAATCGTTTTAACTTACTCTTTTCAGTTTTTTTAAATTCTGTAATTTATAAGTAACAAATGAAACAGAAATTAGCAGGTTAAAATCGTTTTAACTTACTCTTTTCTGTTTTTTTAAGTTCTGTAATTTATAAGTAACAAATTAAACAGAAATTAGCAAGTTAAAATTGTTTAAACTTGCTCTTTTCTGTTTTTTTAAATTCTGTAATTTATAAGTAACAAATGAAACAGAAATTAGCAGGTTAAAATCGTTTTAACTTACTCTTTTCTGTTTTTTTAAATTCTGTAATTTATAAGTAACAAATTAAACAGAAATTAGCAAGTTAAAATTGTTTAAACTTGCTCTTTTCTGTTTTTTTAAATTCTGTAATTTATAAGTAACAAATTAAACAGAAATTAGCAGGTTAAAATCGTTTTAACTTACTCTTTTCAGTTTTTTTAAATTCTGTAATTTATAAGTAACAAATGAAACAGAAATTAGCAGGTTAAAATCGTTTTAACTTGCTCTTTTCTGTTTTTTTAAATTCTGTAATTTATAAGTAACAAATGAAACAGAAATTAGCAGGTTAAAATTGTTTAAACTTGCTCTTTTCTGTTTTTTTAAATTCTGTAATTTATAAGTAACAAATGAAACAGAAATTAGCAGGTTAAAATCGTTTTAACTTACTCTTTTCTGTTTTTTTAAATTCTGTAATTTATAAGTAACAAATTAAACAGAAATTAGCAGGTTAAAATTGTTTAAACTTGCTCTTTTCTGTTTTTTTAAATTCTGTAATTTATAAGTAACAAATTAAACAGAAATTAGCAGGTTAAAATCGTTTTAACTTACTCTTTTCAGTTTTTTTAAATTCTGTAATTTATAAGTAACAAATGAAACAGAAATTAGCAGGTTAAAATTGTTTTAACTTGCTCTTTTCTTCTTTTTTAAATTCTGTAATTTATAAGTAACAAATGAAACAGAAATTAGCAGGTTAAAATCGTTTTAACTTACTCTTTTCAGTTTTTTTAAATTCTGTAATTTATAAGTAACAAATTAAACAGAAATTAGCAAGTTAAAATTGTTTTAACTTGCTCTTTTCTGTTTTTTTAAATTCTGTAATTTATAAGTAACAAATGAAACAGAAATTAGCAGGTTAAAATCGTTTTAACTTACTCTTTTCTGTTTTTTTAAATTCTGTAATTTATAAGTAACAAATTAAACAGAAATTAGCAAGTTAAAATTGTTTAAACTTGCTCTTTTCTGTTTTTTTAAATTCTGTAATTTATAAGTAACAAATGAAACAGAAATTAGCAGGTTAAAATCGTTTTAACTTACTCTTTTCTGTTTTTTTAAATTCTGTAATTTATAAGTAACAAATTAAACAGAAATTAGCAGGTTAAAATTGTTTAAACTTGCTCTTTTCTGTTTTTTTAAATTCTGTAATTTATAAGTAACAAATTAAACTGAAATTAGCAGGTTAAAATCGTTTTAACTTACTCTTTTCAGTTTTTTTAAATTCTGTAATTTATAAGTAACAAATGAAACAGAAATTAGCAGGTTAAAATCGTTTTAACTTGCTCTTTTCTGTTTTTTTAAATTCTGTAATTTATAAGTAACAAATGAAACAGAAATTAGCAGGTTAAAATTGTTTAAACTTGCTCTTTTCTGTTTTTTTAAATTCTGTAATTTATAAGTAACAAATTAAACAGAAATTAGCAGGTTAAAATTGTTTAAACTTGCTCTTTTCTGTTTTTTTAAATTCTGATATTTATAAGTAACAAATTAAACAGAAATTAGCAGGTTAAAATCGTTTTAACTTACTCTTTTCAGTTTTTTTAAATTCTGTAATTTATAAGTAACAAATGAAACAGAAATTAGCAGGTTAAAATTGTTTAAACTTGCTCTTTTCTGTTTTTTTAAATTCTGTAATTTATAAGTAACAAATTAAACAGAAGTTAGCAAGTTAAAATTGTTTTAACTTGCTCTTTTCTGTTTTTTTAAATTCTGTAATTTATAAGTAACAAATTAAACAGAAATTAGCAAGTTAAAATTGTTTAAACTTACTCTTTTCTGTTTTTTTAAATTCTGTAATTTATAAGTAACAAATTAAACAGAAATTAGCAAGTTAAAATTGTTTAAACTTGCTCTTTTCTGTTTTTTTAAATTCTGTAATTTATAAGTAACAAATGAAACTGAAATTAGCAGGTTAAAATTGTTTAAACTTGCTCTTTTCTGTTTTTTTAAATTCTGTAATTTATAAGTAACAAATTAAACAGAAATTAGCAAGTTAAAATTGTTTAAACTTGCTCTTTTCTGTTTTTTTAAATTCTGTAATTTATAAGTAACAAATTAAACAGAAATTAGCAAGTTAAAATTGTTTTAACTTGCTCTTTTCTGTTTTTTTAAATTCTGTAATTTATAAGTAACAAATTAAACAGAAATTAGCAAGTTAAAATTGTTTAAACTTACTCTTTTCTGTTTTTTTAAATTCTGTAATTTATAAGTAACAAATTAAACAGAAATTAGCAAGTTAAAATTGTTTAAACTTGCTCTTTTCTGTTTTTTTAAATTCTGTAATTTATAAGTAACAAATGAAACAGAAATTAGCAGGTTAAAATTGTTTAAACTTGCTCTTTTCTGTTTTTTTAAATTCTGTAATTTATAAGTAACAAATTAAACAGAAATTAGCAAGTTAAAATTGTTTAAACTTACTCTTTTCTGTTTTTTTAAATTCTGTAATTTATAAGTAACAAATGAAACAGAAATTAGCAGGTTAAAATCGTTTTAACTTACTCTTTTCTGTTTTTTTAAATTCTGTAATTTATAAGTAACAAATTAAACAGAAATTAGCAGGTTAAAATTGTTTAAACTTGCTCTTTTCTGTTTTTTTAAATTCTGTAATTTATAAGTAACAAATTAAACAGAAATTAGCAGGTTAAAATCGTTTTAACTTACTCTTTTCAGTTTTTTTAAATTCTGTAATTTATAAGTAACAAATGAAACAGAAATTAGCAGGTTAAAATTGTTTAAACTTGCTCTTTTCTGTTTTTTTAAATTCTGTAATTTATAAGTAACAAATTAAACAGAAATTAGCAAGTTAAAATTGTTTTAACTTGCTCTTTTCTGTTTTTTTAAATTCTGTAATTTATAAGTAACAAATGAAACAGAAATTAGCAGGTTAAAATCGTTTTAACTTACTCTTTTCTGTTTTTTTAAATTCTGTAATTTATAAGTAACAAATTAAACAGAAATTAGCAAGTTAAAATTGTTTTAACTTGCTCTTTTCTGTTTTTTTAAATTCTGTAATTTATAAGTAACAAATTAAACAGAAATTAGCAAGTTAAAATTGTTTTAACTTGCTCTTTTCTGTTTTTTTAAATTCTGTAATTTATAAGTAACAAATGATACAGAAATTAGCAGGTTAAAATCGTTTTAACTTACTCTTTTCAGTTTTTTTAAATTCTGTAATTTATAAGTAACAAATTAAACAGAAATTAGCAAGTTAAAATTGTTTAAACTTGCTCTTTTCTGTTTTTTTAAATTCTGTAATTTATAAGTAACAAATGAAACAGAAATTAGCAGGTTAAAATTGTTTAAACTTGCTGGTTTCTGTTTTTTTAAATTCTGTAATTTATAAGTAACAAATTAAACAGAAATTAGCAAGTTAAAATTGTTTTAACTTGCTCTTTTCTGTTTTTTTAAATTCTGTAATTTATAAGTAACAAATTAAACAGAAATTAGCAAGTTAAAATTGTTTTAACTTGCTCTTTTCTTTTTTTTTAAATCCTGTAATTTATAAGTAACAAATTAAACAGAAATTAGCAAGTTAAAATTGTTTTAACTTGCTCTTTTCTGTTTTTTTAAATTCTGTAATTTATAAGTAACAAATTAAACAGAAATTAGCAAGTTAAAATTGTTTTAACTTGCTCTTTTCTGTTTTTTTAAATTCTGTAATTTATAAGTAACAAATTAAATAGAAATTAGCAAGTTAAAATTGTTTTAACTTGCTCTTTTCTGTTTTTTTAAATTCTGTAATTTATAAGTAACAAATTAAACAGAAATTAGCAAGTTAAAATTGTTTTAACTTGCTCTTTTCTGTTTTTTTAAATTCTGTAATTTATAAGTAACAAATTAAACAGAAATTAGCAAGTTAAAATTGTTTAAACTTACTCTTTTCTGTTTTTTTAAATTCTGTAATTTATAAGTAACAAATGAAACAGAAATTAGCAGGTTAAAATCGTTTTAACTTACTCTTTTCTGTTTTTTTAAATTCTGTAATTTATAAGTAACAAATTAAACAGAAATTAGCAGGTTAAAATTGTTTAAACTTGCTCTTTTCTGTTTTTTTAAATTCTGTAATTTATAAGTAACAAATTAAACAGAAATTAGCAGGTTAAAATCGTTTTAACTTACTCTTTTCAGTTTTTTTAAATTCTGTAATTTATAAGTAACAAATGAAACAGAAATTAGCAGGTTAAAATTGTTTAAACTTGCTCTTTTCTGTTTTTTTAAATTCTGTAATTTATAAGTAACAAATTAAACAGAAATTAGCAAGTTAAAATTGTTTTAACTTGCTCTTTTCTGTTTTTTTAAATTCTGTAATTTATAAGTAACAAATGAAACAGAAATTAGCAGGTTAAAATCGTTTTAACTTACTCTTTTCTGTTTTTTTAAATTCTGTAATTTATAAGTAACAAATTAAACAGAAATTAGCAAGTTAAAATTGTTTTAACTTGCTCTTTTCTGTTTTTTTAAATTCTGTAATTTATAAGTAACAAATTAAACAGAAATTAGCAAGTTAAAATTGTTTTAACTTGCTCTTTTCTGTTTTTTTAAATTCTGTAATTTATAAGTAACAAATGATACAGAAATTAGCAGGTTAAAATCGTTTTAACTTACTCTTTTCAGTTTTTTTAAATTCTGTAATTTATAAGTAACAAATTAAACAGAAATTAGCAAGTTAAAATTGTTTAAACTTGCTCTTTTCTGTTTTTTTAAATTCTGTAATTTATAAGTAACAAATGAAACAGAAATTAGCAGGTTAAAATTGTTTAAACTTGCTCTTTTCTGTTTTTTTAAATTCTGTAATTTATAAGTAACAAATTAAACAGAAATTAGCAAGTTAAAATTGTTTTAACTTGCTCTTTTCTGTTTTTTTAAATTCTGTAATTTATAAGTAACAAATTAAACAGAAATTAGCAAGTTAAAATTGTTTTAACTTGCTCTTTTCTTTTTTTTTAAATCCTGTAATTTATAAGTAACAAATTAAACAGAAATTAGCAAGTTAAAATTGTTTTAACTTGCTCTTTTCTGTTTTTTTAAATTCTGTAATTTATAAGTAACAAATTAAACAGAAATTAGCAAGTTAAAATTGTTTTAACTTGCTCTTTTCTGTTTTTTTAAATTCTGTAATTTATAAGTAACAAATTAAATAGAAATTAGCAAGTTAAAATTGTTTTAACTTGCTCTTTTCTGTTTTTTTAAATTCTGTAATTTATAAGTAACAAATTAAACAGAAATTAGCAAGTTAAAATTGTTTTAACTTGCTCTTTTCTGTTTTTTTAAATTCTGTAATTTATAAGTAACAAATTAAACAGAAATTAGCAAGTTAAAATTGTTTTAACTTGCTCTTTTCTGTTTTTTTAAATTCTGTAATTTATAAGTAACAAATTAAACAGAAATTAGCAAGTTAAAATTGTTTTAACTTGCTCTTTTCTGTTTTTTTAAATTCCGTAATTTATAAGTAACAAATGAAACAGAAATTAGCAGGTTAAAATTGTTAAAACTTGCTCTTTTCTGTTTTTTTAAATTCTGTAATTTATAAGTAACAAATGAAACAGAAATTAGCAGGTTAAAATCGTTTTAACTTACTCTTTTCAGTTTTTTTAAATTCTGTAATTTATAAGTAACAATTAAACAGAAATTAGCAAGTTAAAATTGTTTAAACTTGCTCTTTTCTGTTTTTTTAAATTCTGTAATTTATAAGTAACAAATGAAACAGAAATTAGCAGGTTAAAATCGTTTTAACTTACTCTTTTCTGTTTTTTTAAATTCTGTAATTTATAAGTAACAAATTAAACAGAAATTAGCAAGTTAAAATTGTTTAAACTTGCTCTTTTCTGTTTTTTTAAATTCTGTAATTTATAAGTAACAAACTAAACAGAAATTAGCAGGTTAAAATCGTTTTAACTTACTCTTTTCAGTTTTTTTAAATTCTGTAATTTATAAGTAACAAATGAAACAGAAATTAGCAGGTTAAAATTGTTTAAACTTGCTCTTTTCTGTTTTTTTAAATTCTGTAATTTTTAAAGTAACAAATGAAACAGAAATTAGCAGGTTAAAATCGTTTTAACTTGCTCTTTTCTGTTTTTTTAAATTCTGTAATTTATAAGTAACAAATTAAACAGAAATTAGCAGGTTAAAATTGTTTAAACTTGCTCTTTTGTGTTTTTTTAAATTCTGTAATTTATAAGTAACAAATTAAACAGAAATTAGCAGGTTAAAATCGTTTTAACTTACTCTTTTCAGTTTTTTTAAATTCTGTAATTTATAAGTAACAAATGAAACAGAAATTAGCAGGTTAAAATCGTTTTAACTTGCTCTTTTCTGTTTTTTTAAATTCTGTAATTTATAAGTAACAAACGAAACAGAAATTAGCAGGTTAAAATCGTTTTAACTTACTCTTTTCTGTTTTTTTAAATTCTGTAATTTATAAGTAACAAATTAAACAGAAATTAGCAGGTTAAAATTGTTTAAACTTGCTCTTTTCTGTTTTTTTAAATTCTGTAATTTATAAGTAACAAATTAAACAGAAATTAGCAGGTTAAAATTGTTTAAACTTGCTCTTTTCTGTTTTTTTAAATTCTGTAATTTATAAGTAACAAATTAAACAGAAATTAGCAGGTTAAAATCGTTTTAACTTACTCTTTTCAGTTTTTTTAAATTCTGTAATTTATAAGTAACAAATTAAACAGAAATTAGCAAGTTAAAATTGTTTTAACTTACTCTTTTCTGTTTTTTTAAATTCTGTAATTTATAAGTAACAAATTAAACAGAAATTAGCAGGTTAAAATTGTTTAAACTTGCTCTTTTCTGTTTTTTTAAATTCTGTAATTTATAAGTAACAAAATAAACAGAAATTAGCAGGTTAAAATCGTTTTAACTTACTCTTTTCTGTTTTTTTTAAATTCTGTAATTTATAAGTAACAAATTAAACAGAAATTAGCAGGTTAAAATTGTTTAAACTTGCTCTTTTCTGTTTTTTTAAATTCTGTAATTTATAAGTAACAAATTAAACAGAAATTAGCAGGTTAAAATCGTTTTAACTTACTCTTTTCTGTTTTTTTAAATTCTGTAATTTATAAGTAACAAATTAAACAGAAATTAGCAGGTTAAAATTGTTTAAACTTGCTCTTTTCTGTTTTTTTAAATTCTGTAATTTATAAGTAACAAATTAAACAGAAATTAGCAGGTTAAAATCGTTTTAACTTACTCTTTTCAGTTTTTTTAAATTCTGTAATTTATAAGTAACAAATTAAACAGAAATTAGCAAGTTAAAATTGTTTTAACTTGCTCTTTTCTGTTTTTTTAAATTCTGTAATTTATAAGTAACAAATTAAACAGAAATTAGCAGGTTAAAATTGTTTAAACTTGCTCTTTTCTGTTTTTTTAAATTCTGTAATTTATAAGTAACAAATTAAACAGAAATTAGCAGGTTAAAATTGTTTTAACTTACTCTTTTCAGTTTTTTTAAATTCTGTAATTTATAAGTAACAAATTAAACAGAAATTAGCAAGTTAAAATTGTTTTAACTTACTCTTTTCTGTTTTTTTAAATTATGTAATTTATAAGTAACAAATTAAACAGAAATTAGCAGGTTAAAATTGTTTAAACTTGCTCTTTTCTGTTTTTTTAAATTCTGTAATTTATAAGTAACAAATTAAACAGAAATTAGCAGGTTAAAATCGTTTTAACTTACTCTTTTCAGTTTTTTTAAATTCTGTAATTTATAAGTAACAAATTAAACAGAAATTAGCAAGTTAAAATTGTTTTAACTTACTCTTTTCTGTTTTTTTAAATTCTGTAATTTATAAGTAACAAATTAAACAGAAATTAGCAAGTTAAAATTGTTTTAACTTACTCTTTTCTGTTTTTTTAAATTCTGTAATTTATAAGTAACAAATTAAACAGAAATTAGCAGGTTAAAATTGTTTAAACTTACTCTTTTCTGTTTTTTTAAATTCTGTAATTTATAAGTAACAAATTAAACAGAAATTAGCAAGTTAAAATTGTTTTAACTTACTCTTTTCTGTTTTTTTAAATTCTGTAATTTATAAGTAACAAATTAAACAGAAATTAGCAGGTTAAAATTGTTTAAACTTGCTCTTTTCTGTTTTTTTAAATTCTGTAATTTATAAGTAACAAATTAAACAGAAATTAGCAGGTTAAAATCGTTTTAACTTACTCTTTTCAGTTTTTTTAAATTCTGTAATTTATAAGTAACAAATTAAACAGAAATTAGCAAGTTAAAATTGTTTTAACTTGCTCTTTTCTGTTTTTTTATATTCTGTAATTTATAAGTAACAAATTAAACAGAAATTAGCAAGTTAAAATTGTTTTAACTTGCTCTTTTCTGTTTTTTTAAATTCTGTAATTTATAAGTAACAAATTAAACAGAAATTAGCAGGTTAAAATTGTTTAAACTTACTCTTTTCAGTTTTTTTAAATTCTGTAATTTATAAGTAACAAATTAAACAGAAATTAGCAAGTTAAAATTGTTTTAACTTACTCTTTTCTGTTTTTTTAAATTCTGTAATTTATAAGTAACAAATTAAACAGAAATTAGCAGGTTAAAATTGTTTAAACTTGCTCTTTTCTGTTTTTTTAAATTCTGTAATTTATAAGTAACAAATGAAACAGAAATTAGCAGGTTAAAATCGTTTTAACTTACTCTTTTCAGTT
Source organism: Panagrolaimus sp. PS1159 (assembly GCA_963922195.1). Lineage (NCBI taxonomy): Eukaryota > Metazoa > Nematoda > Chromadorea > Rhabditida > Panagrolaimidae > Panagrolaimus > Panagrolaimus sp. PS1159. The sequence goes on along the minus strand of CAWUHW010000012.1, from coordinate 519,426 downwards.
TTTTTAAATTCTGTAATTTATAAGTAACAAATTAAACAGAAATTAGCAAGTTAAAATTGTTTTAACTTGCTCTTTTCTGTTTTTTTAAATTCTGTAATTTATAAGTAACAAATGAAACAGAAATTAGCAAGTTAAAATTGTTTTAACTTGCTCTTTTCAGTTTTTTTAAATTCTGTAATTTATAAGTAACAAATTAAACAGAAATTAGCAGGTTAAAATTGTTTAAACTTGCTCTTTTCTGTTTTTTTAAATTCTGTAATTTATAAGTAACAAATTAAACAGAAATTAGCAGGTTAAAATTGTTTAAACTTGCTCTTTTCTGTTTTTTTAAATTCTGTAATTTATAAGTAACAAATTAAACAGAAATTAGCAAGTTAAAATTGTTTTAACTTGCTCTTTTCTGTTTTTTTGAATTCTGTAATTTATAAGTAACAAATGAAACAGAAATTAGCAAGTTAAAATTGTTTAAACTTGCTCTTTTCTGTTTTTTTAAATTCTGTAATTTATAAGTAACAAATTAAACAGAAATTAGCAAGTTAAAATTGTTTTAACTTGCTCTTTTTAGTTTTTTTAAATTCTGTAATTTATAAGTAACAAATGAAACAGAAATTAGCAGGTTAAAATTGTTTAAACTTGCTCTTTTCTGTTTTTTTAAATTCTGTAATTTATAAGTAACAAATTAAACAGAAATTAGCAAGTTAAAATTGTTTTAACTTGCTCTTTTCAGTTTTTTTAAATTCTGTAATTTATAAGTAACAAATTAAACAGAAATTAGCAAGTTAAAATTGTTTTAACTTGCTCTTTTCTGTTTTTTTAAATTCTGTAATTTATAAGTAACAAATTAAACAGAAATTAGCAGGTTAAAATCGTTTTAACTTACTCTTTTCAGTTTTTTTAAATTCTGTAATTTATAAGTAACAAATTAAACAGAAATTAGCAAGTTAAAATTGTTTTAACTTGCTCTTTTCTGTTTTTTTAAATTCTGTAATTTATAAGTAACAAATTAAACAGAAATTAGCAAGTTAAAATTGTTTTAACTTGCTCTTTTCTGTTTTTTTAAATTCTGTAATTTATAAGTAACAAATGAAACAGAAATTAGCAGGTTAAAATCGTTTTAACTTACTCTTTTCAGTTTTTTTAAATTCTGTAATTTATAAGTAACAAATTAAACAGAAATTAGCAAGTTAAAATTGTTTTAACTTGCTCTTTTCTGTTTTTTTAAATTCTGTAATTTATAAGTAACAAATGAAACAGAAATTAGCAGGTTAAAATTGTTTAAACTTGCTCTTTTCTGTTTTTTTAAATTCTGTAATTTATAAGTAACAAATTAAACAGAAATTAGCAAGTTAAAATTGTTTTAACTTGCTCTTTTCAGTTTTTTTAAATTCTGTAATTTATAAGTAACAAATTAAACGGAAATTAGCAGGTTAAAATTGTTTAAACTTGCTCTTTTCTGTTTTTTTAAATTCTGTAATTTATAAGTAACAAATTAAACAGAAATTAGCAAGTTAAAATTGTTTAAACTTGCTCTTTTCAGTTTTTTTAAATTCTGTAATTTATAAGTAACAAATTAAACAGAAATTAGCAGGTTAAAATTGTTTAAACTTGCTCTTTTCTGTTTTTTTAAATTCTGTAATTTATAAGTAACAAATTAAACAGAAATTAGCAAGTTAAAATTGTTTTAACTTGCTCTTTTCTGTTTTTTTAAATTCTGTAATTTATAAGTAACAAATTAAACAGAAATTAGCAGGTTAAAATTGTTTAAACTTACTCTTTTCTGTTTTTTTAAATTCTGTAATTTATAAGTAACAAATTAAACAGAAATTAGCAAGTTAAAATTGTTTTAACTTACTCTTTTCTGTTTTTTTAAATTCTGTAATTTATAAGTAACAAATTAAACAGAAATTAGCAGGTTAAAATTGTTTAAACTTGCTCTTTTCTGTTTTTTTAAATTCTGTAATTTATAAGTAACAAATTAAACAGAAATTAGCAGGTTAAAATCGTTTTAACTTACTCTTTTCAGTTTTTTTAAATTCTGTAATTTATAAGTAACAAATTAAACAGAAATTAGCAAGTTAAAATTGTTTTAACTTGCTCTTTTCTGTTTTTTTATATTCTGTAATTTATAAGTAACAAATTAAACAGAAATTAGCAAGTTAAAATTGTTTTAACTTGCTCTTTTCTGTTTTTTTAAATTCTGTAATTTATAAGTAACAAATTAAACAGAAATTAGCAGGTTAAAATTGTTTAAACTTACTCTTTTCTGTTTTTTTAAATTCTGTAATTTATAAGTAACAAATTAAACAGAAATTAGCAGGTTAAAATTGTTTAAACTTGCTCTTTTCTGTTTTTTTAAATTCTGTAATTTATAAGTAACAAATGAAACAGAAATTAGCAGGTTAAAATCGTTTTAACTTACTCTTTTCAGTTTTTTTAAATTCTGTAATTTATAAGTAACAAATTAAACAGAAATTAGCAAGTTAAAATTGTTTTAACTTGCTCTTTTCAGTTTTTTTAAATTCTGTAATTTATAAGTAACAAATTAAACAGAAATTAGCAGGTTAAAATTGTTAAAACTTGCTCTTTTCTGTTTTTTTAAATTCTGTAATTTATAAGTACAAATTAAACAGAAATTAGCAAGTTAAAATTGTTTTAACTTGCTCTTTTCTGTTTTTTTAAATTCTGTAATTTATAAGTAACAAATGAAACAGAAATTAGCAGGTTAAAATTGTTTAAACTTGCTCTTTTCTGTTTTTTTAAATTCTGTAATTTATAAGTAACAAATTAAACAGAAATTAGCAAGTTAAAATTGTTTTAACTTGCTCTTTTCTGTTTTTTTAAATTCTGTAATTTATAAGTAACAAATGAAACAGAAATTAGCAAGTTAAAATTGTTTAAACTTGCTCTTTTCTGTTTTTTTAAATTCTGTAATTTATAAGTAACAAATTAAACAGAAATTAGCAAATTAAAATTGTTTTAACTTGCTCTTTTCAGTTTTTTTAAATTCTGTAATTTATAAGTAACAAATGAAACAGAAATTAGCAGGTTAAAATTGTTTAAACTTGCTCTTTTCTGTTTTTTTAAATTCTGTAATTTATAAGTAACAAATTAAACAGAAATTAGCAAGTTAAAATTGTTTTAACTTGCTCTTTTCAGTTTTTTTAAATTCTGTAATTTATAAGTAACAAATTAAACAGAAATTAGCAAGTTAAAATTGTTTTAACTTGCTCTTTTCTGTTTTTTTAAATTCTGTAATTTATAAGTAACAAATTAAACAGAAATTAGCAGGTTAAAATCGTTTTAACTTACTCTTTTCAGTTTTTTTAAATTCTGTAATTTATAAGTAACAAATTAAACAGAAATTAGCAAGTTAAAATTGTTTTAACTTGCTCTTTTCTGTTTTTTTAAATTCTGTAATTTATAAGTAACAAATGAAACAGAAATTAGCAAGTTAAAATTGTTTTAACTTGCTCTTTTCTGTTTTTTTAAATTCTGTAATTTATAAGTAACAAATGAAACAGAAATTAGCAGGTTAAAATTGTTTAAACTTGCTCTTTTCTGTTTTTTTAAATTCTGTAATTTATAAGTAACAAATTAAACAGAAATTAGCAAGTTAAAATTGTTTTAACTTGCTCTTTTCTGTTTTTTTAAATTCTGTAATTTATAAGTAACAAATTAAACAGAAATTAGCAGGTTAAAATTGTTTAAACTTACTCTTTTCTGTTTTTTTAAATTCTGTAATTTATAAGTAACAAATTAAACAGAAATTAGCAAGTTAAAATTGTTTTAACTTACTCTTTTCTGTTTTTTTAAATTCTGTAATTTATAAGTAACAAATTAAACAGAAATTAGCAGGTTAAAATTGTTTAAACTTGCTCTTTTCTGTTTTTTTAAATTCTGTAATTTATAAGTAACAAATTAAACAGAAATTAGCAGGTTAAAATCGTTTTAACTTACTCTTTTCAGTTTTTTTAAATTCTGTAATTTATAAGTAACAAATTAAACAGAAATTAGCAAGTTAAAATTGTTTTAACTTGCTCTTTTCTGTTTTTTTATATTCTGTAATTTATAAGTAACAAATTAAACAGAAATTAGCAAGTTAAAATTGTTTTAACTTGCTCTTTTCTGTTTTTTTAAATTCTGTAATTTATAAGTAACAAATTAAACAGAAATTAGCAGGTTAAAATTGTTTAAACTTACTCTTTTCTGTTTTTTTAAATTCTGTAATTTATAAGTAACAAATTAAACAGAAATTAGCAGGTTAAAATTGTTTAAACTTGCTCTTTTCTGTTTTTTTAAATTCTGTAATTTATAAGTAACAAATGAAACAGAAATTAGCAGGTTAAAATCGTTTTAACTTACTCTTTTCAGTTTTTTTAAATTCTGTAATTTATAAGTAACAAATTAAACAGAAATTAGCAAGTTAAAATTGTTTTAACTTGCTCTTTTCAGTTTTTTTAAATTCTGTAATTTATAAGTAACAAATTAAACAGAAATTAGCAGGTTAAAATTGTTAAAACTTGCTCTTTTCTGTTTTTTTAAATTCTGTAATTTATAAGTACAAATTAAACAGAAATTAGCAAGTTAAAATTGTTTTAACTTGCTCTTTTCTGTTTTTTTAAATTCTGTAATTTATAAGTAACAAATGAAACAGAAATTAGCAGGTTAAAATTGTTTAAACTTGCTCTTTTCTGTTTTTTTAAATTCTGTAATTTATAAGTAACAAATTAAACAGAAATTAGCAAGTTAAAATTGTTTTAACTTGCTCTTTTCTGTTTTTTTAAATTCTGTAATTTATAAGTAACAAATGAAACAGAAATTAGCAAGTTAAAATTGTTTAAACTTGCTCTTTTCTGTTTTTTTAAATTCTGTAATTTATAAGTAACAAATTAAACAGAAATTAGCAAATTAAAATTGTTTTAACTTGCTCTTTTCAGTTTTTTTAAATTCTGTAATTTATAAGTAACAAATGAAACAGAAATTAGCAGGTTAAAATTGTTTAAACTTGCTCTTTTCTGTTTTTTTAAATTCTGTAATTTATAAGTAACAAATTAAACAGAAATTAGCAAGTTAAAATTGTTTTAACTTGCTCTTTTCAGTTTTTTTAAATTCTGTAATTTATAAGTAACAAATTAAACAGAAATTAGCAAGTTAAAATTGTTTTAACTTGCTCTTTTCTGTTTTTTTAAATTCTGTAATTTATAAGTAACAAATTAAACAGAAATTAGCAGGTTAAAATCGTTTTAACTTACTCTTTTCAGTTTTTTTAAATTCTGTAATTTATAAGTAACAAATTAAACAGAAATTAGCAAGTTAAAATTGTTTTAACTTGCTCTTTTCTGTTTTTTTAAATTCTGTAATTTATAAGTAACAAATGAAACAGAAATTAGCAAGTTAAAATTGTTTTAACTTGCTCTTTTCTGTTTTTTTAAATTCTGTAATTTATAAGTAACAAATGAAACAGAAATTAGCAGGTTAAAATTGTTTAAACTTGCTCTTTTCTGTTTTTTTAAATTCTGTAATTTATAAGTAACAAATTAAACAGAAATTAGCAAGTTAAAATTGTTTTAACTTGCTCTTTTCAGTTTTTTTAAATTCTGTAATTTATAAGTAACAAATTAAACAGAAATTAGCAAGTTAAAATTGTTTAAACTTGCTCTTTTCTGTTTTTTTAAATTCTGTAATTTATAAGTAACAAATGAAACAGAAATTAGCAGGTTAAAATCGTTTTAACTTACTCTTTTCAGTTTTTTTAAATTCTGTAATTTATAAGTAACAAATTAAACAGAAATTAGCAAGTTAAAATTGTTTTAACTTGCTCTTTTCTGTTTTTTTAAATTCTGTAATTTATAAGTAACAAATGAAACAGAAATTAGCAGGTTAAAATTGTTTAAACTTGCTCTTTTCTGTTTTTTTAAATTCTGTAATTTATAAGTAACAAAAAAACAAAAATCAGCAGGTTAAAATTGTTTTAACTTGCTCTATTCTGTTTTATTAAATTCTGTAATTTATAAGTAAAAAATAAAACAGAAATCAGCAGGTTAAAATTGTTTTAACTTGCTCTATTCTGTTTTATTTAATTCTGTAATTTATAAGTAACAAGTGAAACAGAAATCAGCAGATTAAAATTGTTTTAACTTGCTCTATTCTGTTTTATTAAATTCTGTAATTTATAAGTAACAAAAAAAACAAAAATCAGCAGGTTAAAATTGTTTTAACTTGCTCTTTTCTGTTTTATTAAATTCTGTAATTTATAAGTAAAAAATAAAACAGAAATCAGCAGGTTAACATTGTTTTAACTTGCTCTTTTCTGTTTTAGTAAATTCTGTAATTTATAAGTAAAAAATAAAACAGAAATCAGCAGGTTAAAATTGTTTTAACTTGCTCTATTCTGTTTTATTAAATTCTGTAATTTATAAGTAAAAAATAAAACAGAAATCAGCAGGTTAAAATTGTTTTAACTTGCTCTTTTCTGTTTTAATAAATTCTGTAATTTATAAGTAAAAAATAAAACAGAAATCAGCAGGTTAAAATTGTTTTAACTTGCTCTATTCTGTTTTATTAAATTCTGTAATTTATAAGTAACAAAAAAAACAAAAATCAGCAGGTTAAAATTGTTTTAACTTGCTCTTTTCTGTTTTATTAAATTCTGTAATTTATAAGTAAAAAATAAAACAGAAATCAGCAGGTTAACATTGTTTTAACTTGCTCTTTTCTGTTTTAGTAAATTCTGTAATTTATAAGTAAAAAATAAAACAGAAATCAGCAGGTTAAAATTGTTTTAACTTGCTCTATTCTGTTTTATTAAATTCTGTAATTTATAAGTAAAAAATAAAACAGAAATCAGCAGGTTAAAATTGTTTTAACTTGCTCTATTCTGTTTTAATAAATTCTGTAATTTATAAGTAACAAAAAAAACAAAAATCAGCAGGTTAAAATTGTTTTAACTTGCTCTATTCTGTTTTATTAAATTCTGTAATTTATAAGTAAAAAATGAAACAGAAATCAGCAGGTTAAAATTGTTTTAACTTGCTCTATTCTGTTTTATTTAATTCTGTAATTTATAAGTAACAAGTGAAACAGAAATCAGCAGATTAAAATTGTTTTAACTTGCTCTTTTCAGTTTTTTTAAATTCTGTAATTTATAAGTAACAAATTAAACAGAAATTAGCAAGTTAAAATTGTTTAAACTTGCTCTTTTCTGTTTTTTTAAATTCTGTAATTTATAAGTAACAAATGAAACAGAAATTAGCAAGTTAAAATTGTTTAAACTTGCTCTTTTCTGTTTTTTTAAATTCTGTAATTTATAAGTAACAAATTAAACAGAAATTAGCAAGTTAAAATTGTTTTAACTTGCTCTTTTCAGTTTTTTTAAATTCTGTAATTTATAAGTAACAAATGAAACAGAAATTAGCAGGTTAAAATTGTTTAAACTTGCTCTTTTCTGTTTTTTTAAATTCTGTAATTTATAAGTAACAAATTAAACAGAAATTAGCAAGTTAAAATTGTTTTAACTTGCTCTTTTCTGTTTTTTTAAATTCTGTAATTTATAAGTAACAAATGAAACAGAAATTAGCAAGTTAAAATGGTTTTAACTTGCTCTTTTCTGTTTTTTTAAATTCTGTAATTTATAAGTAACAAATGAAACAGAAATTAGCAGGTTAAAATTGTTTAAACTTGCTCTTTTCTGTTTTTTTAAATTCTGTAATTTATAAGTAAAAAATAAAACAGAAATCAGCAGGTTAAAATTGTTTTAACTTGCTCTATTCTGTTTTATTAAATTCTGTAATTTATAAGTAAAAAATAAAACAGAAATCAGCAGGTTAACATTGTTCTAACTTGCTCTTTTCTGTTTTATTAAATTCTGTAATTTATAAGTAACAAACAAAACAAAAATCAGCAGGTTAAAATTGTTTTAACTTGCTCTATTCTGTTTTATTAAATTCTGTAATTTATAAGTAAAAAATAAAACAGAAATCAGCAGGTTAACATTGTTCTAACTTGCTCTTTTCTGTTTTATTAAATTCTGTAATTTATAAGTAACAAACAAAACAAAAATCAGCAGGTTAAAATTGTTTTAACTTGCTCTATTCTGTTTTATTAAATTCTGTAATTTATAAGTAAAAAATGAAACAGAAATCAGCAGGTTAAAATTGTTTTAACTTGCTCTATTCTGTTTTATTTAATTCTGTAATTTATAAGTAACAAATTAAACAGAAATTAGCAAGTTAAAATTGTTTTAACTTGCTCTTTTCTGTTTTTTTAAATTCTGTAATTTATAAGTAACAAATGAAACAGAAATTAGCAGGTTAAAATTGTTTAAACTTGCTCTTTTCTGTTTTTTTAAATTCTGTAATTTATAAGTAACAAATTAAACAGAAATTAGCAGGTTAAAATTGTTTAAACTTGCTCTTTTCTGTTTTTTTAAATTCTGTAATTTATAAGTAACAAATGAAACAGAAATTAGCAGGTTAAAATCGTTTTAACTTACTCTTTTCAGTTTTTTTAAATTCTGTAATTTATAAGTAACAAATTAAACAGAAATTAGCAAGTTAAAATTGTTTTAACTTGCTCTTTTCAGTTTTTTTAAATTCTGTAATTTATAAGTAACAAATTAAACAGAAATTAGCAGGTTAAAATTGTTAAAACTTGCTCTTTTCTGTTTTTTTAAATTCTGTAATTTATAAGTACAAATTAAACAGAAATTAGCAAGTTAAAATTGTTTTAACTTGCTCTTTTCTGTTTTTTTAAATTCTGTAATTTATAAGTAACAAATGAAACAAAAATCAGCAGGTTAAAATTGTTTTAACTTGCTCTATTCTGTTTTATTAAATTCTGTAATTTATAAGTAAAAAATAAAACAGAAATCAGCAGGTTAACATTGTTCTAACTTGCTCTTTTCTGTTTTATTAAATTCTGTAATTTATAAGTAACAAACAAAACAAAAATCAGCAGGTTAAAATTGTTTTAACTTGCTCTATTCTGTTTTATTAAATTCTGTAATTTATAAGTAAAAAATGAAACAGAAATCAGCAGGTTAAAATTGTTTTAACTTGCTCTATTCTGTTTTATTTAATTCTGTAATTTATAAGTAACAAATTAAACAGAAATTAGCAAGTTAAAATTGTTTTAACTTGCTCTTTTCTGTTTTTTTAAATTCTGTAATTTATAAGTAACAAATGAAACAGAAATTAGCAGGTTAAAATTGTTTAAACTTACTCTTTTCTGTTTTTTTAAATTCTGTAATTTATAAGTAACAAATTAAACAGAAATTAGCAGGTTAAAATCGTTTTAACTTACTCTTTTCAGTTTTTTTAAATTCTGTAATTTATAAGTAACAAATTAAACAGAAATTAGCAAGTTAAAATTGTTTTAACTTGCTCTTTTCAGTTTTTTTAAATTCTGTAATTTATAAGTAACAAATTAAACAGAAATTAGCAGGTTAAAATTGTTAAAACTTGCTCTTTTCTGTTTTTTTAAATTCTGTAATTTATAAGTACAAATTAAACAGAAATTAGCAAGTTAAAATTGTTTTAACTTGCTCTTTTCTGTTTTTTTAAATTCTGTAATTTATAAGTAACAAATGAAACAGAAATTAGCAGGTTTAAATTGTTTAAACTTGCTCTTTTCTGTTTTTTTAAATTCTGTAATTTATAAGTAACAAATTAAACAGAAATTAGCAAGTTAAAATTGTTTTAACTTGCTCTTTTCTGTTTTTTTAAATTCTGTAATTTATAAGTAACAAATGAAACAGAAATTAGCAAGTTAAAATTGTTTAAACTTGCTCTTTTCTGTTTTTTTAAATTCTGTAATTTATAAGTAACAAATTAAACAGAAATTAGCAAATTAAAATTGTTTTAACTTGCTCTTTTCAGTTTTTTTAAATTCTGTAATTTATAAGTAACAAATGAAACAGAAATTAGCAGGTTAAAATTGTTTAAACTTGCTCTTTTCTGTTTTTTTAAATTCTGTAATTTATAAGTAACAAATTAAACAGAAATTAGCAAGTTAAAATTGTTTTAACTTGCTCTTTTCAGTTTTTTTAAATTCTGTAATTTATAAGTAACAAATTAAACAGAAATTAGCAAGTTAAAATTGTTTTAACTTGCTCTTTTCTGTTTTTTTAAATTCTGTAATTTATAAGTAACAAATTAAACAGAAATTAGCAGGTTAAAATCGTTTTAACTTACTCTTTTCAGTTTTTTTAAATTCTGTAATTTATAAGTAACAAATTAAACAGAAATTAGCAAGTTAAAATTGTTTTAACTTGCTCTTTTCTGTTTTTTTAAATTCTGTAATTTATAAGTAACAAATGAAACAGAAATTAGCAAGTTAAAATTGTTTTAACTTGCTCTTTTCTGTTTTTTTAAATTCTGTAATTTATAAGTAACAAATGAAACAGAAATTAGCAGGTTAAAATTGTTTAAACTTGCTCTTTTCTGTTTTTTTAAATTCTGTAATTTATAAGTAACAAATTAAACAGAAATTAGCAAGTTAAAATTGTTTTAACTTGCTCTTTTCAGTTTTTTTAAATTCTGTAATTTATAAGTAACAAATTAAACAGAAATTAGCAAGTTAAAATTGTTTAAACTTGCTCTTTTCTGTTTTTTTAAATTCTGTAATTTATAAGTAACAAATGAAACAGAAATTAGCAGGTTAAAATCGTTTTAACTTACTCTTTTCAGTTTTTTTAAATTCTGTAATTTATAAGTAACAAATTAAACAGAAATTAGCAAGTTAAAATTGTTTTAACTTGCTCTTTTCTGTTTTTTTAAATTCTGTAATTTATAAGTAACAAATGAAACAGAAATTAGCAGGTTAAAATTGTTTAAACTTGCTCTTTTCTGTTTTTTTAAATTCTGTAATTTATAAGTAACAAAAAAACAAAAATCAGCAGGTTAAAATTGTTTTAACTTGCTCTATTCTGTTTTATTAAATTCTGTAATTTATAAGTAAAAAATAAAACAGAAATCAGCAGGTTGAAATTGTTTTAACTTGCTCTATTCTGTTTTATTTAATTCTGTAATTTATAAGTAACAAGTGAAACAGAAATCAGCAGATTAAAATTGTTTTAACTTGCTCTATTCTGTTTTATTAAATTCTGTAATTTATAAGTAACAAAAAAAACAAAAATCAGCAGGTTAAAATTGTTTTAACTTGCTCTTTTCTGTTTTATTAAATTCTGTAATTTATAAGTAAAAAATAAAACAGAAATCAGCAGGTTAACATTGTTTTAACTTGCTCTTTTCTGTTTTAGTAAATTCTGTAATTTATAAGTAAAAAATAAAACAGAAATCAGCAGGTTAAAATTGTTTTAACTTGCTCTATTCTGTTTTATTAAATTCTGTAATTTATAAGTAAAAAATAAAACAGAAATCAGCAGGTTAAAATTGTTTTAACTTGCTCTTTTCTGTTTTAATAAATTCTGTAATTTATAAGTAAAAAATAAAACAGAAATCAGCAGGTTAAAATTGTTTTAACTTGCTCTATTCTGTTTTATTAAATTCTGTAATTTATAAGTAACAAAAAAAACAAAAATCAGCAGGTTAAAATTGTTTTAACTTGCTCTTTTCTGTTTTATTAAATTCTGTAATTTATAAGTAAAAAATAAAACAGAAATCAGCAGGTTAACATTGTTTTAACTTGCTCTTTTCTGTTTTAGTAAATTCTGTAATTTATAAGTAAAAAATAAAACAGAAATCAGCAGGTTAAAATTGTTTTAACTTGCTCTATTCTGTTTTATTAAATTCTGTAATTTATAAGTAAAAAATAAAACAGAAATCAGCAGGTTAAAATTGTTTTAACTTGCTCTATTCTGTTTTAATAAATTCTGTAATTTATAAGTAACAAAAAAAACAAAAATCAGCAGGTTAAAATTGTTTTAACTTGCTCTATTCTGTTTTATTAAATTCTGTAATTTATAAGTAAAAAATGAAACAGAAATCAGCAGGTTAAAATTGTTTTAACTTGCTCTATTCTGTTTTATTTAATTCTGTAATTTATAAGTAACAAGTGAAACAGAAATCAGCAGATTAAAATTGTTTTAACTTGCTCTTTTCAGTTTTTTTAAATTCTGTAATTTATAAGTAACAAATTAAACAGAAATTAGCAAGTTAAAATTGTTTAAACTTGCTCTTTTCTGTTTTTTTAAATTCTGTAATTTATAAGTAACAAATGAAACAGAAATTAGCAAGTTAAAATTGTTTAAACTTGCTCTTTTCTGTTTTTTTAAATTCTGTAATTTATAAGTAACAAATTAAACAGAAATTAGCAAGTTAAAATTGTTTTAACTTGCTCTTTTCAGTTTTTTTAAATTCTGTAATTTATAAGTAACAAATGAAACAGAAATTAGCAGGTTAAAATTGTTTAAACTTGCTCTTTTCTGTTTTTTTAAATTCTGTAATTTATAAGTAACAAATTAAACAGAAATTAGCAAGTTAAAATTGTTTTAACTTGCTCTTTTCAGTTTTTTTAAATTCTGTAATTTATAAGTAACAAATTAAACAGAAATTAGCAAGTTAAAATTGTTTTAACTTGCTCTTTTCTGTTTTTTTAAATTCTGTAATTTATAAGTAACAAATTAAACAGAAATTAGCAGGTTAAAATCGTTTTAACTTACTCTTTTCAGTTTTTTTAAATTCTGTAATTTATAAGTAACAAATTAAACAGAAATTAGCAAGTTAAAATTGTTTTAACTTGCTCTTTTCTGTTTTTTTAAATTCTGTAATTTATAAGTAACAAATGAAACAGAAATTAGCAAGTTAAAATTGTTTTAACTTGCTCTTTTCTGTTTTTTTAAATTCTGTAATTTATAAGTAACAAATGAAACAGAAATTAGCAGGTTAAAATTGTTTAAACTTGCTCTTTTCTGTTTTTTTAAATTCTGTAATTTATAAGTAAAAAATAAAACAGAAATCAGCAGGTTAAAATTGTTTTAACTTGCTCTATTCTGTTTTATTAAATTCTGTAATTTATAAGTAAAAAATAAAACAGAAATCAGCAGGTTAACATTGTTCTAACTTGCTCTTTTCTGTTTTATTAAATTCTGTAATTTATAAGTAACAAACAAAACAAAAATCAGCAGGTTAAAATTGTTTTAACTTGCTCTATTCTGTTTTATTAAATTCTGTAATTTATAAGTAAAAAATGAAACAGAAATCAGCAGGTTAAAATTGTTTTAACTTGCTCTATTCTGTTTTATTTAATTCTGTAATTTATAAGTAACAAATTAAACAGAAATTAGCAAGTTAAAATTGTTTTAACTTGCTCTTTTCTGTTTTTTTAAATTCTGTAATTTATAAGTAACAAATGAAACAGAAATTAGCAGGTTAAAATTGTTTAAACTTGCTCTTTTCTGTTTTTTTAAATTCTGTAATTTATAAGTAAAAAATAAAACAGAAATCAGCAGGTTAAAATTGTTTTAACTTGCTCTATTCTGTTTTATTAAATTCTGTAATTTATAAGTAAAAAATAAAACAGAAATCAGCAGGTTAACATTGTTCTAACTTGCTCTTTTCTGTTTTATTAAATTCTGTAATTTATAAGTAACAAACAAAACAAAAATCAGCAGGTTAAAATTGTTTTAACTTGCTCTATTCTGTTTTATTAAATTCTGTAATTTATAAGTAAAAAATGAAACAGAAATCAGCAGGTTAAAATTGTTTTAACTTGCTCTATTCTGTTTTATTTAATTCTGTAATTTATAAGTAACAAGTGAAACAGAAATCAGCAGATTAAAATTGTTTTAACTTGCTCTTTTCAGTTTTTTTAAATTCTGTAATTTATAAGTAACAAATTAAACAGAAATTAGCAAGTTAAAATTGTTTAAACTTGCTCTTTTCTGTTTTTTTAAATTCTGTAATTTATAAGTAACAAATGAAACAGAAATTAGCAAGTTAAAATTGTTTAAACTTGCTCTTTTCTGTTTTTTTAAATTCTGTAATTTATAAGTAACAAATTAAACAGAAATTAGCAAGTTAAAATTGTTTTAACTTGCTCTTTTCAGTTTTTTTAAATTCTGTAATTTATAAGTAACAAATGAAACAGAAATTAGCAGGTTAAAATTGTTTAAACTTGCTCTTTTCTGTTTTTTTAAATTCTGTAATTTATAAGTAACAAATTAAACAGAAATTAGCAAGTTAAAATTGTTTTAACTTGCTCTTTTCAGTTTTTTTAAATTCTGTAATTTATAAGTAACAAATTAAACAGAAATTAGCAAGTTAAAATTGTTTAAACTTGCTCTTTTCTGTTTTTTTAAATTCTGTAATTTATAAGTAACAAATTAAACAGAAATTAGCAGGTTAAAATTGTTTAAACTTGCTCTTTTCTGTTTTTTTAAATTCTGTAATTTATAAGTAACAAATGAAACAGAAATTAGCAAGTTAAAATTGTTTAAACTTGCTCTTTTCAGTTTTTTTAAATTCTGTAATTTATAAGTAACAAATTAAACAGAAATTAGCAAGTTAAAATTGTTTAAACTTGCTCTTTTCAGTTTTTTTAAATTCTGTAATTTATAAGTAACAAATGAAACAGAAATTAGCAAGTTAAAATTGTTTTAACTTGCTCTTTTCTGTTTTTTTAAATTCTGTAATTTATAAGTAACAAATGAAACAGAAATTAGCAAGTTAAAATTGTTTAAACTTGCTCTTTTCAGTTTTTTTAAATTCTGTAATTTATAAGTAACAAATTAAACAGAAATTAGCAAGTTAAAATTGTTTTAACTTGCTCTTTTCTGTTTTTTTAAATTCTGTAATTTATAAGTAACAAATTAAACAGAAATTAGCAGGTTAAAATTGTTTAAACTTGCTCTTTTCTGTTTTTTTAAATTCTGTAATTTATAAGTAACAAATTAAACAGAAATTAGCAAGTTAAAATTGTTTAAACTTGCTCTTTTCAGTTTTTTTAAATTCTGTAATTTATAAGTAACAAATGAAACAGAAATTAGCAGGTTAAAATTGTTTAAACTTGCTCTTTTCTGTTTTTTTAAATTCTGTAATTTATAAGTAACAAATGAAACAGAAATTAGCAAGTTAAAATTGTTTAAACTTGCTCTTTTCTGTTTTTTTAAATTCTGTAATTTATAAGTAACAAATTAAACAGAAATTAGCAAGTTAAAATTGTTTAAACTTGCTCTTTTCTGTTTTTTTAAATTCTGTAATTTATAAGTAACAAATGAAACAGAAATTAGCAAGTTAAAATTGTTTAAACTTGCTCTTTTCAGTTTTTTTAAATTCTGTAATTTATAAGTAACAAATTAAACAGAAATTAGCAAGTTAAAATTGTTTTAACTTGCTCTTTTCAGTTTTTTTAAATTCTGTAATTTATAAGTAACAAATTAAACAGAAATTAGCAAGTTAAAATTGTTTTAACTTGCTCTTTTCTGTTTTTTTAAATTCTGTAATTTATAAGTAACAAATGAAACAGAAATTAGCAGGTTAAAATTGTTTAAACTTGCTCTTTTCTGTTTTTTTAAATTCTGTAATTTATAAGTAACAAATTAAACAGAAATTAGCAAGTTAAAATTGTTTTAACTTGCTCTTTTCAGTTTTTTTAAATTCTGTAATTTATAAGTAACAAATTAAACAGAAATTAGCAGGTTAAAATTGTTTAAACTTGCTCTTTTCTGTTTTTTTAAATTCTGTAATTTATAAGTAACAAATTAAACAGAAATTAGCAGGTTAAAATTGTTTAAACTTGCTCTTTTCTGTTTTTTTAAATTCTGTAATTTATAAGTAACAAATTAAACAGAAATTAGCAAGTTAAAATTGTTTTAACTTGCTCTTTTCTGTTTTTTTAAATTCTGTAATTTATAAGTAACAAATGAAACAGAAATTAGCAAGTTAAAAT
The DNA here is from genome assembly GCA_963922195.1 of Panagrolaimus sp. PS1159. Lineage (NCBI taxonomy): Eukaryota > Metazoa > Nematoda > Chromadorea > Rhabditida > Panagrolaimidae > Panagrolaimus > Panagrolaimus sp. PS1159. The sequence continues at coordinate 503,580 of CAWUHW010000012.1, read as the reverse complement.
TGTTTAAACTTGCTCTTTTCTGTTTTTTTAAATTCTGTAATTTATAAGTAACAAATTAAACAGAAATTAGCAAGTTAAAATTGTTTTAACTTGCTCTTTTCAGTTTTTTTAAATTCTGTAATTTATAAGTAACAAATGAAACAGAAATTAGCAGGTTAAAATTGTTAAAACTTGCTCTTTTCTGTTTTTTTAAATTCTGTAATTTATAAGTAACAAATTAAACAGAAATTAGCAAGTTAAAATTGTTTTAACTTGCTCTTTTCAGTTTTTTTAAATTCTGTAATTTATAAGTAACAAATTAAACAGAAATTAGCAAGTTAAAATTGTTTTAACTTGCTCTTTTCTGTTTTTTTAAATTCTGTAATTTATAAGTAACAAATTAAACAGAAATTAGCAGGTTAAAATTGTTTAAACTTGCTCTTTTCTGTTTTTTTAAATTCTGTAATTTATAAGTAACAAATGAAACAGAAATTAGCAAGTTAAAATTGTTTTAACTTGCTCTTTTCTGTTTTTTTAAATTCTGTAATTTATAAGTAACAAATTAAACAGAAATTAGCAAGTTAAAATTGTTTAAACTTGCTCTTTTCTGTTTTTTTAAATTCTGTAATTTATAAGTAACAAATTAAACAGAAATTAGCAGGTTAAAATTGTTTAAACTTGCTCTTTTCTGTTTTTTTAAATTCTGTAATTTATAAGTAACAAATGAAACAGAAATTAGCAAGTTAAAATTGTTTAAACTTGCTCTTTTCAGTTTTTTTAAATTCTGTAATTTATAAGTAACAAATTAAACAGAAATTAGCAAGTTAAAATTGTTTAAACTTGCTCTTTTCAGTTTTTTTAAATTCTGTAATTTATAAGTAACAAATGAAACAGAAATTAGCAAGTTAAAATTGTTTTAACTTGCTCTTTTCTGTTTTTTTAAATTCTGTAATTTATAAGTAACAAATGAAACAGAAATTAGCAAGTTAAAATTGTTTAAACTTGCTCTTTTCAGTTTTTTTAAATTCTGTAATTTATAAGTAACAAATTAAACAGAAATTAGCAGGTTAAAATTGTTTAAACTTGCTCTTTTCTGTTTTTTTAAATTCTGTAATTTATAAGTAACAAATGAAACAGAAATTAGCAGGTTAAAATCGTTTTAACTTGCTCTTTTCTGTTTTTTTAAATTCTGTAATTTATAAGTAACAAATGAAACAGAAATTAGCAGGTTAAAATCGTTTTAACTTACTCTTTTCAGTTTTTTTAAATTCTGTAATTTATAAGTAACAAATTAAACAGAAATTAGCAGGTTAAAATTGTTTAAACTTGCTCTTTTCTGTTTTTTTAAATTCTGTAATTTATAAGTAACAAATGAAACAGAAATTAGCAAGTTAAAATTGTTTAAACTTGCTCTTTTCTGTTTTTTTAAATTCTGTAATTTATAAGTAACAAATTAAACAGAAATTAGCAAGTTAAAATTGTTTAAACTTGCTCTTTTCTGTTTTTTTAAATTCTGTAATTTATAAGTAACAAATGAAACAGAAATTAGCAAGTTAAAATTGTTTAAACTTGCTCTTTTCAGTTTTTTTAAATTCTGTAATTTATAAGTAACAAATTAAACAGAAATTAGCAAGTTAAAATTGTTTTAACTTGCTCTTTTCAGTTTTTTTAAATTCTGTAATTTATAAGTAACAAATGAAACAGAAATTAGCAAGTTAAAATTGTTTTAACTTGCTCTTTTCTGTTTTTTTAAATTCTGTAATTTATAAGTAACAAATGAAACAGAAATTAGCAAGTTAAAATTGTTTTAACTTGCTCTTTTCTGTTTTTTTAAATTCTGTAATTTATAAGTAACAAATTAAACAGAAATTAGCAAGTTAAAATTGTTTAAACTTGCTCTTTTCTGTTTTTTTAAATTCTGTAATTTATAAGTAACAAATTAAACAGAAATTAGCAGGTTAAAATTGTTTAAACTTGCTCTTTTCTGTTTTTTTAAATTCTGTAATTTATAAGTAACAAATGAAACAGAAATTAGCAAGTTAAAATTGTTTAAACTTGCTCTTTTCAGTTTTTTTAAATTCTGTAATTTATAAGTAACAAATTAAACAGAAATTAGCAAGTTAAAATTGTTTAAACTTGCTCTTTTCAGTTTTTTTAAATTCTGTAATTTATAAGTAACAAATTAAACAGAAATTAGCAAGTTAAAATTGTTTTAACTTGCTCTTTTCTGTTTTTTTAAATTCTGTAATTTATAAGTAACAAATTAAACAGAAATTAGCAAGTTAAAATTGTTTTAACTTGCTCTTTTCAGTTTTTTTAAATTCTGTAATTTATAAGTAACAAATTAAACAGAAATTAGCAAGTTAAAATTGTTTTAACTTGCTCTTTTCTGTTTTTTTAAATTCTGTAATTTATAAGTAACAAATGAAACAGAAATTAGCAAGTTAAAATTGTTTTAACTTGCTCTTTTCAGTTTTTTTAAATTCTGTAATTTATAAGTAACAAATGAAACAGAAATTAGCAAGTTAAAATTGTTTTAACTTGCTCTTTTCTGTTTTTTTAAATTCTGTAATTTATAAGTAACAAATTAAACAGAAATTAGCAGGTTAAAATTGTTTAAACTTGCTCTTTTCTGTTTTTTTAAATTCTGTAATTTATAAGTAACAAATGAAACAGAAATTAGCAGGTTAAAATTGTTTAAACTTGCTCTTTTCAGTTTTTTTAAATTCTGTAATTTATAAGTAACAAATTAAACAGAAATTAGCAAGTTAAAATTGTTTAAACTTGCTCTTTTCAGTTTTTTTAAATTCTGTAATTTATAAGTAACAAATTAAACAGAAATTAGCAAGTTAAAATTGTTTTAACTTGCTCTTTTCAGTTTTTTTAAATTCTGTAATTTATAAGTAACAAATGAAACAGAAATTAGCAAGTTAAAATTGTTTTAACTTGCTCTTTTCTGTTTTTTTAAATTCTGTAATTTATAAGTAACAAATGAAACAGAAATTAGCAAGTTAAAATGGTTTAACTTGCTCTTTTCAGTTTTTTTAAATTCTGTAATTTATAAGTAACAAATTAAACAGAAATTAGCAAGTTAAAATTGTTTTAACTTGCTCTTTTCTGTTTTTTTAAATTCTGTAATTTATAAGTAACAAATGAAACAGAAATTAGCAGGTTAAAATTGTTTAAACTTGCTCTTTTCTGTTTTTTTAAATTCTGTAATTTATAAGTAACAAATTAAACAGAAATTAGCAAGTTAAAATTGTTTTAACTTGCTCTTTTCAGTTTTTTTAAATTCTGTAATTTATAAGTAACAAATTAAACAGAAATTAGCAAGTTAAAATTGTTTTAACTTGCTCTTTTCTGTTTTTTTAAATTCTGTAATTTATAAGTAACAAATTAAACAGAAATTAGCAGGTTAAAATTGTTTAAACTTGCTCTTTTCTGTTTTTTTAAATTCTGTAATTTATAAGTAACAAATGAAACAGAAATTAGCAAGTTAAAATTGTTTAAACTTGCTCTTTTCAGTTTTTTTAAATTCTGTAATTTATAAGTAACAAATTAAACAGAAATTAGCAAGTTAAAATTGTTTAAACTTGCTCTTTTCAGTTTTTTTAAATTCTGTAATTTATAAGTAACAAATTAAACAGAAATTAGCAAGTTAAAATTGTTTTAACTTGCTCTTTTCTGTTTTTTTAAATTCTGTAATTTATAAGTAACAAATTAAACAGAAATTAGCAAGTTAAAATTGTTTTAACTTGCTCTTTTCAGTTTTTTTAAATTCTGTAATTTATAAGTAACAAATTAAACAGAAATTAGCAAGTTAAAATTGTTTTAACTTGCTCTTTTCTGTTTTTTTAAATTCTGTAATTTATAAGTAACAAATGAAACAGAAATTAGCAAGTTAAAATTGTTTTAACTTGCTCTTTTCAGTTTTTTTAAATTCTGTAATTTATAAGTAACAAATGAAACAGAAATTAGCAAGTTAAAATTGTTTTAACTTGCTCTTTTCTGTTTTTTTAAATTCTGTAATTTATAAGTAACAAATTAAACAGAAATTAGCAGGTTAAAATTGTTTAAACTTGCTCTTTTCTGTTTTTTTAAATTCTGTAATTTATAAGTAACAAATTAAACAGAAATTAGCAAGTTAAAATTGTTTTAACTTGCTCTTTTCTGTTTTTTTAAATTCTGTAATTTATAAGTAACAAATGAAACAGAAATTAGCAAGTTAAAATTGTTTTAACTTGCTCTTTTCAGTTTTTTTAAATTCTGTAATTTATAAGTAACAAATGAAACAGAAATTAGCAAGTTAAAATTGTTTTAACTTGCTCTTTTCTGTTTTTTTAAATTCTGTAATTTATAAGTAACAAATTAAACAGAAATTAGCAGGTTAAAATTGTTTAAACTTGCTCTTTTCTGTTTTTTTAAATTCTGTAATTTATAAGTAACAAATTAAACAGAAATTAGCAAGTTAAAATTGTTTTAACTTGCTCTTTTCAGTTTTTTTAAATTCTGTAATTTATAAGTAACAAATGAAACAGAAATTAGCAAGTTAAAATTGTTTTAACTTACTCTTTTCAGTTTTTTTAAATTCTGTAATTTATAAGTAACAAATTAAACAGAAATTAGCAAGTTAAAATTGTTTAAACTTGCTCTTTTCTGTTTTTTTAAATTCTGTAATTTATAAGTAACAAATGAAACAGAAATTAGCAAGTTAAAATTGTTTTAACTTACTCTTTTCAGTTTTTTTAAATTCTGTAATTTATAAGTAACAAATTAAACAGAAATTAGCAAGTTAAAATTGTTTAAACTTGCTCTTTTCTGTTTTTTTAAATTCTGTAATTTATAAGTAACAAATGAAACAGAAATTAGCAAGTTAAAATTGTTTAAACTTGCTCTTTTCTGTTTTTTTAAATTCTGTAATTTATAAGTAACAAATTAAACAGAAATTAGCAAGTTAAAATTGTTTAAACTTGCTCTTTTCTGTTTTTTTAAATTCTGTAATTTATAAGTAACAAATTAAACAGAAATTAGCAAGTTAAAATTGTTTTAACTTGCTCTTTTCTGTTTTTTTAAATTCTGTAATTTATAAGTAACAAATTAAACAGAAATTAGCAGGTTAAAATTGTTTAAACTTGCTCTTTTCTGTTTTTTTAAATTCTGTAATTTATAAGTAACAAATGAAACAGAAATTAGCAGGTTAAAATCGTTTTAACTTACTCTTTTCAGTTTTTTTAAATTCTGTAATTTATAAGTAACAAATTAAACAGAAATTAGCAAGTTAAAATTGTTTTAACTTGCTCTTTTCTGTTTTTTTAAATTCTGTAATTTATAAGTAACAAATTAAACAGAAATTAGCAGGTTTAAATTGTTTAAACTTGCTCTTTTCTGTTTTTTTAAATTCTGTAATTTATAAGTAACAAATTAAACAGAAATTAGCAAGTTAAAATTGTTTTAACTTGCTCTTTTCTGTTTTTTTAAATTCTGTAATTTATAAGTAACAAATTAAACAGAAATTAGCAGGTTAAAATTGTTTAAACTTGCTCTTTTCTGTTTTTTTAAATTCTGTAATTTATAAGTAACAAATTAAACAGAAATTAGCAAGTTAAAATTGTTTTAACTTGCTCTTTTCAGTTTTTTTAAATTCTGTAATTTATAAGTAACAAATTAAACAGAAATTAGCAAGTTAAAATTGTTTTAACTTGCTCTTTTCTGTTTTTTTAAATTCTGTAATTTATAAGTAACAAATTAAACAGAAATTAGCAGGTTAAAATTGTTTAAACTTGCTCTTTTCTGTTTTTTTAAATTCTGTAATTTATAAGTAACAAATGAAACAGAAATTAGCAAGTTAAAATTGTTTTAACTTGCTCTTTTCTGTTTTTTTAAATTCTGTAATTTATAAGTAACAAATTAAACAGAAATTAGCAAGTTAAAATTGTTTTAACTTACTCTTTTCTGTTTTTTTAAATTCTGTAATTTATAAGTAACAAATGAAACAGAAATTAGCAGGTTAAAATTGTTTTAACTTGCTCTTTTCTGTTTTTTTAAATTCTGTAATTTATAAGTAACAAATTAAACAGAAATTAGCAAGTTAAAATTGTTTTAACTTGCTCTTTTCTGTTTTTTTAAATTCTGTAATTTATAAGTAACAAATTAAACAGAAATTAGCAGGTTAAAATTGTTTAAACTTGCTCTTTTCTGTTTTTTTAAATTCTGTAATTTATAAGTAACAAATTAAACAGAAATTAGCAAGTTAAAATTGTTTTAACTTGCTCTTTTCAGTTTTTTTAAATTCTGTAATTTATAAGTAACAAATTAAACAGAAATTAGCAAGTTAAAATTGTTTTAACTTACTCTTTTCTGTTTTTTTAAATTCTGTAATTTATAAGTAACAAATGAAACAGAAATTAGCAAGTTAAAATTGTTTTAACTTGCTCTTTTCTGTTTTTTTAAATTCTGTAATTTATAAGTAACAAATTAAACAGAAATTAGCAAGTTAAAATTGTTTAAACTTGCTCTTTTCTGTTTTTTTAAATTCTGTAATTTATAAGTAACAAATTAAACAGAAATTAGCAGGTTAAAATTGTTTAAACTTGCTCTTTTCTGTTTTTTTAAATTCTGTAATTTATAAGTAACAAATTAAACAGAAATTAGCAAGTTAAAATTGTTTTAACTTGCTCTTTTCTGTTTTTTTAAATTCTGTAATTTATAAGTAACAAATTAAACAGAAATTAGCAGGTTAAAATTGTTTAAACTTGCTCTTTTCTGTTTTTTTAAATTCTGTAATTTATAAGTAACAAATGAAACAGAAATTAGCAAGTTAAAATTGTTTAAACTTGCTCTTTTCAGTTTTTTTAAATTCTGTAATTTATAAGTAACAAATTAAACAGAAATTAGCAAGTTAAAATTGTTTAAACTTGCTCTTTTCAGTTTTTTTAAATTCTGTAATTTATAAGTAACAAATTAAACAGAAATTAGCAAGTTAAAATTGTTTTAACTTGCTCTTTTCAGTTTTTTTAAATTCTGTAATTTATAAGTAACAAATGAAACAGAAATTAGCAAGTTAAAATTGTTTTAACTTGCTCTTTTCTGTTTTTTTAAATTCTGTAATTTATAAGTAACAAATGAAACAGAAATTAGCAAGTTAAAATTGTTTAAACTTGCTCTTTTCAGTTTTTTTAAATTCTGTAATTTATAAGTAACAAATTAAACAGAAATTAGCAAGTTAAAATTGTTTTAACTTGCTCTTTTCTGTTTTTTTAAATTCTGTAATTTATAAGTAACAAATGAAACAGAAATTAGCAGGTTAAAATTGTTTAAACTTGCTCTTTTCAGTTTTTTTAAATTCTGTAATTTATAAGTAACAAATTAAACAGAAATTAGCAAGTTAAAATTGTTTAAACTTGCTCTTTTCAGTTTTTTTAAATTCTGTAATTTATAAGTAACAAATTAAACAGAAATTAGCAAGTTAAAATTGTTTTAACTTGCTCTTTTCAGTTTTTTTAAATTCTGTAATTTATAAGTAACAAATGAAACAGAAATTAGCAAGTTAAAATTGTTTTAACTTGCTCTTTTCTGTTTTTTTAAATTCTGTAATTTAAAAGTAACAAATGAAACAGAAATTAGCAAGTTAAAATTGTTTAAACTTGCTCTTTTCAGTTTTTTTAAATTCTGTAATTTATAAGTAACAAATTAAACAGAAATTAGCAAGTTAAAATTGTTTTAACTTGCTCTTTTCTGTTTTTTTAAATTCTGTAATTTATAAGTAACAAATTAAACAGAAATTAGCAAGTTAAAATTGTTTTAACTTGCTCTTTTCAGTTTTTTTAAATTCTGTATTTTATAAGTAACAAATGAAACAGAAATTAGCAAGTTAAAATTGTTTTAACTTGCTCTTTTCAGTTTTTTTAAATTCTGTAATTTATAAGTAACAAATTAAACAGAAATTAGCAAGTTAAAATTGTTTTAACTTGCTCTTTTCTGTTTTTTTAAATTCTGTAATTTATAAGTAACAAATGAAACAGAAATTAGCAGGTTAAAATTGTTTAAACTTGCTCTTTTCTGTTTTTTTAAATTCTGTAATTTATAAGTAACAAATTAAACAGAAATTAGCAAGTTAAAATTGTTTTAACTTGCTCTTTTCAGTTTTTTTAAATTCTGTAATTTATAAGTAACAAATTAAACAGAAATTAGCAAGTTAAAATTGTTTTAACTTGCTCTTTTCTGTTTTTTTAAATTCTGTAATTTATAAGTAACAAATTAAACAGAAATTAGCAGGTTAAAATTGTTTAAACTTGCTCTTTTCTGTTTTTTTAAATTCTGTAATTTATAAGTAACAAATTAAACAGAAATTAGCAAGTTAAAATTGTTTTAACTTGCTCTTTTCAGTTTTTTTAAATTCTGTAATTTATAAGTAACAAATTAAACAGAAATTAGCAAGTTAAAATTGTTTTAACTTACTCTTTTCTGTTTTTTTAAATTCTGTAATTTATAAGTAACAAATGAAACAGAAATTAGCAAGTTAAAATTGTTTTAACTTGCTCTTTTCTGTTTTTTTAAATTCTGTAATTTATAAGTAACAAATTAAACAGAAATTAGCAAGTTAAAATTGTTTAAACTTGCTCTTTTCTGTTTTTTTAAATTCTGTAATTTATAAGTAACAAATTAAACAGAAATTAGCAGGTTAAAATTGTTTAAACTTGCTCTTTTCTGTTTTTTTAAATTCTGTAATTTATAAGTAACAAATTAAACAGAAATTAGCAAGTTAAAATTGTTTTAACTTGCTCTTTTCTGTTTTTTTAAATTCTGTAATTTATAAGTAACAAATGAAACAGAAATTAGCAAGTTAAAATTGTTTTAACTTGCTCTTTTCAGTTTTTTTAAATTCTGTAATTTATAAGTAACAAATGAAACAGAAATTAGCAAGTTAAAATTGTTTTAACTTGCTCTTTTCTGTTTTTTTAAATTCTGTAATTTATAAGTAACAAATTAAACAGAAATTAGCAAGTTAAAATTGTTTAAACTTGCTCTTTTCTGTTTTTTTAAATTCTGTAATTTATAAGTAACAAATTAAACAGAAATTAGCAGGTTAAAATTGTTTAAACTTGCTCTTTTCAGTTTTTTTAAATTCTGTAATTTATAAGTAACAAATTAAACAGAAATTAGCAAGTTAAAATTGTTTTAACTTACTCTTTTCTGTTTTTTTAAATTCTGTAATTTATAAGTAACAAATGAAACAGAAATTAGCAAGTTAAAATTGTTTTAACTTGCTCTTTTCTGTTTTTTTAAATTCTGTAATTTATAAGTAACAAATGAAACAGAAATTAGCAAGTTAAAATTGTTTTAACTTACTCTTTTCAGTTTTTTTAAATTCTGTAATTTATAAGTAACAAATTAAACAGAAATTAGCAAGTTAAAATTGTTTTAACTTGCTCTTTTCTGTTTTTTTAAATTCTGTAATTTATAAGTAACAAATTAAACAGAAATTAGCAGGTTAAAATTGTTTAAACTTGCTCTTTTCTGTTTTTTTAAATTCTGTAATTTATAAGTAACAAATGAAACAGAAATTAGCAGGTTAAAATCGTTTTAACTTACTCTTTTCAGTTTTTTTAAATTCTGTAATTTATAAGTAACAAATTAAACAGAAATTAGCAAGTTAAAATTGTTTTAACTTGCTCTTTTCTGTTTTTTTAAATTCTGTAATTTATAAGTAACAAATTAAACAGAAATTAGCAGGTTAAAATTGTTTAAACTTGCTCTTTTCTGTTTTTTTAAATTCTGTAATTTATAAGTAACAAATTAAACAGAAATTAGCAAGTTAAAATTGTTTTAACTTACTCTTTTCTGTTTTTTTAAATTCTGTAATTTATAAGTAACAAATGAAACAGAAATTAGCAAGTTAAAATTGTTTTAACTTGCTCTTTTCTGTTTTTTTAAATTCTGTAATTTATAAGTAACAAATTAAACAGAAATTAGCAAGTTAAAATTGTTTTAACTTGCTCTTTTCTGTTTTTTTAAATTCTGAAATTTATAAGTAACAAATGAAACAGAAATTAGCAAGTTAAAATTGTTTTAACTTGCTCTTTTCTGTTTTTTTAAATTCTGTAATTTATAAGTAACAAATTAAACAGAAATTAGCAAGTTAAAATTGTTTTAACTTGCTCTTTTCTGTTTTTTTAAATTCTGTAATTTATAAGTAACAAATTAAACAGAAATTAGCAAGTTAAAATTGTTTTAACTTACTCTTTTCTGTTTTTTTAAATTCTGTAATTTATAAGTAACAAATGAAACAGAAATTAGCAAGTTAAAATTGTTTTAACTTGCTCTTTTCTGTTTTTTTAAATTCTGTAATTTATAAGTAACAAATTAAACAGAAATTAGCAAGTTAAAATTGTTTTAACTTGCTCTTTTCTGTTTTTTTAAATTCTGAAATTTATAAGTAACAAATGAAACAGAAATTAGCAGGTTAAAATCGTTTTAACTTACTCTTTTCTGTTTTTTTAAATTCTGTAATTTATAAGTAACAAATGAAACAGAAATTAGCAGGTTAAAATCGTTTTAACTTACTCTTTTCTGTTTTTTTAAATTCTGTAATTTATAAGTAACAAATTAAACAGAAATTAGCAGGTTAAAATTGTTTAAACTTGCTCTTTTCTGTTTTTTTAAATTCTGTAATTTATAAGTAACAAATTAAACAGAAATTAGCAAGTTAAAATTGTTTTAACTTGCTCTTTTCAGTTTTTTTAAATTCTGTAATTTATAAGTAACAAATTAAACAGAAATTAGCAAGTTAAAATTGTTTTAACTTGCTCTTTTCAGTTTTTTTAAATTCTGTAATTTATAAGTAACAAATGAAACAGAAATTAGCAAGTTAAAATTGTTTTAACTTGCTCTTTTCTGTTTTTTTAAATTCTGTAATTTATAAGTAACAAATTAAACAGAAATTAGCAGGTTAAAATTGTTTAAACTTGCTCTTTTCTGTTTTTTTAAATTCTGTAATTTATAAGTAACAAATTAAACAGAAATTAGCAGGTTAAAATTGTTTAAACTTGCTCTTTTCTGTTTTTTTAAATTCTGTAATTTATAAGTAACAAATGAAACAGAAATTAGCAGGTTAAAATCGTTTTAACTTACTCTTTTCAGTTTTTTTAAATTCTGTAATTTATAAGTAACAAATTAAACAGAAATTAGCAAGTTAAAATTGTTTTAACTTGCTCTTTTCTGTTTTTTTAAATTCTGTAATTTATAAGTAACAAATTAAACAGAAATTAGCAGGTTAAAATTGTTTAAACTTGCTCTTTTCTGTTTTTTTAAATTCTGTAATTTATAAGTAACAAATTAAACAGAAATTAGCAAGTTAAAATTGTTTTAACTTGCTCTTTTCTGTTTTTTTAAATTCTGTAATTTATAAGTAACAAATTAAACAGAAATTAGCAAGTTAAAATTGTTTAAACTTGCTCTTTTCTGTTTTTTTAAATTCTGTAATTTATAAGTAACAAATTAAACAGAAATTAGCAAGTTAAAATTGTTTTAACTTACTCTTTTCAGTTTTTTTAAATTCTGTAATTTATAAGTAACAAATTAAACAGAAATTAGCAAGTTAAAATTGTTTTAACTTGCTCTTTTCTGTTTTTTTAAATTCTGTAATTTATAAGTAACAAATTAAACAGAAATTAGCAAGTTAAAATTGTTTTAACTTGCTCTTTTCAGTTTTTTAAAATTCTGTAATTTATAAGTAACAAATTAAACAGAAATTAGCAGGTTAAAATTGTTTAAACTTGCTCTTTTCTGTTTTTTTAAATTCTGTAATTTATAAGTAACAAATGAAACAGAAATTAGCAGGTTAAAATCGTTTTAACTTACTCTTTTCAGTTTTTTTAAATTCTGTAATTTATAAGTAACAAATTAAACAGAAATTAGCAAGTTAAAATTGTTTTAACTTGCTCTTTTCTGTTTTTTTAAATTCTGTAATTTATAAGTAACAAATTAAACAGAAATTAGCAGGTTAAAATTGTTTAAACTTGCTCTTTTCTGTTTTTTTAAATTCTGTAATTTATAAGTAACAAATTAAACAGAAATTAGCAAGTTAAAATTGTTTTAACTTGCTCTTTTCTGTTTTTTTAAATTCTGTAATTTATAAGTAACAAATTAAACAGAAATTAGCAAGTTAAAATTGTTTAAACTTGCTCTTTTCTGTTTTTTTAAATTCTGTAATTTATAAGTAACAAATTAAACAGAAATTAGCAAGTTAAAATTGTTTTAACTTACTCTTTTCAGTTTTTTTAAATTCTGTAATTTATAAGTAACAAATTAAACAGAAATTAGCAAGTTAAAATTGTTTTAACTTGCTCTTTTCTGTTTTTTTAAATTCTGTAATTTATAAGTAACAAATTAAACAGAAATTAGCAAGTTAAAATTGTTTTAACTTGCTCTTTTCAGTTTTTTAAAATTCTGTAATTTATAAGTAACAAATGAAACAGAAATTAGCAAGTTAAAATTGTTTAAACTTGCTCTTTTCAGTTTTTTTAAATTCTGTAATTTATAAGTAACAAATTAAACAGAAATTAGCAAGTTAAAATTGTTTTAACTTGCTCTTTTCAGTTTTTTTAAATTCTGTAATTTATAAGTAACAAATGAAACAGAAATTAGCAAGTTAAAATTGTTTAAACTTGCTCTTTTCTGTTTTTTTAAATTCTGTAATTTATAAGTAACAAATTAAACAGAAATTAGCAAGTTAAAATTGTTTTAACTTACTCTTTTCAGTTTTTTTAAATTCTGTAATTTATAAGTAACAAATTAAACAGAAATTAGCAAGTTAAAATTGTTTTAACTTGCTCTTTTCTGTTTTTTTAAATTCTGTAATTTATAAGTAACAAATTAAACAGAAATTAGCAAGTTAAAATTGTTTTAACTTGCTCTTTTCTGTTTTTTTAAATTCTGTAATTTATAAGTAACAAATTAAACAGAAATTAGCAAGTTAAAATTGTTTTAACTTGCTCTTTTCAGTTTTTTTAAATTCTGTAATTTATAAGTAACAAATGAAACAGAAATTAGCAAGTTAAAATTGTTTAAACTTGCTCTTTTCAGTTTTTTTAAATTCTGTAATTTATAAGTAACAAATTAAACAGAAATTAGCAAGTTAAAATTGTTTTAACTTACTCTTTTCTGTTTTTTTAAATTCTGTAATTTATAAGTAACAAATGAAACAGAAATTAGCAAGTTAAAATTGTTTAAACTTGCTCTTTTCTGTTTTTTTAAATTCTGTAATTTATAAGTAACAAATTAAACAGAAATTAGCAAGTTAAAATTGTTTTAACTTGCTCTTTTCAGTTTTTTTAAATTCTGTAATTTATAAGTAACAAATGAAACAGAAATTAGCAAGTTAAAATTGTTTAAACTTGCTCTTTTCAGTTTTTTTAAATTCTGTAATTTATAAGTAACAAATGAAACAGAAATTAGCAAGTTAAAATTGTTTTAACTTACTCTTTTCTGTTTTTTTAAATTCTGTAATTTATAAGTAACAAATTAAACAGAAATTAGCAAGTTAAAATTGTTTAAACTTGCTCTTTTCTGTTTTTTTAAATTCTGTAATTTATAAGTAACAAATTAAACAGAAATTAGCAAGTTAAAATTGTTTTAACTTGCTCTTTTCAGTTTTTTTAAATTCTGTAATTTATAAGTAACAAATTAAACAGAAATTAGCAAGTTAAAATTGTTTTAACTTACTCTTTTCTGTTTTTTTAAATTCTGTAATTTATAAGTAACAAATTAAACAGAAATTAGCAAGTTAAAATTGTTTTAACTTGCTCTTTTCTGTTTTTTTAAATTCTGTAATTTATAAGTAACAAATTAAACAGAAATTAGCAAGTTAAAATTGTTTAAACTTGCTCTTTTCTGTTTTTTTAAATTCTGTAATTTATAAGTAACAAATTAAACAGAAATTAGCACGTTAAAATTGTTTTAACTTGCTCTTTTCAGTTTTTTTAAATTCTGTAATTTATAAGTAACAAATGAAACAGAAATTAGCAAGTTTAAATTGTTTTAACTTACTCTTTTCTGTTTTTTTAAATTCTGTAATTTATAAGTAACAAATGAAACAGAAATTAGCAAGTTAAAATTGTTTTAACTTGCTCTTTTCAGTTTTTTTAAATTCTGTAATTTATAAGTAACATATTAAACAGAAATTAGCAAGTTAAAATTGTTTTAACTTGCTCTTTTCTGTTTTTTTAAATTCTGTAATTTATAAGTAACAAATTAAACAGAAATTAGCAAGTTAAAATTGTTTTAACTTGCTCTTTTCAGTTTTTTTAAATTCTGTAATTTATAAGTAACAAATTAAACAGAAATTAGCAAGTTTAAATTGTTTTAACTTACTCTTTTCTGTTTTTTTAAATTCTGTAATTTATAAGTAACAAATGAAACAGAAATTAGCAGGTTAAAATTGTTTTAACTTGCTCTTTTCAGTTTTTTTAAATTCTGTAATTTATAAGTAACAAATTAAACAGAAATTAGCAAGTTAAAATTGTTTTAACTTGCTCTTTTCAGTTTTTTTAAATTCTGTAATTTATAAGTAACAAATGAAACAGAAATTAGCAAGTTAAAATTGTTTTAACTTGCTCTTTTCAGTTTTTTTAAATTCTGTAATTTATAAGTAACAAATGAAACAGAAATTAGCAAGTTAAAATTGTTTTAACTTACTCTTTTCTGTTTTTTTAAATTCTGTAATTTATAAGTAACAAATTAAACAGAAATTAGCAAGTTAAAATTGTTTTAACTTGCTCTTTTCTGTTTTTTTAAATTCTGTAATTTATAAGTAACAAATTAAACAGAAATTAGCAAGTTAAAATTGTTTTAACTTGCTCTTTTCAGTTTTTTTAAATTCTGTAATTTATAAGTAACAAATTAAACAGAAATTAGCAAGTTAAAATTGTTTTAACTTGCTCTTTTCAGTTTTTTTAAATTCTGTAATTTATAAGTAACAAATGAAACAGAAATTAGCAAGTTAAAATTGTTTTAACTTGCTCTTTTCAGTTTTTTTAAATTCTGTAATTTATAAGTAACAAATGAAACAGAAATTAGCAAGTTAAAATTGTTTTAACTTGCTCTTTTCAGTTTTTTTAAATTCTGTAATTTATAAGTAACAAATGAAACAGAAATTAGCAAGTTAAAATTGTTTTAACTTACTCTTTTCTGTTTTTTTAAATTCTGTAATTTATAAGTAACAAATTAAACAGAAATTAGCAAGTTAAAATTGTTTTAACTTGCTCTTTTCTGTTTTTTTAAATTCTGTAATTTATAAGTAACAAATTAAACAGAAATTAGCAAGTTAAAATTGTTTTAACTTGCTCTTTTCAGTTTTTTTAAATTCTGTAATTTATAAGTAACAAATTAAACAGAAATTAGCAAGTTAAAATTGTTTAAACTTGCTCTTTTCTGTTTTTTTAAATTCTGTAATTTATAAGTAACAAATTAAACAGAAATTAGCAAGTTAAAATTGTTTTAACTTGCTCTTTTCAGTTTTTTTAAATTCTGTAATTTATAAGTAACAAATTAAACAGAAATTAGCAAGTTAAAATTGTTTAAACTTGCTCTTTTAAGTTTTTTTAAATTCTGTATTTTATAAGTAACAAATTAAACAGAAATTAGCAAGTTAAAATTGTTTAAACTTGCTCTTTTCTGTTTTTTTAAATTCTGTAATTTATAAGTAACAAATTAAACAGAAATTAGCAAGTTAAAATTGTTTTAACTTGCTCTTTTCAGTTTTTTTAAATTCTGTAATTTATAAGTAACAAATGAAACAGAAATTAGCAAGTTAAAATTGTTTAAACTTGCTCTTTTCAGTTTTTTTAAATTCTGTAATTTATAAGTAACAAATTAAACAGAAATTAGCAAGTTAAAATTGTTTTAACTTGCTCTTTTCAGTTTTTTTAAATTCTGTAATTTATAAGTAACAAATGAAACAGAAATTAGCAAGTTAAAATTGTTTAAACTTGCTCTTTTCTGTTTTTTTAAATTCTGTAATTTATAAGTAACAAATTAAACAGAAATTAGCAAGTTAAAATTGTTTTAACTTGCTCTTTTCAGTTTTTTTAAATTCTGTAATTTATAAGTAACAAATTAAACAGAAATTAGCAAGTTAAAATTGTTTAAACTTGCTCTTTTAAGTTTTTTTAAATTCTGTATTTTATAAGTAACAAATTAAACAGAAATTAGCAAGTTAAAATTGTTTAAACTTGCTCTTTTCTGTTTTTTTAAATTCTGTAATTTATAAGTAACAAATTAAACAGAAATTAGCAAGTTAAAATTGTTTTAACTTGCTCTTTTCAGTTTTTTTAAATTCTGTAATTTATAAGTAACAAATGAAACAGAAATTAGCAAGTTAAAATTGTTTAAACTTGCTCTTTTCTGTTTTTTTAAATTCTGTAATTTATAAGTAACAAATTAAACAGAAATTAGCAAGTTAAAATTGTTTTAACTTGCTCTTTTCAGTTTTTTTAAATTCTGTAATTTATAAGTAACAAATGAAACAGAAATTAGCAAGTTAAAATTGTTTAAACTTGCTCTTTTCAGTTTTTTTAAATTCTGTAATTTATAAGTAACAAATGAAACAGAAATTAGCAAGTTAAAATTGTTTTAACTTACTCTTTTCTGTTTTTTTAAATTCTGTAATTTATAAGTAACAAATTAAACAGAAATTAGCAAGTTAAAATTGTTTTAACTTACTCTTTTCTGTTTTTTTAAATTCTGTAATTTATAAGTAACAAATTAAACAGCAATTAGCAAGTTAAAATTGTTTTAACTTGCTCTTTTCTGTTTTTTTAAATTCTGTAATTTATAAGTAACAAATTAAACAGAAATTAGCAAGTTAAAATTGTTTTAACTTGCTCTTTTCAGTTTTTTTAAATTCTGTAATTTATAAGTAACAAATTAAACAGAAATTAGCAAGTTAAAATTGTTTAAACTTGCTCTTTTCTGTTTTTTTAAATTCTGTAATTTATAAGTAACAAATTAAACAGAAATTAGCAAGTTAAAATTGTTTTAACTTGCTCTTTTCAGTTTTTTTAAATTCTGTAATTTATAAGTAACAAATGAAACAGAAATTAGCAAGTTAAAATTGTTTAAACTTGCTCTTTTAAGTTTTTTTAAATTCTGTATTTTATAAGTAACAAATTAAACAGAAATTAGCAAGTTAAAATTGTTTAAACTTGCTCTTTTCTGTTTTTTTAAATTCTGTAATTTATAAGTAACAAATTAAACAGAAATTAGCAAGTTAAAATTGTTTTAACTTGCTCTTTTCAGTTTTTTTAAATTCTGTAATTTATAAGTAACAAATGAAACAGAAATTAGCAAGTTAAAATTGTTTAAACTTGCTCTTTTCAGTTTTTTTAAATTCTGTAATTTATAAGTAACAAATGAAACAGAAATTAGCAAGTTAAAATTGTTTTAACTTACTCTTTTCTGTTTTTTTAAATTCTGTAATTTATAAGTAACAAATTAAACAGAAATTAGCAAGTTAAAATTGTTTTAACTTGCTCTTTTCTGTTTTTTTAAATTCTGTAATTTATAAGTAACAAATTAAACAGAAATTAGCAAGTTAAAATTGTTTTAACTTGCTCTTTTCAGTTTTTTTAAATTCTGTAATTTATAAGTAACAAATTAAACAGAAATTAGCAAGTTAAAATTGTTTAAACTTGCTCTTTTAAGTTTTTTTAAATTCTGTATTTTATAAGTAACAAATTAAACAGAAATTAGCAAGTTAAAATTGTTTAAACTTGCTCTTTTCTGTTTTTTTAAATTCTGTAATTTATAAGTAACAAATTAAACAGAAATTAGCAAGTTAAAATTGTTTTAACTTGCTCTTTTCAGTTTTTTTAAATTCTGTAATTTATAAGTAACAAATGAAACAGAAATTAGCAAGTTAAAATTGTTTAAACTTGCTCTTTTCAGTTTTTTTAAATTCTGTAATTTATAAGTAACAAATGAAACAGAAATTAGCAAGTTAAAATTGTTTTAACTTACTCTTTTCTGTTTTTTTAAATTCTGTAATTTATAAGTAACAAATTAAACAGAAATTAGCAAGTTAAAATTGTTTTAACTTACTCTTTTCTGTTTTTTTAAATTCTGTAATTTATAAGTAACAAATTAAACAGAAATTAGCAAGTTAAAATTGTTTTAACTTGCTCTTTTCTGTTTTTTTAAATTCTGTAATTTATAAGTAACAAATTAAACAGAAATTAGCAAGTTAAAATTGTTTTAACTTGCTCTTTTCAGTTTTTTTAAATTCTGTAATTTATAAGTAACAAATTAAACAGAAATTAGCAAGTTAAAATTGTTTAAACTTGCTCTTTTCTGTTTTTTTAAATTCTGTAATTTATAAGTAACAAATTAAACAGAAATTAGCAAGTTAAAATTGTTTTAACTTGCTCTTTTCAGTTTTTTTAAATTCTGTAATTTATAAGTAACAAATTAAACAGAAATTAGCAAGTTAAAATTGTTTTAACTTGCTCTTTTCTGTTTTTTTAAATTCTGTAATTTATAAGTAACAAATTAAACAGAAATTAGCAAGTTAAAATTGTTTAAACTTGCTCTTTTCTGTTTTTTTAAATTCTGTAATTTATAAGTAACAAATTAAACAGAAATTAGCAAGTTAAAATTGTTTTAACTTACTCTTTTCAGTTTTTTTAAATTCTGTAATTTATAAGTAACAAATTAAACAGAAATTAGCAAGTAAAAATTGTTTTAACTTGCTCTTTTCTGTTTTTTTAAATTCTGTAATTTATAAGTAACAAATTAAACAGAAATTAGCAAGTTAAAATTGTTTTAACTTGCTCTTTTCAGTTTTTTTAAATTCTGTAATTTATAAGTAACAAATTAAACAGAAATTAGCAAGTTAAAATTGTTTAAACTTGCTCTTTTCTGTTTTTTTAAATTCTGTAATTTATAAGTAACAAATGAAACAGAAATTAGCAAGTTAAAATTGTTTAAACTTGCTCTTTTCAGTTTTTTTAAATTCTGTAATTTATAAGTAACAAATTAAACAGAAATTAGCAAGTTAAAATTGTTTAAACTTGCTCTTTTCTGTTTTTTTAAATTCTGTAATTTATAAGTAACAAATTAAACAGAAATTAGCAAGTAAAAATTGTTTTAACTTACTCTTTTCTGTTTTTTTAAATTCTGTAATTTATAAGTAACAAATTAAACAGAAATTAGCAAGTTAAAATTGTTTTAACTTGCTCTTTTCAGTTTTTTTAAATTCTGTAATTTATAAGTAACAAATGAAACAGAAATTAGCAAGTTAAAATTGTTTAAACTTGCTCTTTTCAGTTTTTTTAAATTCTGTAATTTATAAGTAACAAATGAAACAGAAATTAGCAAGTTAAAATTGTTTTAACTTACTCTTTTCTGTTTTTTTAAATTCTGTAATTTATAAGTAACAAATTAAACAGAAATTAGCAAGTTAAAATTGTTTAAACTTGCTCTTTTCTGTTTTTTTAAATTCTGTAATTTATAAGTAACAAATTAAACAGAAATTAGCAAGTTAAAATTGTTTTAACTTGCTCTTTTCAGTTTTTTTAAATTCTGTAATTTATAAGTAACAAATTAAACAGAAATTAGCAAGTTAAAATTGTTTTAACTTACTCTTTTCTGTTTTTTTAAAATCTGTAATTTATAAGTAACAAATTAAACAGAAATTAGCAAGTTAAAATTGTTTTTACTTGCTCTTTTCTGTTTTTTTAAATTCTGTAATTTATAAGTAACAAATTAAACAGAAATTAGCAAGTTAAAATTGTTTTAACTTGCTCTTTTCAGTTTTTTTAAATTCTGTAATTTATAAGTAACAAATTAAACAGAAATTAGCAAGTTAAAATTGTTTTAACTTGCTCTTTTCAGTTTTTTTAAATTCTGTAATTTATAAGTAACAAATTGAACAGAAATTAGCAAGTTAAAATTGTTTTAACTTGCTCTTTTCAGTTTTTTTAAATTCTGTAATTTATAAGTAACAAATTTAAAAGAAATTAGCAAGTTAAAATTGTTTTAACTTGCTCTTTTCTGTTTTTTTAAATTCTGTAATTTATAAGTAACAAATGAAACAGAAATTAGCAAGTTAAAATTGTTTAAACTTGCTCTTTTCTGTTTTTTTAAATTCTGTAATTTATAAGTAACAAATTAAACAGAAATTAGCAAGTTAAAATTGTTTTAACTTGCTCTTTTCAGTTTTTTTAAATTCTGTAATTTATAAGTAACAAATGAAACAGAAATTAGCAAGTTAAAATTGTTTTAACTTGCTCTTTTCTGTTTTTTTAAATTCTGTAATTTATAAGTAACAAATTAAACAGAAATTAGCAAGTTAAAATTGTTTTAACTTACTCTTTTCAGTTTTTTTAAATTCTGTAATTTATAAGTAACAAATTAAACAGAAATTAGCAAGTTAAAATTGTTTTAACTTACTCTTTTCAGTTTTTTTAAATTCTGTAATTTATAAGTAACAAATTAAACAGAAATTAGCAAGTTAAAATTGTTTTAACTTACTCTTTTCTGTTTTTTTAAATTCTGTAATTTATAAGTAACAAATTAAACAGAAATTAGCAAGTTAAAATTGTTTTAACTTACTCTTTTCAGTTTTTTTAAATTCTGTAATTTATAAGTAACAAATTAAACAGAAATTAGCAAGTTTAAATTGTTTTAACTTACTCTTTTCTGTTTTTTTAAATTCTGTAATTTATAAGTAACAAATGAAACAGAAATTAGCAAGTTAAAATTGTTTTAACTTGCTCTTTTCAGTTTTTTTAAGTTCTGTAATTTATAAGTAACATATTAAACAGAAATTAGCAAGTTAAAATTGTTTTAACTTGCTCTTTTCTGTTTTTTTAAATTCTGTAATTTATAAGTAACAAATTAAACAGAAATTAGCAAGTTAAAATTGTTTAAACTTGCTCTTTTCTGTTTTTTTAAATTCTGTAATTTATAAGTAACAAATTAAACAGAAATTAGCAAGTTAAAATTGTTTTAACTTGCTCTTTTCTGTTTTTTTAAATTCTGTAATTTATAAGTAACAAATGAAACAGAAATTAGCAAGTTAAAATTGTTTAAACTTGCTCTTTTCTGTTTTTTTAAATTCTGTAATTTATAAGTAACAAATTAAACAGAAATTAGCAAGTTAAAATTGTTTTAACTTACTCTTTTCTGTTTTTTTAAATTCTGTAATTTATAAGTAACAAATGAAACAGAAATTAGCAAGTTAAAATTGTTTTAACTTGCTCTTTTCTGTTTTTTTAAATTCTGTAATTTATAAGTAACAAATTAAACAGAAATTAGCAAGTTAAAATTGTTTTAACTTACTCTTTTCAGTTTTTTTAAATTCTGTAATTTATAAGTAACAAATTAAACAGAAATTAGCAAGTTAAAATTGTTTTAACTTGCTCTTTTCTGTTTTTTTAAATTCTGTAATTTATAAGTAACAAATGAAACAGAAATTAGCAAGTTAAAATTGTTTAAACTTGCTCTTTTCTGTTTTTTTAAATTCTGTAATTTATAAGTAACAAATTAAACAGAAACTAGCAAGTTAAAATTGTTTTAACTTGCTCTTTTCTGTTTTTTTAAATTCTGTAATTTATAAGTAACAAATGAAACAGAAATTAGCAAGTTAAAATTGTTTAAACTTGCTCTTTTCTGTTTTTTTAAATTCTGTAATTTATAAGTAACAAATGAAACAGAAATTAGCAAGTTAAAATTGTTTAAACTTGCTCTTTTCTGTTTTTTTAAATTCTGTAATTTATAAGTAACAAATGAAACAGAAATTAGCAAGTTAAAATTGTTTAAACTTGCTCTTTTCAGTTTTTTTAAATTCTGTAATTTATAAGTAACAAATTAAACAGAAATTAGCAAGTTAAAATTGTTTTAACTTGCTCTTTTCTGTTTTTTTTAATTCTGTAATTTATAAGTAACAAATGAAACAGAAATTAGCAAGTTTAAATTGTTTTAACTTGCTCTTTTCTGTTTTTTTAAATTCTGTAATTTATAAGTAACAAATGAAACAGAAATTAGCAAGTTAAAATTGTTTAAACTTGCTCTTTTCTGTTTTTTTAAATTCTGTAATTTATAAGTAACAAATGAAACAGAAATTAGCAAGTTAAAATTGTTTTAACTTGCTCTTTTCTGTTTTTTTAAATTCTGTAATTTATAAGTAACAAATGAAACAGAAATTAGCAAGTTAAAATTGTTTTAACTTGCTCTTTTCTGTTTTTTTAAATTCTGTAATTTATAAGTAACAAATTAAACAGAAATTAGCAGGTTAAAATCGTTTTAACTTACTCTTTTCTGTTTTTTTAAATTCTGTAATTTATAAGTAACAAATGAAACAGAAATTAGCAAGTTAAAATTGTTTAAACTTGCTCTTTTCTGTTTTTTTAAATTCTGTAATTTATAAGTAACAAATTAAACAGAAATTAGCAAGTTAAAATTGTTTTAACTTGCTCTTTTCAGTTTTTTTAAATTCTGTAATTTATAAGTAACAAATTAAACAGAAATTAGCAAGTTAAAATTGTTTTAACTTACTCTTTTCTGTTTTTTTAAATTCTGTAATTTATAAGTAACAAATTAAACAGAAATTAGCAAGTTAAAATTGTTTTAACTTGCTCTTTTCTGTTTTTTTAAATTCTGTAATTTATAAGTAACAAATTAAACAGAAATTAGCAAGTTAAATTTGTTTAAACTTGCTCTTTTCTGTTTTTTTAAATTCTGTAATTTATATGTAACAAATTTAACAGAAATTAGCAAGTTAAAATTGTTTTAACTTGCTCTTTTCAGTTTTTTTAAATTCTGTAATTTATAAGTAACAAATTAAACAGAAATTAGCAAGTTAAAATTGTTTAAACTTGCTCTTTTCTGTTTTTTTAAATTCTGTAATTTATAAGTAACAAATTAAACAGAAATTAGCAAGTTAAAATTGTTTTAACTTGCTCTTTTCAGTTTTTTTAAATTCTGTAATTTATAAGTAACAAATTAAACAGAAATTAGCAAGTTAAAATTGTTTTAACTTGCTCTTTTCTGTTTTTTTAAATTCTGTAATTTATAAGTAACAAATGAAACAGAAATTAGCAAGTTAAAATTGTTTAAACTTGCTCTTTTCTGTTTTTTTAAATTCTGTAATTTATAAGTAACAAATTAAACAGAAATTAGCAAGTTAAAATTGTTTTAACTTGCTCTTTTCAGTTTTTTTAAATTCTGTAATTTATAAGTAACATATTTAACAGAAATTAGCAAGTTAAAATTGTTTTAACTTGCTCTTTTCTGTTTTTTTAAATTCTGTAATTTATAAGTAACAAATGAAACAGAAATTAGCAAGTTAAAATTGTTTTAACTTGCTCTTTTCTGTTTTTTTAAATTCTGTAATTTATAAGTAACAAATTAAACAGAAATTAGCAAGTTAAAACTGTTTTAACTTACTCTTTTCAGTTTTTTTAAATTCTGTAATTTATAAGTAACAAATGAAACAGAAATTAGCAAGTTAAAATTGTTTTAACTTGCTCTTTTCAGTTTTTTTAAATTCTGTAATTTATAAGTAACAAATTAAACAGAAATTAGCAAGTTAAAATTGTTTTAACTTGCTCTTTTCTGTTTTTTTAAATTCTGTAATTTATAAGTAACAAATGAAACAGAAATTAGCAAGTTAAAATTGTTTTAACTTGCTCTTTTCAGTTTTTTTAAATTCTGTAATTTATAAGTAACAAATGAAACAGAAATTAGCAAGTTAAAATTGTTTTAACTTGCTCTTTTCTGTTTTTTTAAATTCTGTAATTTATAAGTAACAAATGAAACAGAAATTAGCAAGTTAAAATTGTTTTAACTTGCTCTTTTCTGTTTTTTTAAATTCTGTAATTTATAAGTAACAAATGAAACAGAAATTAGCAAGTTAAAATTGTTTAAACTTGCTCTTTTCTGTTTTTTTAAATTCTGTAATTTATAAGTAACAAATGAAACAGAAATTAGCAAGTTAAAATTGTTTAAACTTGCTCTTTTCTGTTTTTTTAAATTCTGTAATTTATAAGTAACAAATGAAACAGAAATTAGCAAGTTAAAATTGTTTAAACTTGCTCTTTTCAGTTTTTTTAAATTCTGTAATTTATAAGTAACAAATTAAACAGAAATTAGCAAGTTAAAATTGTTTTAACTTGCTCTTTTCTGTTTTTTTTAATTCTGTAATTTATAAGTAACAAATGAAACAGAAATTAGCAAGTTTAAATTGTTTTAACTTGCTCTTTTCTGTTTTTTTAAATTCTGTAATTTATAAGTAACAAATGAAACAGAAATTAGCAAGTTAAAATTGTTTAAACTTGCTCTTTTCTGTTTTTTTAAATTCTGTAATTTATAAGTAACAAATGAAACAGAAATTAGCAAGTTAAAATTGTTTTAACTTGCTCTTTTCTGTTTTTTTAAATTCTGTAATTTATAAGTAACAAATGAAACAGAAATTAGCAAGTTAAAATTGTTTTAACTTGCTCTTTTCTGTTTTTTTAAATTCTGTAATTTATAAGTAACAAATTAAACAGAAATTAGCAGGTTAAAATCGTTTTAACTTACTCTTTTCTGTTTTTTTAAATTCTGTAATTTATAAGTAACAAATGAAACAGAAATTAGCAAGTTAAAATTGTTTAAACTTGCTCTTTTCTGTTTTTTTAAATTCTGTAATTTATAAGTAACAAATTAAACAGAAATTAGCAAGTTAAAATTGTTTTAACTTGCTCTTTTCAGTTTTTTTAAATTCTGTAATTTATAAGTAACAAATTAAACAGAAATTAGCAAGTTAAAATTGTTTTAACTTACTCTTTTCTGTTTTTTTAAATTCTGTAATTTATAAGTAACAAATTAAACAGAAATTAGCAAGTTAAAATTGTTTTAACTTGCTCTTTTCTGTTTTTTTAAATTCTGTAATTTATAAGTAACAAATTAAACAGAAATTAGCAAGTTAAATTTGTTTAAACTTG
Organism: Panagrolaimus sp. PS1159; assembly: GCA_963922195.1. NCBI lineage: Eukaryota > Metazoa > Nematoda > Chromadorea > Rhabditida > Panagrolaimidae > Panagrolaimus > Panagrolaimus sp. PS1159. Next base: position 478,621 of record CAWUHW010000012.1, on the reverse strand, counting down.
CTCTTTTCTGTTTTTTTAAATTCTGTAATTTATATGTAACAAATTTAACAGAAATTAGCAAGTTAAAATTGTTTTAACTTGCTCTTTTCAGTTTTTTTAAATTCTGTAATTTATAAGTAACAAATTAAACAGAAATTAGCAAGTTAAAATTGTTTAAACTTGCTCTTTTCTGTTTTTTTAAATTCTGTAATTTATAAGTAACAAATTAAACAGAAATTAGCAAGTTAAAATTGTTTTAACTTGCTCTTTTCAGTTTTTTTAAATTCTGTAATTTATAAGTAACAAATTAAACAGAAATTAGCAAGTTAAAATTGTTTTAACTTGCTCTTTTCTGTTTTTTTAAATTCTGTAATTTATAAGTAACAAATGAAACAGAAATTAGCAAGTTAAAATTGTTTAAACTTGCTCTTTTCTGTTTTTTTAAATTCTGTAATTTATAAGTAACAAATTAAACAGAAATTAGCAAGTTAAAATTGTTTTAACTTGCTCTTTTCAGTTTTTTTAAATTCTGTAATTTATAAGTAACATATTTAACAGAAATTAGCAAGTTAAAATTGTTTTAACTTGCTCTTTTCTGTTTTTTTAAATTCTGTAATTTATAAGTAACAAATGAAACAGAAATTAGCAAGTTAAAATTGTTTTAACTTGCTCTTTTCTGTTTTTTTAAATTCTGTAATTTATAAGTAACAAATTAAACAGAAATTAGCAAGTTAAAACTGTTTTAACTTACTCTTTTCAGTTTTTTTAAATTCTGTAATTTATAAGTAACAAATGAAACAGAAATTAGCAAGTTAAAATTGTTTTAACTTGCTCTTTTCAGTTTTTTTAAATTCTGTAATTTATAAGTAACAAATTAAACAGAAATTAGCAAGTTAAAATTGTTTTAACTTGCTCTTTTCTGTTTTTTTAAATTCTGTAATTTATAAGTAACAAATGAAACAGAAATTAGCAAGTTAAAATTGTTTTAACTTGCTCTTTTCAGTTTTTTTAAATTCTGTAATTTATAAGTAACAAATGAAACAGAAATTAGCAAGTTAAAATTGTTTTAACTTGCTCTTTTCTGTTTTTTTAAATTCTGTAATTTATAAGTAACAAATGAAACAGAAATTAGCAAGTTAAAATTGTTTTAACTTGCTCTTTTCTGTTTTTTTAAATTCTGTAATTTATAAGTAACAAATTAAACAGAAATTAGCAAGTTAAAACTGTTTTAACTTACTCTTTTCAGTTTTTTTAAATTCTGTAATTTATAAGTAACAAATGAAACAGAAATTAGCAAGTTAAAATTGTTTTAACTTGCTCTTTTCTGTTTTTTTAAATTCTGTAATTTATAAGTAACAAATTAAACAGAAATTAGCAAGTTAAAATTGTTTTAACTTGCTCTTTTCAGTTTTTTTTAATTCTGTAATTTATAAGTAACATATTTAACAGAAATTAGCAAGTTAAAATTGTTTTAACTTGCTCTTTTCTGTTTTTTTAAATTCTGTAATTTATAAGTAACAAATGAAACAGAAATTAGCAAGTTAAAATTGTTTTAACTTGCTCTTTTCTGTTTTTTTAAATTCTGTAATTTATAAGTAACAAATTAAACAGAAATTAGCAAGTTAAAACTGTTTTAACTTACTCTTTTCTGTTTTTTTAAATTCTGTAATTTATAAGTAACAAATGAAACAGAAATTAGCAAGTTAAAATTGTTTAAACTTGCTCTTTTCTGTTTTTTTAAATTCTGTAATTTATAAGTAACAAATTAAACAGAAATTAGCAAGTTAAAATTGTTTTAACTTGCTCTTTTCAGTTTTTTTAAATTCTGTAATTTATAAGTAACAAATTAAACAGAAATTAGCAAGTTAAAATTGTTTTAACTTACTCTTTTCTGTTTTTTTAAATTCTGTAATTTATAAGTAACAAATTAAACAGAAATTAGCAAGTTAAAATTGTTTTAACTTGCTCTTTTCTGTTTTTTTAAATTCTGTAATTTATAAGTAACAAATTAAACAGAAATTAGCAAGTTAAATTTGTTTAAACTTGCTCTTTTCTGTTTTTTTAAATTCTGTAATTTATAAGTAACAAATTAAACAGAAATTAGCAAGTTAAAATTGTTTTAACTTGCTCTTTTCAGTTTTTTTAAATTCTGTAATTTATAAGTAACAAATTAAACAGAAATTAGCAAGTTAAAATTGTTTAAACTTGCTCTTTTCTGTTTTTTTAAATTCTGTAATTTATAAGTAACAAATTAAACAGAAATTAGCAAGTTAAAATTGTTTTAACTTGCTCTTTTCAGTTTTTTTAAATTCTGTAATTTATAAGTAACAAATTAAACAGAAATTAGCAAGTTAAAATTGTTTTAACTTGCTCTTTTCTGTTTTTTTAAATTCTGTAATTTATAAGTAACAAATGAAACAGAAATTAGCAAGTTAAAATTGTTTAAACTTGCTCTTTTCTGTTTTTTTAAATTCTGTAATTTATAAGTAACAAATTAAACAGAAATTAGCAAGTTAAAATTGTTTTAACTTGCTCTTTTCAGTTTTTTTAAATTCTGTAATTTATAAGTAACATATTTAACAGAAATTAGCAAGTTAAAATTGTTTTAACTTGCTCTTTTCTGTTTTTTTAAATTCTGTAATTTATAAGTAACAAATGAAACAGAAATTAGCAAGTTAAAATTGTTTTAACTTGCTCTTTTCTGTTTTTTTAAATTCTGTAATTTATAAGTAACAAATTAAACAGAAATTAGCAAGTTAAAACTGTTTTAACTTACTCTTTTCAGTTTTTTTAAATTCTGTAATTTATAAGTAACAAATGAAACAGAAATTAGCAAGTTAAAATTGTTTTAACTTGCTCTTTTCAGTTTTTTTAAATTCTGTAATTTATAAGTAACAAATTAAACAGAAATTAGCAAGTTAAAATTGTTTTAACTTGCTCTTTTCTGTTTTTTTAAATTCTGTAATTTATAAGTAACAAATGAAACAGAAATTAGCAAGTTAAAATTGTTTTAACTTGCTCTTTTCAGTTTTTTTAAATTCTGTAATTTATAAGTAACAAATTAAACAGAAATTAGCAAGTTAAAATTGTTTTAACTTACTCTTTTCAGTTTTTTTAAATTCTGTAATTTATAAGTAACAAATGAAACAGAAATTAGCAAGTTAAAATTGTTTTAACTTGCTCTTTTCTGTTTTTTTAAATTCTGTAATTTATAAGTAACAAATTAAACAGAAATTAGCAAGTTAAAATTGTTTTAACTTGCTCTTTTCTGTTTTTTTAAATTCTGTAATTTATAAGTAACAAATGAAACAGAAATTAGCAAGTTAAAATTGTTTTAACTTACTCTTTTCTGTTTTTTTAAATTCTGTAATTTATAAGTAACAAATTAAACAGAAATTAGCAAGTTAAAATTGTTTAAACTTGCTCTTTTCTGTTTTTTTAAATTCTGTAATTTATAAGTAACAAATGAAACAGAAATTAGCAAGTTAAAATTGTTTAAACTTGCTCTTTTCTGTTTTTTTAAATTCTGTAATTTATAAGTAACAAATTAAACAGAAATTAGCAAGTTAAAATTGTTTTAACTTGCTCTTTTCAGTTTTTTTAAATTCTGTAATTTATAAGTAACAAATTAAACAGAAATTAGCAAGTTAAAATTGTTTTAACTTGCTCTTTTCAGTTTTTTTAAATTCTGTAATTTATAAGTAACAAATTAAACAGAAATTAGCAAGTTAAAATTGTTTTAACTTGCTCTTTTCAGTTTTTTTAAATTCTGTAATTTATAAGTAACAAATTAAACAGAAATTAGCAAGTTAAAATTGTTTTAACTTGCTCTTTTCAGTTTTTTTAAATTCTGTAATTTATAAGTAACAAATTAAACAGAAATTAGCAAGTTAAAATTGTTTTAACTTGCTCTTTTCAGTTTTTTTAAATTCTGTAATTTATAAGTAACAAATTAAACAGAAATTAGCAGGTTAAAATCGTTTTAACTTACTCTTTTCTGTTTTTTTAAATTCTGTAATTTATAAGTAACAAATTAAACAGAAATTAGCAAGTTAAAATTGTTTTAACTTGCTCTTTTCAGTTTTTTTAAATTCTGTAATTTATAAGTAACAAATTAAACAGAAATTAGCAAGTTAAAATTGTTTTAACTTGCTCTTTTCAGTTTTTTTAAATTCTGTAATTTATAAGTAACAAATGAAACAGAAATTAGCAAGTTAAAATTGTTTAAACTTGCTCTTTTCTGTTTTTTTAAATTCTGTAATTTATAAGTAACAAATTAAACAGAAATTAGCAAGTTAAAATTGTTTAAACTTGCTCTTTTCAGTTTTTTTAAATTCTGTAATTTATAAGTAACAAATTAAACAGAAATTAGCAAGTTAAAATTGTTTAAACTTGCTCTTTTCTGTTTTTTTAAATTCTGTAATTTATAAGTAACAAATTAAACAGAAATTAGCAAGTTAAAATTGTTTTAACTTGCTCTTTTCAGTTTTTTTAAATTCTGTAATTTATAAGTAACAAATTAAACAGAAATTAGCAAGTTAAAATTGTTTTAACTTGCTCTTTTCAGTTTTTTTAAATTCTGTAATTTATAAGTAACAAATTAAACAGAAATTAGCAAGTTAAAATTGTTTTAACTTGCTCTTTTCAGTTTTTTTAAATTCTGTAATTTATAAGTAACAAATTAAACAGAAATTAGCAAGTTAAAATTGTTTTAACTTGCTCTTTTCAGTTTTTTTAAATTCTGTAATTTATAAGTAACAAATTAAACAGAAATTAGCAAGTTAAAATTGTTTTAACTTGCTCTTTTCAGTTTTTTTAAATTCTGTAATTTATAAGTAACAAATTAAACAGAAATTAGCAAGTTAAAATTGTTTTTACTTGCTCTTTTCAGTTTTTTTAAATTCTGTAATTTATAAGTAACAAATGAAACAGAAATTAGCAAGTTAAAATTGTTTAAACTTGCTCTTTTCTGTTTTTTTAAATTCTGTAATTTATAAGTAACAAATTAAACAGAAATTAGCAAGTTAAAATTGTTTAAACTTGCTCTTTTCTGTTTTTTTAAATTCTGTAATTTATAAGTAACAAATGAAACAGAAATTAGCAAGTTAAAATTGTTTAAGCTTGCTCTTTTCTGTTTTTTTAAATTCTGTAATTTATAAGTAACAAATGAAACAGAAATTAGCAAGTTAAAATTGTTTAAACTTGCTCTTTTCTGTTTTTTTAAATTCTGTAATTTATAAGTAACAAATTAAACAGAAATTAGCAAGTTAAAATTGTTTTAACTTGCTCTTTTCAGTTTTTTTAAATTCTGTAATTTATAAGTAACAAATTAAACAGAAATTAGCAAGTTAAAATTGTTTTAACTTGCTCTTTTCTGTTTTTTTAAATTCTGTAATTTATAAGTAACAAATGAAACAGAAATTAGCAAGTTAAAATTGTTTAAACTTGCTCTTTTCTGTTTTTTTAAATTCTGTAATTTATAAGTAACAAATTAAACAGAAATTAGCAAGTTAAAATTGTTTTAACTTGCTCTTTTCAGTTTTTTTTAATGGTATAATTTATAAGTAACAAATTAAACAGAAATTAGCAAGTTAAACTTGTTTTAACTTGCTCTTTTCTGTTTTTTTAAATTCTGTAATTTATAAGTAACAAATTAAACAGAAATTAGCAGGTTAAAATCGTTTTAACTTACTCTTTTCTGTTTTTTTAAATGCTGTAATTTATAAGTAACAAATGAAACAGAAATTAGCAAGTTAAAATTGTTTAAACTTGCTCTTTTCTGTTTTTTTAAATTCTGTAATTTATAAGTAACAAATTAAACAGAAATTAGCAAGTTAAAATTGTTTAAACTTGCTCTTTTCTGTTTTTTTAAATTCTGTAATTTATAAGTAACAAATTAAACAGAAATTAGCAAGTTAAAATTGTTTTAACTTGCTCTTTTCAGTTTTTTTAAATTCTGTAATTTATAAGTAACAAATTAAACAGAAATTAGCAAGTTAAAATTGTTTTAACTTGCTCTTTTCTGTTTTTTTAAATTCTGTAATTTATAAGTAACAAATGAAACAGAAATTAGCAAGTTAAAATTGTTTAAACTTGCTCTTTTCTGTTTTTTTAAATTCTGTAATTTATAAGTAACAAATTAAACAGAAATTAGCAAGTTAAAATTGTTTAAACTTGCTCTTTTCTGTTTTTTTAAATTCTGTAATTTATAAGTAACAAATTAAACAGAAATTAGCAAGTTAAAATTGTTTTAACTTGCTCTTTTCTGTTTTTTTAAATTCTGTAATTTATAAGTAACAAATGAAACAGAAATTAGCAAGTTAAAATTGTTTTAACTTGCTCTTTTCTGTTTTTTTAAATTCTGTAATTTATAAGTAACAAATTAAACAGAAATTAGCAAGTTAAAATTGTTTTAACTTACTCTTTTCAGTTTTTTTAAATTCTGTAATTTATAAGTAACAAATTAAACAGAAATTAGCAAGTTAAAATTGTTTTAACTTACTCTTTTCTGTTTTTTTAAATTCTGTAATTTATAAGTAACAAATTAAACAGAAATTAGCAAGTTAAAATTGTTTTAACTTACTCTTTTCAGTTTTTTTAAATTCTGTAATTTATAAGTAACAAATGAAACAGAAATTAGCAAGTTAAAATTGTTTAAACTTGCTCTTTTCTGTTTTTTTAAATTCTGTAATTTATAAGTAACAAATTTAACAGAAATTAGCAAGTTAAAATTGTTTTAACTTGCTCTTTTCTGTTTTTTTAAATTCTGTAATTTATAAGTAACAAATTAAACAGAAATTAGCAAGTTAAAATTGTTTTAACTTGCTCTTTTCTGTTTTTTTAAATTCTGTAATTTATAAGTAACAAATGAAACAGAAATTAGCAAGTTAAAATTGTTTTAACTTACTCTTTTCAGTTTTTTTAAATTCTGTAATTTATAAGTAACAAATTAAACAGAAATTAGCAAGTTAAAATTGTTTTAACTTACTCTTTTCTGTTTTTTTAAATTCTGTAATTTATAAGTAACAAATTAAACAGAAATTAGCAAGTTAAAATTGTTTTAACTTGCTCTTTTCTGTTTTTTTAAATTCTGTAATTTATAAGTAACAAATGAAACAGAAATTAGCAAGTTAAAATTGTTTAAACTTGCTCTTTTCTGTTTTTTTAAATTCTGTAATTTATAAGTAACAAATTAAACAGAAACTAGCAAGTTAAAATTGTTTTAACTTGCTCTTTTCTGTTTTTTTAAATTCTGTAATTTATAAGTAACAAATGAAACAGAAATTAGCAAGTTAAAATTGTTTAAACTTGCTCTTTTCTGTTTTTTTAAATTCTGTAATTTATAAGTAACAAATGAAACAGAAATTAGCAAGTTAAAATTGTTTTAACTTGCTCTTTTCTGTTTTTTTAAATTCTGTAATTTATAAGTAACAAATGAAACAGAAATTAGCAAGTTAAAATTGTTTAAACTTGCTCTTTTCAGTTTTTTTAAATTCTGTAATTTATAAGTAACAAATTAAACAGAAATTAGCAAGTTAAAATTGTTTTAACTTACTCTTTTCTGTTTTTTTAAATTCTGTAATTTATAAGTAACAAATTAAACAGAAATTAGCAAGTTAAAATTGTTTTAACTTACTCTTTTCAGTTTTTTTAAATTCTGTAATTTATAAGTAACAAATTAAACAGAAATTAGCAAGTTAAAATTGTTTTAACTTACTCTTTTCTGTTTTTTTAAATTCTGTAATTTATAAGTAACAAATGAAACAGAAATTAGCAAGTTAAAATTGTTTTAACTTGCTCTTTTCTGTTTTTTTAAATTCTGTAATTTATAAGTAACAAATGAAACAGAAATTAGCAAGTTAAAATTGTTTTAACTTACTCTTTTCTGTTTTTTTAAATTCTGTAATTTATAAGTAACAAATGAAACAGAAATTAGCAAGTTAAAATTGTTTTAACTTGCTCTTTTCTGTTTTTTTAAATTCTGTAATTTATAAGTAACAAATGAAACAGAAATTAGCAAGTTAAAATTGTTTAAACTTGCTCTTTTCAGTTTTTTTAAATTCTGTAATTTATAAGTAACAAATTAAACAGAAATTAGCAAGTTAAAATTGTTTTAACTTGCTCTTTTCTGTTTTTTTAAATTCTGTAATTTATAAGTAACAAATGAAACAGAAATTAGCAAGTTAAAATTGTTTTAACTTGCTCTTTTCTGTTTTTTTAAATTCTGTAATTTATAAGTAACAAATTAAACAGAAATTAGCAAGTTAAAATTGTTTTAACTTACTCTTTTCAGTTTTTTTAAATTCTGTAATTTATAAGTAACAAATTAAACAGAAATTAGCAAGTTAAAATTGTTTTAACTTACTCTTTTCTGTTTTTTTAAATTCTGTAATTTATAAGTAACAAATTAAACAGAAATTAGCAAGTTAAAATTGTTTTAACTTGCTCTTTTCTGTTTTTTTAAATTCTGTAATTTATAAGTAACAAATGAAACAGAAATTAGCAAGTTAAAATTGTTTAAACTTGCTCTTTTCTGTTTTTTTAAATTCTGTAATTTATAAGTAACAAATGAAACAGAAATTAGCAAGTTAAAATTGTTTTAACTTGCTCTTTTCTGTTTTTTTAAATTCTGTAATTTATAAGTAACAAATGAAACAGAAATTAGCAAGTTAAAATTGTTTAAACTTGCTCTTTTCAGTTTTTTTTAAATTCTGTAATTTATAAGTAACAAATTAAACAGAAATTAGCAAGTTAAAATTGTTTTAACTTACTCTTTTCTGTTTTTTTAAATTCTGTAATTTATAAGTAACAAATTAAACAGAAATTAGCAAGTTAAAATTGTTTTAACTTGCTCTTTTCTGTTTTTTTAAATTCTGTAATTTATAAGTAACAAATGAAACAGAAATTAGCAAGTTAAAATTGTTTTAACTTGCTCTTTTCTGTTTTTTTAAATTCTGTAATTTATAAGTAACAAATGAAACAGAAATTAGCAAGTTAAAATTGTTTTAACTTACTCTTTTCTGTTTTTTTAAATTCTGTAATTTATAAGTAACAAATGAAACAGAAATTAGCAAGTTAAAATTGTTTTAACTTACTCTTTTCTGTTTTTTTAAATTCTGTAATTTATAAGTAACAAATTAAACAGAAATTAGCAAGTTAAAATTGTTTTAACTTACTCTTTTCTGTTTTTTTAAATTCTGTAATTTATAAGTAACAAATTAAACAGAAATTAGCAAGTTAAAATTGTTTTAACTTGCTCTTTTCTGTTTTTTTAAATTCTGTAATTTATAAGTAACAAATGAAACAGAAATTAGCAAGTTAAAATTGTTTAAACTTGCTCTTTTCTGTTTTTTTAAATTCTGTAATTTATAAGTAACAAATGAAACAGAAATTAGCAAGTTAAAATTGTTTTAACTTGCTCTTTTCTGTTTTTTTAAATTCTGTAATTTATAAGTAACAAATGAAACAGAAATTAGCAAGTTAAAATTGTTTAAACTTGCTCTTTTCAGTTTTTTTTAAATTCTGTAATTTATAAGTAACAAATTAAACAGAAATTAGCAAGTTAAAATTGTTTTAACTTACTCTTTTCTGTTTTTTTAAATTCTGTAATTTATAAGTAACAAATTAAACAGAAATTAGCAAGTTAAAATTGTTTTAACTTACTCTTTTCTGTTTTTTTAAATTCTGTAATTTATAAGTAACAAATGAAACAGAAATTAGCAAGTTAAAATTGTTTTAACTTGCTCTTTTCTGTTTTTTTAAATTCTGTAATTTATAAGTAACAAATGAAACAGAAATTAGCAAGTTAAAATTGTTTAAACTTGCTCTTTTCAGTTTTTTTATATTCTGTAATTTATAAGTAACAAATGAAACAGAAATTAGCAAGTTAAAATTGTTTAAACTTGCTCTTTTCAGTTTTTTTATATTCTGTAATTTATAAGTAACAAATTAAACAGAAATTAGCAAGTTAAAATTGTTTTAACTTGCTCTTTTCTGTTTTTTTAAATTCTGTAATTTATAAGTAACAAATGAAACAGAAATTAGCAAGTTAAAATTGTTTTAACTTGCTCTTTTCTGTTTTTTTAAATTCTGTAATTTATAAGTAACAAATGAAACAGAAATTAGCAGGTTAAAATCGTTTTAACTTACTCTTTTCAGTTTTTTTAAATTCTGTAATTTATAAGTAACAAATGAAACAGAAATTAGCAGGTTAAAATCGTTTTAACTTACTCTTTTCAGTTTTTTTAAATTCTGTAATTTATAAGTAACAAATTAAACAGAAATTAGCAAGTTAAAATTGTTTTAACTTGCTCTTTTCTGTTTTTTTAAATTCTGTAATTTATAAGTAACAAATGAAACAGAAATTAGCAAGTTAAAATTGTTTTAACTTGCTCTTTTCTGTTTTTTTAAATTCTGTAATTTATAAGTAACAAATTAAACAGAAATTAGCAAGTTAAAATTGTTTTAACTTACTCTTTTCAGTTTTTTTAAATTCTGTAATTTATAAGTAACAAATTAAACAGAAATTAGCAAGTTAAAATTGTTTTAACTTACTCTTTTCTGTTTTTTTAAATTCTGTAATTTATAAGTAACAAATTAAACAGAAATTAGCAAGTTAAAATTGTTTTAACTTGCTCTTTTCTGTTTTTTTAAATTCTGTAATTTATAAGTAACAAATGAAACAGAAATTAGCAAGTTAAAATTGTTTAAACTTGCTCTTTTCTGTTTTTTTAAATTCTGTAATTTATAAGTAACAAATGAAACAGAAATTAGCAAGTTAAAATTGTTTTAACTTGCTCTTTTCTGTTTTTTTAAATTCTGTAATTTATAAGTAACAAATGAAACAGAAATTAGCAAGTTAAAATTGTTTAAACTTGCTCTTTTCAGTTTTTTTTAAATTCTGTAATTTATAAGTAACAAATTAAACAGAAATTAGCAAGTTAAAATTGTTTTAACTTACTCTTTTCTGTTTTTTTAAATTCTGTAATTTATAAGTAACAAATTAAACAGAAATTAGCAAGTTAAAATTGTTTTAACTTGCTCTTTTCTGTTTTTTTAAATTCTGTAATTTATAAGTAACAAATGAAACAGAAATTAGCAAGTTAAAATTGTTTTAACTTGCTCTTTTCTGTTTTTTTAAATTCTGTAATTTATAAGTAACAAATGAAACAGAAATTAGCAAGTTAAAATTGTTTTAACTTACTCTTTTCTGTTTTTTTAAATTCTGTAATTTATAAGTAACAAATGAAACAGAAATTAGCAAGTTAAAATTGTTTTAACTTACTCTTTTCTGTTTTTTTAAATTCTGTAATTTATAAGTAACAAATTAAACAGAAATTAGCAAGTTAAAATTGTTTTAACTTACTCTTTTCTGTTTTTTTAAATTCTGTAATTTATAAGTAACAAATTAAACAGAAATTAGCAAGTTAAAATTGTTTTAACTTGCTCTTTTCTGTTTTTTTAAATTCTGTAATTTATAAGTAACAAATGAAACAGAAATTAGCAAGTTAAAATTGTTTAAACTTGCTCTTTTCTGTTTTTTTAAATTCTGTAATTTATAAGTAACAAATGAAACAGAAATTAGCAAGTTAAAATTGTTTTAACTTGCTCTTTTCTGTTTTTTTAAATTCTGTAATTTATAAGTAACAAATGAAACAGAAATTAGCAAGTTAAAATTGTTTAAACTTGCTCTTTTCAGTTTTTTTTAAATTCTGTAATTTATAAGTAACAAATTAAACAGAAATTAGCAAGTTAAAATTGTTTTAACTTACTCTTTTCTGTTTTTTTAAATTCTGTAATTTATAAGTAACAAATTAAACAGAAATTAGCAAGTTAAAATTGTTTTAACTTACTCTTTTCTGTTTTTTTAAATTCTGTAATTTATAAGTAACAAATGAAACAGAAATTAGCAAGTTAAAATTGTTTTAACTTGCTCTTTTCTGTTTTTTTAAATTCTGTAATTTATAAGTAACAAATGAAACAGAAATTAGCAAGTTAAAATTGTTTAAACTTGCTCTTTTCAGTTTTTTTATATTCTGTAATTTATAAGTAACAAATGAAACAGAAATTAGCAAGTTAAAATTGTTTAAACTTGCTCTTTTCAGTTTTTTTATATTCTGTAATTTATAAGTAACAAATTAAACAGAAATTAGCAAGTTAAAATTGTTTTAACTTGCTCTTTTCTGTTTTTTTAAATTCTGTAATTTATAAGTAACAAATGAAACAGAAATTAGCAAGTTAAAATTGTTTTAACTTGCTCTTTTCTGTTTTTTTAAATTCTGTAATTTATAAGTAACAAATGAAACAGAAATTAGCAGGTTAAAATCGTTTTAACTTACTCTTTTCAGTTTTTTTAAATTCTGTAATTTATAAGTAACAAATGAAACAGAAATTAGCAGGTTAAAATCGTTTTAACTTACTCTTTTCAGTTTTTTTAAATTCTGTAATTTATAAGTAACAAATTAAACAGAAATTAGCAAGTTAAAATTGTTTTAACTTACTCTTTTCAGTTTTTTTAAATTCTGTAATTTATAAGTAACAAATTAAACAGAAATTAGCAAGTTAAAATTGTTTTAACTTACTCTTTTCTGTTTTTTTAAATTCTGTAATTTATAAGTAACAAATTAAACAGAAATTAGCAAGTTAAAACTGTTTTAACTTGCTCTTTTCTGTTTTTTTAAATTCTGTAATTTATAAGTAACAAATGAAACAGAAATTAGCAAGTTAAAATTGTTTAAACTTGCTCTTTTCTGTTTTTTTAAATTCTGTAATTTATAAGTAACAAATTAAACAGAAATTAGCAAGTTTAAATTGTTTTAACTTGCTCTTTTCAGTTTTTTTAAATTCTGTAATTTATTAGTAACAAATTAAACAGAAATTAGCAAGTTAAAATTTTTTTAACTTGCTCTTTTCTGTTTTTTTAAATTCTGTAATTTATAAGTAACAAATGAAACAGAAATTAGCAAGTTAAAATTGTTTTAACTTGCTCTTTTCAGTTTTTTTAAATTCTGTAATTTATAAGTAACAAATTAAACAGAAATTAGCAAGTTAAAATTGTTTTAACTTGCTCTTTTCTGTTTTTTTAAATTCTGTAATTTATAAGTAACAAATTAAACAGAAATTAGCAAGTTAAAATTGTTTAAACTTGCTCTTTTCAGTTTTTTTAAATTCTGTAATTTATAAGTAACAAATTAAATAGAAATTAGCAAGTTAAAATTGTTTTAACTTGCTCTTTTCTGTTTTTTTAAATTCTGTAATTTATAAGTAACAAATGAAACAGAAATTAGCAAGTTAAAATTGTTTTAACTTGCTCTTTTCTGTTTTTTTAAATTCTGTAATTTATAAGTAACAAATTAAACAGAAATCAGCAGGTTAACATTGTTCTAACTTGCTCTTTTCTGTTTTATTAAATTCTGTAATTTATAAGTAACAAACAAAACAAAAATCAGCAGGTTAAAATTGTTTTAACTTGCTCTATTCTGTTTTATTAAATTCTGTAATTTATAAGTAAAAAATAAAACAGAAATCAGCAGGTTAAAATTGTTTTAACTTGCTCTATTCTGTTTTATTTAATTCTGTAATTTATAAGTAACAAGTGAAACAGAAATCAGCAGATTAAAATTGTTTTAACTTGCTCTATTCTGTTTTATTAAATTCTGTAATTTATAAGTAACAAAAAAAACAAAAATCAGCAGGTTAAAATTGTTTTAACTTGCTCTTTTCTGTTTTATTAAATTCTGTAATTTATAAGTAAAAAATAAAACAGAAATCAGCAGGTTAACATTGTTTTAACTTGCTCTTTTCTGTTTTAGTAAATTCTGTAATTTATAAGTAAAAAATAAAACAGAAATCAGCAGGTTAAAATTGTTTTAACTTGCTCTATTCTGTTTTATTAAATTCTGTAATTTATAAGTAAAAAATAAAACAGAAATCAGCAGGTTAAAATTGTTTTAACTTGCTCTATTCTGTTTTATTTAATTCTGTAATTTATAAGTAACAAGTGAAACAGAAATCAGCAGATTAAAATTGTTTTAACTTGCTCTATTCTGTTTTAATAAATTCTGTAATTTATAAGTAACAAAAAAAACAAAAATCAGCAGGTTAAAATTGTTTTAACTTGCTCTATTCTGTTTTATTAAATTCTGTAATTTATAAGTAAAAAATAAAACAGAAATCAGCAGGTTAACATTGTTCTAACTTGCTCTTTTCTGTTTTATTAAATTCTGTAATTTATAAGTAACAAACAAAACAAAAATCAGCAGGTTAAAATTGTTTTAACTTGCTCTGTTCTGTTTTATTAAATTCTGTAATTAATAAGTAAAAAATAAAACAGAAATCAGCAGGTTAAAATTGTTTAAACTTGCTCTATTCTTTTTTATTTAATTCTGTAATTTATAAGTAACAAGTGAAACAGAAATCAGCAGATTAAAATTGTTTTAACTTGCTCTATTCTGTTTTATTAAATTCTGTAATTTATAAATAACAAAAAAACAAAAATCAGCAGGTTAAAATTGTTTTAACTTGCTCTTTTCTGTTTTATTAAATTCTGTAATTTATAAGTAAAAAATAAAACAGAAATCAGCAGGTTAAAATTGTTTTAACTTGCTCTATTCTGTTTTATTAAATTCTGTAATTTATAAGTAAAAAATAAAACAGAAATCAGCAGGTTAAAATTGTTTTAACTTGCTCTATTCTGTTTTATTAAATTCTGTAATTTATAAGTAAAAAATAAAACAGAAATCAGCAGGTTAACATTGTTTTAACTTGCTCTTTTCTGTTTTAGTAAATTCTGTAATTTATAAGTAAAAAATAAAACAGAAATCAGCAGGTTAAAATTGTTTTAACTTGCTCTATTCTGTTTTATTAAATTCTGTAATTTATAAGTAACAAATGAAACAGAAATTAGCAAGTTAAAATTGTTTAAACTTGCTCTTTTCTGTTTTTTTAAATTCTGTAATTTATAAGTAACAAATTAAACAGAAATTAGCAAGTTTAAATTGTTTTAACTTGCTCTTTTCTGTTTTTTTAAATTCTGTAATTTATAAGTAACAAATGAAACAGAAATTAGCAAGTTAAAATTGTTTTAACTTGCTCTTTTCAGTTTTTTTAAATTCTGTAATTTATAAGTAACAAATTAAACAGAAATTAGCAAGTTAAAATTGTTTTAACTTGCTCTTTTCTGTTTTTTTAAATTCTGTAATTTATAAGTAACAAATTAAACAGAAATTAGCAAGTTAAAATTGTTTAAACTTGCTCTTTTCAGTTTTTTTAAATTCTGTAATTTATAAGTAACAAATTAAATAGAAATTAGCAAGTTAAAATTGTTTTAACTTGCTCTTTTCTGTTTTTTTAAATTCTGTAATTTATAAGTAACAAATGAAACAGAAATTAGCAAGTTAAAATTGTTTTAACTTGCTCTTTTCTGTTTTTTTAAATTCTGTAATTTATAAGTAACAAATTAAACAGAAATCAGCAGGTTAACATTGTTCTAACTTGCTCTTTTCTGTTTTATTAAATTCTGTAATTTATAAGTAACAAACAAAACAAAAATCAGCAGGTTAAAATTGTTTTAACTTGCTCTATTCTGTTTTATTAAATTCTGTAATTTATAAGTAAAAAATAAAACAGAAATCAGCAGGTTAAAATTGTTTTAACTTACTCTTTTCTGTTTTTTTAAATTCTGTAATTTATAAGTAACAAATTAAACAGAAATTAGCAAGTTAAAATTGTTTTAACTTACTCTTTTCAGTTTTTTTAAATTCTGTAATTTATAAGTAACAAATTAAACAGAAATTAGCAAGTTAAAATTGTTTTAACTTACTCTTTTCTGTTTTTTTAAATTCTGTAATTTATAAGTAACAAATGAAACAGAAATTAGCAAGTTAAAATTGTTTTAACTTGCTCTTTTCTGTTTTTTTAAATTCTGTAATTTATAAGTAACAAATGAAACAGAAATTAGCAAGTTAAAATTGTTTTAACTTACTCTTTTCTGTTTTTTTAAATTCTGTAATTTATAAGTAACAAATAAAACAGAAATCAGCAGGTTAACATTGTTCTAACTTGCTCTTTTCTGTTTTATTAAATTCTGTAATTTATAAGTAACAAATTAAACAGAAATTAGCAAGTTAAAATTGTTTAAACTTGCTCTTTTCTGTTTTTTTAAATTCTGTAATTTATAAGTAACAAATGAAACAGAAATTAGCAAGTTAAAATTGTTTTAACTTGCTCTTTTCAGTTTTTTTAAATTCTGTAATTTATAAGTAAAAAATGAAACAGAAATTAGCAAGTTAAAATTGTTTAAACTTGCTCTTTTCTGTTTTTTTAAATTCTGTAATTTATAAGTAACAAATGAAACAGAAATTAGCAAGTTAAAATTGTTTTAACTTGCTCTTTTCAGTTTTTTTAAATTCTGTAATTTATAAGTAACAAATTAAACAGAAATTAGCAAGTTAAAATTGTTCTAACTTACTCTTTTCTGTTTTTTTAAATTCTGTAATTTATAAGTAACAAGTGAAACAGAAATCAGCAGATTAAAATTGTTTTAACTTGCTCTATTCTGTTTTAATAAATTCTGTAATTTATAAGTAACAAAAAAAACAAAAATCAGCAGGTTAAAATTGTTTTAACTTGCTCTATTCTGTTTTATTAAATTCTGTAATTTATAAGTAAAAAATAAAACAGAAATCAGCAGGTTAACATTGTTCTAACTTGCTCTTTTCTGTTTTATTAAATTCTGTAATTTATAAGTAACAAATTAAACAGAAATTAGCAAGTTAAAATTGTTTTAACTTGCTCTTTTCAGTTTTTTTAAATTCTGTAATTTATAAGTAACAAATTAAACAGAAATTAGCAAGTTAAAATTGTTTTAACTTGCTCTTTTCTGTTTTTTTAAATTCTGTAATTTATAAGTAACAAATTAAACAGAAATTAGCAAGTTAAAATTGTTTAAACTTGCTCTTTTCAGTTTTTTTAAATTCTGTAATTTATAAGTAACAAATTAAATAGAAATTAGCAAGTTAAAATTGTTTTAACTTGCTCTTTTCTGTTTTTTTAAATTCTGTAATTTATAAGTAACAAATTTAACAGAAATTAGCAAGTTAAAATTGTTTTAACTTGCTCTTTTCAGTTTTTTTAAATTTTGTAATTTATAAGTAACAAATGAAACAGAAATTAGCAAGTTAAAATTGTTTTAACTTGCTCTTTTCTGTTTTTTTAAATTCTGTAATTTATAAGTAACAAATTAAACAGAAATTAGCAAGTTAAAATTGTTTTAACTTGCTCTTTTCTGTTTTTTTAAATTCTGTAATTTATAAGTAACAAATGAAACAGAAATTAGCAAGTTAAAATTGTTTAAACTTGCTCTTTTCTGTTTTTTTAAATTCTGTAATTTATAAGTAACAAATTTAACAGAAATTAGCAAGTTAAAATTGTTTTAACTTGCTCTTTTCTGTTTTTTTAAATTCTGTAATTTATAAGTAACAAATTAAACAGAAATTAGCAAGTTAAAATTGTTTTAACTTGCTCTTTTCTGTTTTTTTAAATTCTGTAATTTATAAGTAACAAATGAAACAGAAATTAGCAAGTTAAAATTGTTTTAACTTACTCTTTTCAGTTTTTTTAAATTCTGTAATTTATAAGTAACAAATTAAACAGAAATTAGCAAGTTAAAATTGTTTTAACTTACTCTTTTCTGTTTTTTTAAATTCTGTAATTTATAAGTAACAAATTAAACAGAAATTAGCAAGTTAAAATTGTTTTAACTTGCTCTTTTCTGTTTTTTTAAATTCTGTAATTTATAAGTAACAAATGAAACAGAAATTAGCAAGTTAAAATTGTTTAAACTTGCTCTTTTCTGTTTTTTTAAATTCTGTAATTTATAAGTAACAAATTAAACAGAAACTAGCAAGTTAAAATTGTTTTAACTTGCTCTTTTCTGTTTTTTTAAATTCTGTAATTTATAAGTAACAAATGAAACAGAAATTAGCAAGTTAAAATTGTTTAAACTTGCTCTTTTCTGTTTTTTTAAATTCTGTAATTTATAAGTAACAAATGAAACAGAAATTAGCAAGTTAAAATTGTTTTAACTTGCTCTTTTCTGTTTTTTTAAATTCTGTAATTTATAAGTAACAAATGAAACAGAAATTAGCAAGTTAAAATTGTTTAAACTTGCTCTTTTCAGTTTTTTTAAATTCTGTAATTTATAAGTAACAAATTAAACAGAAATTAGCAAGTTAAAATTGTTTTAACTTACTCTTTTCTGTTTTTTTAAATTCTGTAATTTATAAGTAACAAATTAAACAGAAATTAGCAAGTTAAAATTGTTTTAACTTACTCTTTTCAGTTTTTTTAAATTCTGTAATTTATAAGTAACAAATTAAACAGAAATTAGCAAGTTAAAATTGTTTTAACTTACTCTTTTCTGTTTTTTTAAATTCTGTAATTTATAAGTAACAAATGAAACAGAAATTAGCAAGTTAAAATTGTTTTAACTTGCTCTTTTCTGTTTTTTTAAATTCTGTAATTTATAAGTAACAAATGAAACAGAAATTAGCAAGTTAAAATTGTTTTAACTTACTCTTTTCTGTTTTTTTAAATTCTGTAATTTATAAGTAACAAATGAAACAGAAATTAGCAAGTTAAAATTGTTTTAACTTGCTCTTTTCTGTTTTTTTAAATTCTGTAATTTATAAGTAACAAATGAAACAGAAATTAGCAAGTTAAAATTGTTTAAACTTGCTCTTTTCAGTTTTTTTAAATTCTGTAATTTATAAGTAACAAATTAAACAGAAATTAGCAAGTTAAAATTGTTTTAACTTGCTCTTTTCTGTTTTTTTAAATTCGGTAATTTATAAGTAACAAATGAAACAGAAATTAGCAAGTTAAAATTGTTTTAACTTGCTCTTTTCTGTTTTTTTAAATTCTGTAATTTATAAGTAACAAATTAAACAGAAATTAGCAAGTTAAAATTGTTTTAACTTACTCTTTTCAGTTTTTTTAAATTCTGTAATTTATAAGTAACAAATTAAACAGAAATTAGCAAGTTAAAATTGTTTTAACTTACTCTTTTCTGTTTTTTTAAATTCTGTAATTTATAAGTAACAAATTAAACAGAAATTAGCAAGTTAAAATTGTTTTAACTTGCTCTTTTCTGTTTTTTTAAATTCTGTAATTTATAAGTAACAAATGAAACAGAAATTAGCAAGTTAAAATTGTTTAAACTTGCTCTTTTCTGTTTTTTTAAATTCTGTAATTTATAAGTAACAAATGAAACAGAAATTAGCAAGTTAAAATTGTTTTAACTTGCTCTTTTCTGTTTTTTTAAATTCTGTAATTTATAAGTAACAAATGAAACAGAAATTAGCAAGTTAAAATTGTTTAAACTTGCTCTTTTCAGTTTTTTTTAAATTCTGTAATTTATAAGTAACAAATTAAACAGAAATTAGCAAGTTAAAATTGTTTTAACTTACTCTTTTCTGTTTTTTTAAATTCTGTAATTTATAAGTAACAAATTAAACAGAAATTAGCAAGTTAAAATTGTTTTAACTTGCTCTTTTCTGTTTTTTTAAATTCTGTAATTTATAAGTAACAAATGAAACAGAAATTAGCAAGTTAAAATTGTTTTAACTTGCTCTTTTCTGTTTTTTTAAATTCTGTAATTTATAAGTAACAAATTAAACAGAAATTAGCAAGTTAAAATTGTTTTAACTTACTCTTTTCTGTTTTTTTAAATCCTGTAATTTATAAGTAACAAATTAAACAGAAATTAGCAAGTTAAAATTGTTTTAACTTGCTCTTTTCTGTTTTTTTAAATTCTGTAATTTATAAGTAACAAATGAAACAGAAATTAGCAAGTTAAAATTGTTTTAACTTGCTCTTTTCTGTTTTTTTAAATTCTGTAATTTATAAGTAACAAATGAAACAGAAATTAGCAAGTTAAAATTGTTTTAACTTACTCTTTTCTGTTTTTTTAAATTCTGTAATTTATAAGTAACAAATTAAACAGAAATTAGCAAGTTAAAATTGTTTAAACTTGCTCTTTTCAGTTTTTTTTAAATTCTGTAATTTATAAGTAACAAATTAAACAGAAATTAGCAAGTTAAAATTGTTTTAACTTGCTCTTTTCTGTTTTTTTAAATTCTGTAATTTATAAGTAACAAATTAAACAGAAATTAGCAAGTTAAAATTGTTTTAACTTACTCTTTTCTGTTTTTTTAAATTCTGTAATTTATAAGTAACAAATTAAACAGAAATTAGCAAGTTAAAATTGTTTTAACTTGCTCTTTTCTGTTTTTTTAAATTCTGTAATTTATAAGTAACAAATGAAACAGAAATTAGCAAGTTAAAATTGTTTTAACTTGCTCTTTTCTGTTTTTTTAAATTCTGTAATTTATAAGTAACAAATTAAACAGAAATTAGCAAGTTAAAATTGTTTTAACTTACTCTTTTCAGTTTTTTTAAATTCTGTAATTTATAAGTAACAAATTAAACAGAAATTAGCAAGTTAAAATTGTTTTAACTTACTCTTTTCTGTTTTTTTAAATTCTGTAATTTATAAGTAACAAATTAAACAGAAATTAGCAAGTTAAAATTGTTTTAACTTGCTCTTTTCTGTTTTTTTAAATTCTGTAATTTATAAGTAACAAATGAAACAGAAATTAGCAAGTTAAAATTGTTTAAACTTGCTCTTTTCTGTTTTTTTAAATTCTGTAATTTATAAGTAACAAATGAAACAGAAATTAGCAAGTTAAAATTGTTTTAACTTGCTCTTTTCTGTTTTTTTAAATTCTGTAATTTATAAGTAACAAATGAAACAGAAATTAGCAAGTTAAAATTGTTTAAACTTGCTCTTTTCAGTTTTTTTTAAATTCTGTAATTTATAAGTAACAAATTAAACAGAAATTAGCAAGTTAAAATTGTTTTAACTTACTCTTTTCTGTTTTTTTAAATTCTGTAATTTATAAGTAACAAATTAAACAGAAATTAGCAAGTTAAAATTGTTTTAACTTACTCTTTTCTGTTTTTTTAAATTCTGTAATTTATAAGTAACAAATGAAACAGAAATTAGCAAGTTAAAATTGTTTTAACTTGCTCTTTTCTGTTTTTTTAAATTCTGTAATTTATAAGTAACAAATGAAACAGAAATTAGCAAGTTAAAATTGTTTAAACTTGCTCTTTTCAGTTTTTTTATATTCTGTAATTTATAAGTAACAAACAAAACAAAAATCAGCAGGTTAAAATTGTTTTAACTTGCTCTGTTCTGTTTTATTAAATTCTGTAATTAATAAGTAAAAAATAAAACAGAAATCAGCAGGTTAAAATTGTTTAAACTTGCTCTATTCTTTTTTATTTAATTCTGTAATTTATAAGTAACAAGTGAAACAGAAATCAGCAGATTAAAATTGTTTTAACTTGCTCTATTCTGTTTTATTAAATTCTGTAATTTATAAATAACAAAAAAACAAAAATCAGCAGGTTAAAATTGTTTTAACTTGCTCTTTTCTGTTTTATTAAATTCTGTAATTTATAAGTAAAAAATAAAACAGAAATCAGCAGGTTAAAATTGTTTTAACTTGCTCTATTCTGTTTTATTAAATTCTGTAATTTATAAGTAAAAAATAAAACAGAAATCAGCAGGTTAAAATTGTTTTAACTTGCTCTATTCTGTTTTATTAAATTCTGTAATTTATAAGTAAAAAATAAAACAGAAATCAGCAGGTTAACATTGTTTTAACTTGCTCTTTTCTGTTTTAGTAAATTCTGTAATTTATAAGTAAAAAATAAAACAGAAATCAGCAGGTTAAAATTGTTTTAACTTGCTCTATTCTGTTTTATTAAATTCTGTAATTTATAAGTAACAAATGAAACAGAAATTAGCAAGTTAAAATTGTTTAAACTTGCTCTTTTCTGTTTTTTTAAATTCTGTAATTTATAAGTAACAAATTAAACAGAAATTAGCAAGTTTAAATTGTTTTAACTTGCTCTTTTCAGTTTTTTTAAATTCTGTAATTTATAAGTAACAAATTAAACAGAAATTAGCAAGTTAAAATTGTTTTAACTTGCTCTTTTCTGTTTTTTTAAATTCTGTAATTTATAAGTAACAAATGAAACAGAAATTAGCAAGTTAAAATTGTTTTAACTTGCTCTTTTCAGTTTTTTTAAATTCTGTAATTTATAAGTAACAAATTAAACAGAAATTAGCAAGTTAAAATTGTTTTAACTTGCTCTTTTCTGTTTTTTTAAATTCTGTAATTTATAAGTAACAAATTAAACAGAAATTAGCAAGTTAAAATTGTTTAAACTTGCTCTTTTCAGTTTTTTTAAATTCTGTAATTTATAAGTAACAAATTAAATAGAAATTAGCAAGTTAAAATTGTTTTAACTTGCTCTTTTCTGTTTTTTTAAATTCTGTAATTTATAAGTAACAAATGAAACAGAAATTAGCAAGTTAAAATTGTTTTAACTTGCTCTTTTCTGTTTTTTTAAATTCTGTAATTTATAAGTAACAAATTAAACAGAAATCAGCAGGTTAACATTGTTCTAACTTGCTCTTTTCTGTTTTATTAAATTCTGTAATTTATAAGTAACAAACAAAACAAAAATCAGCAGGTTAAAATTGTTTTAACTTGCTCTATTCTGTTTTATTAAATTCTGTAATTTATAAGTAAAAAATAAAACAGAAATCAGCAGGTTAAAATTGTTTTAACTTGCTCTATTCTGTTTTATTTAATTCTGTAATTTATAAGTAACAAGTGAAACAGAAATCAGCAGATTAAAATTGTTTTAACTTGCTCTATTCTGTTTTATTAAATTCTGTAATTTATAAGTAACAAAAAAAACAAAAATCAGCAGGTTAAAATTGTTTTAACTTGCTCTTTTCTGTTTTATTAAATTCTGTAATTTATAAGTAAAAAATAAAACAGAAATCAGCAGGTTAACATTGTTTTAACTTGCTCTTTTCTGTTTTAGTAAATTCTGTAATTTATAAGTAAAAAATAAAACAGAAATCAGCAGGTTAAAATTGTTTTAACTTGCTCTATTCTGTTTTATTAAATTCTGTAATTTATAAGTAAAAAATAAAACAGAAATCAGCAGGTTAAAATTGTTTTAACTTGCTCTATTCTGTTTTATTAAATTCTGTAATTTATAAGTAACAAGTGAAACAGAAATCAGCAGATTAAAATTGTTTTAACTTGCTCTATTCTGTTTTAATAAATTCTGTAATTTATAAGTAACAAAAAAAACAAAAATCAGCAGGTTAAAATTGTTTTAACTGGCTCTATTCTGTTTTATTAAATTCTGTAATTTATAAGTAAAAAATAAAACAGAAATCAGCAGGTTAACATTGTTCTAACTTGCTCTTTTCTGTTTTATTAAATTCTGTAATTTATAAGTAACAAACAAAACAAAAATCAGCAGGTTAAAATTGTTTTAACTTGCTCTGTTCTGTTTTATTAAATTCTGTAATTAATAAGTAAAAAATAAAACAGAAATCAGCAGGTTAAAATTGTTTAAACTTGCTCTATTCTTTTTTATTTAATTCTGTAATTTATAAGTAACAAGTGAAACAGAAATCAGCAGATTAAAATTGTTTTAACTTGCTCTATTCTGTTTTATTAAATTCTGTAATTTATAAATAACAAAAAAACAAAAATCAGCAGGTTAAAATTGTTTTAACTTGCTCTTTTCTGTTTTATTAAATTCTGTAATTTATAAGTAAAAAATAAAACAGAAATCAGCAGGTTAAAATTGTTTTAACTTGCTCTATTCTGTTTTATTAAATTCTGTAATTTATAAGTAAAAAATAAAACAGAAATCAGCAGGTTAAAATTGTTTTAACTTGCTCTATTCTGTTTTATTAAATTCTGTAATTTATAAGTAAAAAATAAAACAGAAATCAGCAGGTTAACATTGTTTTAACTTGCTCTTTTCTGTTTTAGTAAATTCTGTAATTTATAAGTAAAAAATAAAACAGAAATCAGCAGGTTAAAATTGTTTTAACTTGCTCTATTCTGTTTTATTAAATTCTGTAATTTATAAGTAAAAAATAAAACAGAAATCAGCAGGTTAAAATTGTTTTAACTTGCTCTATTCTGTTTTATTTAATTCTGTAATTTATAAGTAACAAGTGAAACAGAAATCAGCAGATTAAAATTGTTTTAACTTGCTCTATTCTGTTTTATTAAATTCTGTAATTTATAAGTAAAAAATAAAACAGAAATCAGCAGGTTAACATTGTTTTAACTTGCTCTTTTCTGTTTTAGTAAATTCTGTAATTTATAAGTAAAAAATAAAACAGAAATCAGCAGGTTAAAATTGTTTTAACTTGCTCTATTCTGTTTTATTAAATTCTGTAATTTATAAGTAACAAAAAAAACAAAAATCAGCAGGTTAAAATTGTTTTAACTTGCTCTATTCTGTTTTATTAAATTCTGTAATTTATAAGTAAAAAATAAAACAGAAATCAGCAGGTTAACATTGTTTTAACTTGCTCTTTTCTGTTTTAGTAAATTCTGTAATTTATAAGTAAAAAATAAAACAGAAATCAGCAGGTTAAAATTGTTTTAACTTGCTCTATTCTGTTTTATTAAATTCTGTAATTTATAAGTAAAAAATAAAACAGAAATCAGCAGGTTAAAATTGTTTTAACTTGCTCTATTCTGTTTTATTTAATTCTGTAATTTATAAGTAACAAGTGAAACAGAAATCAGCAGATTAAAATTGTTTTAACTTGCTCTATTCTGTTTTATTAAATTCTGTAATTTATAAGTAACAAAAAAAACAAAAATCAGCAGGTTAAAATTGTTTTAACTTGCTCTATTCTGTTTTATTAAATTCTGTAATTTATAAGTAAAAAATAAAACAGAAATCAGCAGGTTAACATTGTTCTAACTTGCTCTTTTCTGTTTTATTAAATTCTGTAATTTATAAGTAACAAACAAAACAAAAATCAGCAGGTTAAAATTGTTTTAACTTGCTCTATTCTGTTTTATTAAATTCTGTAATTTATAAGTAAAAAATAAAACAGAAATCAGCAGGTTAACATTGTTTTAACTTGCTCTTTTCTGTTTTATTAAATTCTGTAATTTATAAGTAAAAAATAAAACAGAAATCAGCAGGTTAAAATTGTTTTAACTTGCTCTATTCTGTTTTATTAAATTCTGTAATTTATAAGTAAAAAATAAAACAGAAATCAGCAGGTTAAAATTGTTTTAACTTGCTCTATTCTGTTTTATTAAATTCTGTAATTTATAAGTAAAAAATAAAACAGAAATCAGCAGGTTAACATTGTTTTAACTTGCTCTTTTCTGTTTTATAAAATTCTGTAATTTATAAGTAAAAAATAAAACAGAAATCAGCAGGTTAAAATTGTTTTAACTTGCTCTATTCTGTTTTATTAAATTCTGTAATTTATAAGTAAAAAATAAAACAGAAATCAGCAGATTAAAATTGTTTTAACTTGCTCTATTCTGTTTTATTAAATTCTGTAATTTATAAGTAAAAAATAAAACAGAAATCAGCAGGTTAAAATTGTTCTAACTTGCTCTATTCTGTTTTATTAAATTCTGTAATTTATAAGTAAAAAATAAAACAGAAATCAGCAGGTTAAAATTGTTCTAACTTGCTCTTTTCTGTTTTATTAAATTCTGTAATTTATAAGTAACAAACAAAACAAAAATCAGCAGGTTAAAATTGTTTTAACTTGCTCTATTCTGTTTTATTAAGTTCTGTAATTTATAAGTAAAAAATAAAACAGAAATCAGCAGGTTAACATTGTTTTAACTTGCTCTTTTCTGTTTTATTAAATTCTGTAATTTATAAGTAAAAAATAAAACAGAAATCAGCAGGTTAAAATTGTTTTAACTTGCTCTATTCTGTTTTATTAAATTCTGTAATTTATAAGTAAAAAATAAAACAGAAATCAGCAGGTTAAAATTGTTTTAACTTGCTCTATTCTGTTTTATTAAATTCTGTAATTTATAAGTAAAAAATAAAACAGAAATCAGCAGGTTAACATTGTTTTAACTTGCTCTTTTCTGTTTTAGTAAATTCTGTAATTTATAAGTAAAAAATAAAACAGAAATCAGCAGGTTAAAATTGTTTTAACTTGCTCTATTCTGTTTTATTAAATTCTGTAATTTATAAGTAAAAAATAAAACAGAAATCAGCAGGTTAAAATTGTTTTAACTTGCTCTATTCTGTTTTATTAAATTCTGTAATTTATAAGTAAAAAATAAAACAGAAATCAGCAGGTTAACATTGTTTTAACTTGCTCTTTTCTGTTTTATTAAATTCTGTAATTTATAAGTAAAAAATAAAACAGAAATCAGCAGGTTAAAATTGTTTTAACTTGCTCTATTCTGTTTTATTAAATTCTGTAATTTATAAGTAAAAAATAAAACAGAAATCAGCAGATTAAAATTGTTTTAACTTGCTCTATTCTGTTTTATTAAATTCTGTAATTTATAAGTAAAAAATAAAACAGAAATCAGCAGGTTAAAATTGTTCTAACTTGCTCTTTTCTGTTTTATTAAATTCTGAATTTTATAAGTAACAAACAAAACAAAAATCAGCAGGTTAAAATTGTTTTAACTTGCTCTATTCTGTTTTATTAAATTCTGTAATTTATAAGTAAAAAATAAAACAGAAATCAGCAGGTTAACATTGTTTTAACTTGCTCTTTTCTGTTTTATTAAATTCTGTAATTTATAAGTAAAAAATAAAACAGAAATCAGCAGGTTAAAATTGTTTTAACTTGCTCTATTCTGTTTTATTAAATTCTGTAATTTATAAGTAAAAAATAAAACAGAAATCAGCAGGTTAAAATTGTTTTAACTTGCTCTATTCTGTTTTATTAAATTCTGTAATTTATAAGTAAAAAATAAAACAGAAATCAGCAGGTTAACATTGTTTTAACTTGCTCTTTTCTGTTTTATTAAATTCTGTAATTTATAAGTAAAAAATAAAACAGAAATCAGCAGGTTAAAATTGTTTTAACTTGCTCTATTCTGTTTTATTAAATTCTGTAATTTATAAGTAAAAAATAAAACAGAAATCAGCAGATTAAAATTGTTTTAACTTGCTCTATTCTGTTTTATTAAATTCTGTAATTTATAAGTAAAAAATAAAACAGAAATCAGCAGGTTAACATTGTTTTAACTTGCTCTTTTCTGTTTTATTAAATTCTGTAATTTATAAGTAAAAAATAAAACAGAAATCAGCAGGTTAAAATTGTTTTAACTTGCTCTATTCTGTTTTATTAAATTCTGTAATTTATAAGTAAAAAATAAAACAGAAATCAGCAGGTTAAAATTGTTTTAACTTGCTCTATTCTGTTTTATTAAATTCTGTAATTTATAAGTAAAAAATAAAACAGAAATCAGCAGGTTAACATTGTTTTAACTTGCTCTTTTCTGTTTTAGTAAATTCTGTAATTTATAAGTAAAAAATAAAACAGAAATCAGCAGGTTAAAATTGTTTTAACTTGCTCTATTCTGTTTTATTAAATTCTGTAATTTATAAGTAAAAAATAAAACAGAAATCAGCAGGTTAAAATTGTTTTAACTTGCTCTATTCTGTTTTATTTAATTCTGTAATTTATAAGTAACAAGTGAAACAGAAATCAGCAGATTAAAATTGTTTTAACTTGCTCTATTCTGTTTTATTAAATTCTGTAATTTATAAGTAACAAAAAAAACAAAAATCAGCAGGTTAAAATTGTTTTAACTTGCTCTATTCTGTTTTATTAAATTCTGTAATTTATAAGTAAAAAATAAAACAGAAATCAGCAGGTTAACATTGTTCTAACTTGCTCTTTTCTGTTTTATTAAATTCTGTAATTTATAAGTAACAAACAAAACAAAAATCAGCAGGTTAAAATTGTTTTAACTTGCTCTATTCTGTTTTATTAAATTCTGTAATTTATAAGTAAAAAATAAAACAGAAATCAGCAGGTTAAAATTGTTTTAACTTGCTCTATTCTGTTTTATTTAATTCTGTAATTTATAAGTAACAAGTGAAACAGAAATCAGCAGATTAAAATTGTTTTAACTTGCTCTATTCTGTTTTATTAAATTCTGTAATTTATAAGTAACAAAAAAAACAAAAATCAGCAGGTTAAAATTGTTTTAACTTGCTCTTTTCTGTTTTATTAAATTCTGTAATTTATAAGTAAAAAATAAAACAGAAATCAGCAGGTTAACATTGTTTTAACTTGCTCTTTTCTGTTTTAGTAAATTCTGTAATTTATAAGTAAAAAATAAAACAGAAATCAGCAGGTTAAAATTGTTTTAACTTGCTCTATTCTGTTTTATTAAATTCTGTAATTTATAAGTAAAAAATAAAACAGAAATCAGCAGGTTAAAATTGTTTTAACTTGCTCTATTCTGTTTTATTTATTTCTGTAATTTATAAGTAACAAGTGAAACAGAAATCAGCAGATTAAAATTGTTTTAACTTGCTCTATTCTGTTTTAATAAATTCTGTAATTTATAAGTAACAAAAAAAACAAAAATCAGCAGGTTAAAATTGTTTTAACTTGCTCTATTCTGTTTTATTAAATTCTGTAATTTATAAGTAAAAAATAAAACAGAAATCAGCAGGTTAAAATTGTTTTAACTTGCTCTATTCTGTTTTATTTAATTCTGTAATTTATAAGTAACAAGTGAAACAGAAATCAGCAGATTAAAATTGTTTTAACTTGCTCTATTCTGTTTTATTAAATTCTGTAATTAATAAGTAAAAAATAAAACAGAAATCAGCAGGTTAAAATTGTTTTAACTTGCTCTATTCTGTTTTATTAAATTCTGTAATTTATAAGTAAAAAATAAAACAGAAATCAGCAGGTTAACATTGTTCTAACTTGCTCTTTTCTGTTTTATTAAATTCTGTAATTTATAAGTAACAAACAAAACAAAAATCAGCAGGTTAAAATTGTTTTAACTTGCTCTATTCTGTTTTATTAAATTCTGTAATTTATAAGTAACAAGTGAAACAGAAATCAGCAGATTAAAATTGTTTTAACTTGCTCTTTTCAGTTTTTTTAAATTCTGTAATTTATAAGTAACAAATTAAACAGAAATTAGCAAGTTAAAATTGTTTTAACTTGCTCTTTTCTGTTTTTTTAAATTCTGTAATTTATAAGTAACAAATTAAACAGAAATTAGCAAGTTAAAATTGTTTAAACTTGCTCTTTTCAGTTTTTTTAAATTCTGTAATTTATAAGTAACAAATTAAATAGAAATTAGCAAGTTAAAATTGTTTTAACTTGCTCTTTTCTGTTTTTTTAAATTCTGTAATTTATAAGTAACAAATGAAACAGAAATTAGCAAGTTAAAATTGTTTTAACTTGCTCTTTTCTGTTTTTTTAAATTCTGTAATTTATAAGTAACAAATTAAACAGAAATCAGCAGGTTAACATTGTTCTAACTTGCTCTTTTCTGTTTTATTAAATTCTGTAATTTATAAGTAACAAACAAAACAAAAATCAGCAGGTTAAAATTGTTTTAACTTGCTCTATTCTGTTTTATTAAATTCTGTAATTTATAAGTAAAAAATAAAACAGAAATCAGCAGGTTAAAATTGTTTTAACTTGCTCTATTCTGTTTTATTTAATTCTGTAATTTATAAGTAACAAGTGAAACAGAAATCAGCAGATTAAAATTGTTTTAACTTGCTCTATTCTGTTTTATTAAATTCTGTAATTTATAAGTAACAAAAAAAACAAAAATCAGCAGGTTAAAATTGTTTTAACTTGCTCTTTTCTGTTTTATTAAATTCTGTAATTTATAAGTAAAAAATAAAACAGAAATCAGCAGGTTAACATTGTTTTAACTTGCTCTTTTCTGTTTTAGTAAATTCTGTAATTTATAAGTAAAAAATAAAACAGAAATCAGCAGGTTAAAATTGTTTTAACTTGCTCTATTCTGTTTTATTAAATTCTGTAATTTATAAGTAAAAAATAAAACAGAAATCAGCAGGTTAAAATTGTTTTAACTTGCTCTATTCTGTTTTATTTAATTCTGTAATTTATAAGTAACAAGTGAAACAGAAATCAGCAGATTAAAATTGTTTTAACTTGCTCTATTCTGTTTTAATAAATTCTGTAATTTATAAGTAACAAAAAAAACAAAAATCAGCAGGTTAAAATTGTTTTAACTTGCTCTATTCTGTTTTATTAAATTCTGTAATTTATAAGTAAAAAATAAAACAGAAATCAGCAGGTTAACATTGTTCTAACTTGCTCTTTTCTGTTTTATTAAATTCTGTAATTTATAAGTAACAAACAAAACAAAAATCAGCAGGTTAAAATTGTTTTTACTTGCTCTATTCTGTTTTATTAAATTCTGTAATTAATAAGTAAAAAATAAAACAGAAATCAGCAGGTTAAAATTGTTTTAACTTGCTCTATTCTGTTTTATTTAATTCTGTAATTTATAAGTAACAAGTGAAACAGAAATCAGCAGATTAAAATTGTTTTAACTTGCTCTATTCTGTTTTATTAAATTCTGTAATTTATAAATAACAAAAAAACAAAAATCAGCAGGTTAAAATTGTTTTAACTTGCTCTTTTCTGTTTTATTAAATTCTGTAATTTATAAGTAAAAAATAAAACAGAAATCAGCAGGTTAAAATTGTTTTAACTTGCTCTATTCTGTTTTATTAAATTCTGTAATTTAAAAGTAAAAAATAAAACAGAAATCAGCAGGTTAAAATTGTTTTAACTTGCTCTATTCTGTTTTATTAAATTCTGTAATTTATAAGTAAAAAATAAAACAGAAATCAGCAGGTTAACATTGTTTTAACTTGCTCTTTTCTGTTTTAGTAAATTCTGTAATTTATAAGTAAAAAATAAAACAGAAATCAGCAGGTTAAAATTGTTTTAACTTGCTCTATTCTGTTTTATTAAATTCTGTAATTTATAAGTAAAAAATAAAACAGAAATCAGCAGGTTAAAATTGTTTTAACTTGCTCTATTCTGTTTTATTTAATTCTGTAATTTATAAGTAACAAGTGAAACAGAAATCAGCAGATTAAAATTGTTTTAACTTGCTCTATTCTGTTTTATTAAATTCTGTAATTTATAAGTAAAAAATAAAACAGAAATCAGCAGGTTAACATTGTTTTAACTTGCTCTTTTCTGTTTTAGTAAATTCTGTAATTTATAAGTAAAAAATAAAACAGAAATCAGCAGGTTAAAATTGTTTTAACTTGCTCTATTCTGTTTTATTAAATTCTGTAATTTATAAGTAACAAAAAAAACAAAAATCAGCAGGTTAAAATTGTTTTAACTTGCTTTATTCTGTTTTATTAAATTCTGTAATTTATAAGTAAAAAATAAAACAGAAATCAGCAGGTTAACATTGTTTTAACTTGCTCTTTTCTGTTTTAGTAAATTCTGTAATTTATAAGTAAAAAATAAAACAGAAATCAGCAGGTTAAAATTGTTTTAACTTGCTCTATTCTGTTTTATTAAATTCTGTAATTTATAAGTAAAAAATAAAACAGAAATCAGCAGGTTAAAATTGTTTTAACTTGCTCTATTCTGTTTTATTTAATTCTGTAATTTATAAGTAACAAGTGAAACAGAAATCAGCAGATTAAAATTGTTTTAACTTGCTCTATTCTGTTTTATTAAATTCTGTAATTTATAAGTAACAAAAAAAACAAAAATCAGCAGGTTAAAATTGTTTTAACTTGCTCTATTCTGTTTTATTAAATTCTGTAATTTATAAGTAAAAAATAAAACAGAAATCAGCAGGTTAACATTGTTCTAACTTGCTCTTTTCTGTTTTATTAAATTCTGTAATTTATAAGTAACAAACAAAACAAAAATCAGCAGGTTGAAATTGTTTTAAATTGCTCTATTCTGTTTTATTAAATTCTGTAATTTATAAGTAAAAAATAAAACAGAAATCAGCAGGTTAACATTGTTTTAACTTGCTCTTTTCTGTTTTATTAAATTCTGTAATTTATAAGTAAAAAATAAAACAGAAATCAGCAGGTTAAAATTGTTTTAACTTGCTCTATTCTGTTTTATTAAATTCTGTAATTTATAAGTAAAAAATAAAACAGAAATCAGCAGGTTAAAATTGTTTTAACTTGCTCTATTCTGTTTTATTAAGTTCTGTAATTTATAAGTAAAAAATAAAACAGAAATCAGCAGGTTAACATTGTTTTAACTTGCTCTTTTCTGTTTTATTAAATTCTGTAATTTATAAGTAAAAAATAAAACAGAAATCAGCAGGTTAAAATTGTTTTAACTTGCTCTATTCTGTTTTATTAAATTCTGTAATTTATAAGTAAAAAATAAAACAGAAATCAGCAGATTAAAATTGTTTTAACTTGCTCTATTCTGTTTTATTAAATTCTGTAATTTATAAGTAAAAAATAAAACAGAAATCAGCAGGTTAAAATTGTTCTAACTTGCTCTATTCTGTTTTATTAAATTCTGTAATTTATAAGTAAAAAATAAAACAGAAATCAGCAGGTTAAAATTGTTCTAACTTGCTCTTTTCTGTTTTATTAAATTCTGTAATTTATAAGTAACAAACAAAACAAAAATCAGCAGGTTAAAATTGTTTTAACTTGCTCTATTCTGTTTTATTAAATTCTGTAATTTATAAGTAAAAAATAAAACAGAAATCAGCAGGTTAACATTGTTTTAACTTGCTCTTTTCTGTTTTAGTAAATTCTGTAATTTATAAGTAAAAAATAAAACAGAAATCAGCAGGTTAAAATTGTTTTAACTTGCTCTATTCTGTTTTATTAAATTCTGTAATTTATAAGTAAAAAATAAAACAGAAATCAGCAGGTTAAAATTGTTCTAACTTGCTCTTTTCTGTTTTATTAAATTCTGTAATTTATAAGTAACAAACAAAACAAAAATCAGCAGGTTAAAATTGTTTTAACTTGCTCTATTCTGTTTTATTAAATTCTGTAATTTATAAGTAAAAATTAAACAGAAATCAGCAGGTTAACATTGTTTTAACTTGCTCTTTTCTGTTTTATTAAATTCTGTAATTTATAAGTAAAAAATAAAACAGAAATCAGCAGGTTAACATTGTTTTAACTTGCTCTTTTCTGTTTTATTAAATTCTGTAATTTATAAGTAAAAAATAAAACAGAAATCAGCAGGTTAAAATTGTTTTAACTTGCTCTATTCTGTTTTATTAAATTCTGTAATTTATAAGTAAAAAATAAAACAGAAATCAGCAGATTAAAATTGTTTTAACTTGCTCTATTCTGTTTTATTAAATTCTGTAATTTATAAGTAAAAAATAAAACAGAAATCAGCAGGTTAAAATTGTTCTAACTTGCTCTATTCTGTTTTATTAAATTCTGTAATTTACAAGTAAAAAATAAAACAGAAATCAGCAGGTTAAAATTGTTCTAACTTGCTCTTTTCTGTTTTATTAAATTCTGTAATTTATAAGTAACAAACAAAACAAAAATCAGCAGGTTAAAATTGTTTTAACTTGCTCTATTCTGTTTTATTAAATTCTGTAATTTATAAGTAAAAAATAAAACAGAAATCAGCAGGTTAACATTGTTTTAACTTGCTCTTTTCTGTTTTAGTAAATTCTGTAATTTATAAGTAAAAAATAAAACAGAAATCAGCAGGTTAAAATTGTTTTAACTTGCTCTATTCTGTTTTATTAAATTCTGTAATTTATAAGTAAAAAATAAAACAGAAATCAGCAGGTTAAAATTGTTCTAACTTGCTCTTTTCTGTTTTATTAAATTCTGTAATTTATAAGTAACAAACAAAACAAAAATCAGCAGGTTAAAATTGTTTTAACTTGCTCTATTCTGTTTTATTAAATTCTGTAATTTATAAGTAAAAAATAAAACAGAAATCAGCAGGTTAACATTGTTTTAACTTGCTCTTTTCTGTTTTATTAAATTCTGTAATTTATAAGTAAAAAATAAAACAGAAATCAGCAGGTTAAAATTGTTTTAACTTGCTCTATTCTGTTTTATTAAATTCTGTAATTTATAAGTAAAAAATAAAACAGAAATCAGCAGGTTAAAATTGTTTTAACTTGCTCTATTCTGTTTTATTAAATTCTGTAATTTATAAGTAAAAAATAAAACAGAAATCAGCAGGTTAACATTGTTTTAACTTGCTCTTTTCTGTTTTAGTAAATTCTGTAATTTATAAGTAAAAAATAAAACAGAAATCAGCAGGTTAAAATTGTTTTAACTTGCTCTATTCTGTTTTATTAAATTCTGTAATTTATAAGTAAAAAATAAAACAGAAATCAGCAGGTTAAAATTGTTTTAACTTGCTCTATTCTGTTTTATTAAATTCTGTAATTTATAAGTAAAAAATAAAACAGAAATCAGCAGATTAAAATTGTTTTAACTTGCTCTATTCTGTTTTATTAAATTCTGTAAATTATAAGTAAAAAATAAAACAGAAATCAGCAGGTTAAAATTGTTTTAACTTGCTCTATTCTGTTTTATTAAATTCTGTAATTTATAAGTAAAAAATAAAACAGAAATCAGCAGGTTAAAATTGTTCTAACTTGCTCTATTCTGTTTTATTAAATTCTGTAATTTATAAGTAAAAAATAAAACAGAAATCAGCAGGTTAAAATTGTTCTAACTTGCTCTTTTCTGTTTTATTAAATTCTGTAATTTATAAGTAACAAACAAAACAAAAATCAGCAGGTTAAAATTGTTTTAACTTGCTCTATTCTGTTTTATTAAATTCTGTAATTTATAAGTAAAAAATAAAACAGAAATCAGCAGGTTAACATTGTTTTAACTTGCTCTTTTCTGTTTTAGTAAATTCTGTAATTTATAAGTAAAAAATAAAACAGAAATCAGCAGGTTAAAATTGTTTTAACTTGCTCTATTCTGTTTTATTAAATTCTGTAATTTATAAGTAAAAAATAAAACAGAAATCAGCAGGTTAAAATTGTTCTAACTTGCTCTTTTCTGTTTTATTAAATTCTGTAATTTATAAGTAACAAACAAAACAAAAATCAGCAGGTTAAAATTGTTTTAACTTGCTCTATTCTGTTTTATTAAATTCTGTAATTTATAAGTAAAAATTAAACAGAAATCAGCAGGTTAACATTGTTTTAACTTGCTCTTTTCTGTTTTATTAAATTCTGTAATTTATAAGTAAAAAATAAAACAGAAATCAGCAGGTTAACATTGTTTTAACTTGCTCTTTTCTGTTTTATTAAATTCTGTAATTTATAAGTAAAAAATAAAACAGAAATCAGCAGGTTAAAATTGTTTTAACTTGCTCTTTTCTGTTTTATTAAATTCTGTAATTTATAAGTAAAAAATAAAACAGAAATCAGCAGGTTAACATTGTTTTAACTTGCTCTTTTCTGTTTTATTAAATTCTGTAATTTATAAGTAAAAAATAAAACAGAAATCAGCAGGTTAACATTGTTTTAACTTGCTCTATTCTGTTTTATTAAATTCTGTAATTTATAAGTAAAAAATAAAACAGAAATCAGCAGGTTAACATTGTTTTAACTTGCTCTTTTCTGTTTTAGTAAATTCTGTAATTTATAAGTAAAAAATAAAACAGAAATCAGCAGGTTAAAATTGTTTTAACTTGCTCTATTCTGTTTTATTAAATTCTGTAATTTATAAGTAAAAAATAAAACAGAAATCAGCAGGTTAAAATTGTTCTAACTTGCTCTTTTCTGTTTTATTAAATTCTGTAATTTATAAGTAACAAACAAAACAAAAATCAGCAGGTTAAAATTGTTTTAACTTGCTCTATTCTGTTTTATTAAATTCTGTAATTTATAAGTAAAAATTAAACAGAAATCAGCAGGTTAACATTGTTTTAACTTGCTCTTTTCTGTTTTATTAAATTCTGTAATTTATAAGTAAAAAATAAAACAGAAATCAGCAGGTTAACATTGTTTTAACTTGCTCTTTTCTGTTTTATTAAATTCTGTAATTTATAAGTAAAAAATAAAACAGAAATCAGCAGGTTAAAATTGTTTTAACTTGCTCTTTTCTGTTTTATTAAATTCTGTAATTTATAAGTAAAAAATAAAACAGAAATCAGCAGGTTAACATTGTTTTAACTTGCTCTTTTCTGTTTTATTAAATTCTGTAATTTATAAGTAAAAAATAAAACAGAAATCAGCAGGTTAAAATTGTTCTAACTTGCTCTATTCTGTTTTATTAAATTCTGTAATTTATAAGTAAAAAATAAAACAGAAATCAGCAGGTTAAAATTGTTCTAACTTGCTCTTTTCTGTTTTATTAAATTCTGTAATTTATAAGTAACAAACAAAACAAAAATCAGCAGGTTAAAATTGTTTTAACTTGCTCTATTCTGTTTTATTAAATTCTGTAATTTATAAGTAAAAAATAAAACAGAAATCAGCAGGTTAACATTGTTTTAACTTGCTCTTTTCTGTTTTAGTAAATTCTGTAATTTATAAGTAAAAAATAAAACAGAAATCAGCAGGTTAAAATTGTTTTAACTTGCTCTATTCTGTTTTATTAAATTCTGTAATTTATAAGTAAAAAATAAAACAGAAATCAGCAGGTTAAAATTGTTCTAACTTGCTCTTTTCTGTTTTATTAAATTCTGTAATTTATAAGTAACAAACAAAACAAAAATCAGCAGGTTAAAATTGTTTTAACTTGCTCTATTCTGTTTTATTAAATTCTGTAATTTATAAGTAAAAATTAAACAGAAATCAGCAGGTTAACATTGTTTTAACTTGCTCTTTTCTGTTTTATTAAATTCTGTAATTTATAAGTAAAAAATAAAACAGAAATCAGCAGGTTAACATTGTTTTAACTTGCTCTTTTCTGTTTTATTAAATTCTGTAATTTATAAGTAAAAAATAAAACAGAAATCAGCAGGTTAAAATTGTTTTAACTTGCTCTTTTCTGTTTTATTAAATTCTGTAATTTATAAGTAAAAAATAAAACAGAAATCAGCAGGTTAACA
Organism: Panagrolaimus sp. PS1159; assembly: GCA_963922195.1. Classification (NCBI taxonomy): domain Eukaryota; kingdom Metazoa; phylum Nematoda; class Chromadorea; order Rhabditida; family Panagrolaimidae; genus Panagrolaimus; species Panagrolaimus sp. PS1159. The sequence goes on along the minus strand of CAWUHW010000012.1, from coordinate 441,699 downwards.
TTGTTTTAACTTGCTCTTTTCTGTTTTATTAAATTCTGTAATTTATAAGTAAAAAATAAAACAGAAATCAGCAGGTTAACATTGTTTTAACTTGCTCTTTTCTGTTTTATTAAATTCTGTAATTTATAAGTAAAAAATAAAACAGAAATCAGCAGGTTAAAATTGTTTTAACTTGCTCTATTCTGTTTTATTAAATTCTGTAATTTATAAGTAAAAAATAAAACAGAAATCAGCAGATTAAAATTGTTTTAACTTGCTCTATTCTGTTTTATTAAATTCTGTAATTTATAAGTAAAAAATAAAACAGAAATCAGCAGGTTAAAATTGTTCTAACTTGCTCTATTCTGTTTTATTAAATTCTGTAATTTATAAGTAAAAAATAAAACAGAAATCAGCAGGTTAAAATTGTTCTAACTTGCTCTTTTCTGTTTTATTAAATTCTGTAATTTATAAGTAACAAACAAAACAAAAATCAGCAGGTTAAAATTGTTTTAACTTGCTCTATTCTGTTTTATTAAATTCTGTAATTTATAAGTAAAAAATAAAACAGAAATCAGCAGGTTAACATTGTTTTAACTTGCTCTTTTCTGTTTTAGTAAATTCTGTAATTTATAAGTAAAAAATAAAACAGAAATCAGCAGGTTAAAATTGTTTTAACTTGCTCTATTCTGTTTTATTAAATTCTGTAATTTATAAGTAAAAAATAAAACAGAAATCAGCAGGTTAAAATTGTTCTAACTTGCTCTTTTCTGTTTTATTAAATTCTGTAATTTATAAGTAACAAACAAAACAAAAATCAGCAGGTTAAAATTGTTTTAACTTGCTCTATTCTGTTTTATTAAATTCTGTAATTTATAAGTAAAAAATAAAACAGAAATCAGCAGGTTAACATTGTTTTTACTTGCTCTTTTCTGTTTTATTAAATTCTGTAATTTATAAGTAAAAAATAAAACAGAAATCAGCAGGTTAAAATTGTTTTAACTTGCTCTATTCTGTTTTATTAAATTCTGTAATTTATAAGTAAAAAATAAAACAGAAATCAGCAGGTTAAAATTGTTTTAACTTGCTCTATTCTGTTTTATTAAATTCTGTAATTTATAAGTAAAAAATAAAACAGAAATCAGCAGGTTAACATTGTTTTAACTTGCTCTTTTCTGTTTTAGTAAATTCTGTAATTTATAAGTAAAAAATAAAACAGAAATCAGCAGGTTAAAATTGTTTTAACTTGCTCTATTCTGTTTTATTAAATTCTGTAATTTATAAGTAAAAAATAAAACAGAAATCAGCAGGTTAAAATTGTTTTAACTTGCTCTATTCTGTTTTATTAAATTCTGTAATTTATAAGTAAAAAATAAAACAGAAATCAGCAGGTTAACATTGTTTTAACTTGCTCTTTTCTGTTTTATTAAATTCTGTAATTTATAAGTAAAAAATAAAACAGAAATCAGCAGGTTAAAATTGTTTTAACTTGCTCTATTCTGTTTTATTAAATTCTGTAATTTATAAGTAAAAAATAAAACAGAAATCAGCAGGTTAAAATTGTTCTAACTTGCTCTTTTCTGTTTTATTAAATTCTGTAATTTATAAGTAACAAACAAAACAAAAATCAGCAGGTTAAAATTGTTTTAACTTGCTCTATTCTGTTTTATTAAATTCTGTAATTTATAAGTAAAAAATAAAACAGAAATCAGCAGGTTAACATTGTTTTAACTTGCTCTTTTCTGTTTTATTAAATTCTGTAATTTATAAGTAAAAAATAAAACAGAAATCAGCAGGTTAAAATTGTTTTAACTTGCTCTATTCTGTTTTATTAAATTCTGTAATTTATAAGTAAAAAATAAAACAGAAATCAGCAGGTTAAAATTGTTTTAACTTGCTCTATTCTGTTTTATTAAATTCTGTAATTTATAAGTAAAAAATAAAACAGAAATCAGCAGGTTAACATTGTTTTAACTTGCTCTTTTCTGTTTTATTAAATTCTGTAATTTATAAGTAAAAAATAAAACAGAAATCAGCAGGTTAAAATTGTTTTAACTTGCTCTATTCTGTTTTATTAAATTCTGTAATTTATAAGTAAAAAATAAAACAGAAATCAGCAGATTAAAATTGTTTTAACTTGCTCTATTCTGTTTTATTAAATTCTGTAATTTATAAGTAAAAAATAAAACAGAAATCAGCAGGTTAACATTGTTTTAACTTGCTCTTTTCTGTTTTATTAAATTCTGTAATTTATAAGTAAAAAATAAAACAGAAATCAGCAGGTTAAAATTGTTTTAACTTGCTCTATTCTGTTTTATTAAATTCTGTAATTTATAAGTAAAAAATAAAACAGAAATCAGCAGGTTAAAATTGTTTTAACTTGCTCTATTCTGTTTTATTAAATTCTGTAATTTATAAGTAAAAAATAAAACAGAAATCAGCAGGTTAACATTGTTTTAACTTGCTCTTTTCTGTTTTAGTAAATTCTGTAATTTATAAGTAAAAAATAAAACAGAAATCAGCAGGTTAAAATTGTTTTAACTTGCTCTATTCTGTTTTATTAAATTCTGTAATTTATAAGTAAAAAATAAAACAGAAATCAGCAGGTTAAAATTGTTTTAACTTGCTCTATTCTGTTTTATTTAATTCTGTAATTTATAAGTAACAAGTGAAACAGAAATCAGCAGATTAAAATTGTTTTAACTTGCTCTATTCTGTTTTATTAAATTCTGTAATTTATAAGTAACAAAAAAAACAAAAATCAGCAGGTTAAAATTGTTTTAACTTGCTCTATTCTGTTTTATTAAATTCTGTAATTTATAAGTAAAAAATAAAACAGAAATCAGCAGGTTAACATTGTTCTAACTTGCTCTTTTCTGTTTTATTAAATTCTGTAATTTATAAGTAACAAACAAAACAAAAATCAGCAGGTTAAAATTGTTTTAACTTGCTCTATTCTGTTTTATTAAATTCTGTAATTTATAAGTAAAAAATAAAACAGAAATCAGCAGGTTAAAATTGTTTTAACTTGCTCTATTCTGTTTTATTTAATTCTGTAATTTATAAGTAACAAGTGAAACAGAAATCAGCAGATTAAAATTGTTTTAACTTGCTCTATTCTGTTTTATTAAATTCTGTAATTTATAAGTAACAAAAAAAACAAAAATCAGCAGGTTAAAATTGTTTTAACTTGCTCTTTTCTGTTTTATTAAATTCTGTAATTTATAAGTAAAAAATAAAACAGAAATCAGCAGGTTAACATTGTTTTAACTTGCTCTTTTCTGTTTTAGTAAATTCTGTAATTTATAAGTAAAAAATAAAACAGAAATCAGCAGGTTAAAATTGTTTTAACTTGCTCTATTCTGTTTTATTAAATTCTGTAATTTATAAGTAAAAAATAAAACAGAAATCAGCAGGTTAAAATTGTTTTAACTTGCTCTATTCTGTTTTATTTAATTCTGTAATTTATAAGTAACAAGTGAAACAGAAATCAGCAGATTAAAATTGTTTTAACTTGCTCTATTCTGTTTTAATAAATTCTGTAATTTATAAGTAACAAAAAAAACAAAAATCAGCAGGTTAAAATTGTTTTAACTTGCTCTATTCTGTTTTATTAAATTCTGTAATTTATAAGTAAAAAATAAAACAGAAATCAGCAGGTTAAAATTGTTTTAACTTGCTCTATTCTGTTTTATTTAATTCTGTAATTTATAAGTAACAAGTGAAACAGAAATCAGCAGATTAAAATTGTTTTAACTTGCTCTATTCTGTTTTATTAAATTCTGTAATTTATAAGTAAAAAATAAAACAGAAATCAGCAGGTTAACATTGTTCTAACTTGCTCTTTTCTGTTTTATTAAATTCTGTAATTTATAAGTAACAAACAAAACAAAAATCAGCAGGTTAAAATTGTTTTAACTTGCTCTATTCTGTTTTATTAAATTCTGTAATTTATAAGTAACAAGTGAAACAGAAATCAGCAGATTAAAATTGTTTTAACTTGCTCTATTCTGTTTTAATAAATTCTGTAATTTATAAGTAACAAAAAAAACAAAAATCAGCAGGTTAAAATTGTTTTAACTTGCTCTATTCTGTTTTATTAAATTCTGTAATTTATAAGTAAAAAATAAAACAGAAATCAGCAGGTTAACATTGTTCTAACTTGCTCTTTTCTGTTTTATTAAATTCTGTAATTTATAAGTAACAAGTGAAACAGAAATCAGCAGATTAAATTTGTTTTAACTTGCTCTATTCTGTTTTAATAAATTCTGTAATTTATAAGTAACAAAAAAAACAAAAATCAGCAGGTTAAAATTGTTTTAACTTGCTCTATTCTGTTTTATTAAATTCTGTAATTAATAAGTAAAAAATAAAACAGAAATCAGCAGGTTATAATTGTTTTAACTTGCTCTATTCTGTTTTATTAAATTCTGTAATTTATAAGTAAAAAATAAAACAGAAATCAGCAGGTTAAAATTGTTTTAACTTGCTCTATTCTGTTTTATTAAATTCTGTAATTTATAAGTAAAAAATAAAACAGAAATCAGCAGGTTAAAATTGTTTTAACTTGCTCTATTCTGTTTTATTTAATTCTGTAATTTAAAAGTAAAAAATAAAACAGAAATCAGCAGGTTAAAATTGTTTTAACTTGCTCTATTCTGTTTTAATAAATTCTGTAATTTATAAGTAACAAAAAAAACAAAAATCAGCAGGTTAAAATTGTTTTAACTTGCTCTATTCTGTTTTATTAAATTCTGTAATTTATAAGTAAAAAATAAAACAGAAATCAGCAGGTTAACATTGTTCTAACTTGCTCTTTTCTGTTTTATTAAATTCTGTAATTTATAAGTAACAAAAAAACAAAAATCAGCAGGTTAAAATTGTTTTAACTTGCTCTTTTCTGTTTTATTAAATTCTGTAATTTATAAGTAAAAAATAAAACAGAAATCAGCAGGTTAACATTGTTTTAACTTGCTCTTTTCTGTTTTAGTAAATTCTGTAATTTATAAGTAAAAAATAAAACAGAAATCAGCAGGTTAAAATTGTTTTAACTTGCTCTATTCTGTTTTATTAAATTCTGTAATTTATAAGTAAAAAATAAAACAGAAATCAGCAGGTTAAAATTGTTTTAACTTGCTCTATTCTGTTTTATTTAATTCTGTAATTTATAAGTAACAAGTGAAACAGAAATCAGCAGATTAAAATTGTTTTAACTTGCTCTATTCTGTTTTATTAAATTCTGTAATTTATAAGTAACAAAAAAAACAAAAATCAGCAGGTTAAAATTGTTTTAACTTGCTCTATTCTGTTTTATTAAATTCTGTAATTTATAAGTAAAAAATAAAACAGAAATCAGCAGGTTAACATTGTTCTAACTTGCTCTTTTCTGTTTTATTTAATTCTGTAATTTATAAGTAACAAGTGAAACAGAAATCAGCAGATTAAAATTGTTTTAACTTGCTCTATTCTGTTTTATTAAATTCTGTAATTTATAAGTAACAAAAAAAACAAAAATCAGCAGGTTAAAATTGTTTTAACTTGCTCTATTCTGTTTTATTAAATTCTGTAATTTATAAGTAAAAAATAAAACAGAAATCAGCAGGTTAACATTGTTCTAACTTGCTCTTTTCTGTTTTATTAAATTCTGTAATTTATAAGTAACAAAAAAACAAAAATCAGCAGGTTAAAATTGTTTTAACTTGCTCTTTTCTGTTTTATTAAATTCTGTAATTTATAAGTAAAAAATAAAACAGAAATCAGCAGGTTAACATTGTTTTAACTTGCTCTTTTCTGTTTTAGTAAATTCTGTAATTTATAAGTAAAAAATAAAACAGAAATCAGCAGGTTAAAATTGTTTTAACTTGCTCTATTCTGTTTTATTAAATTCTGTAATTTATAAGTAAAAAATAAAACAGAAATCAGCAGGTTAACATTGTTCTAACTTGCTCTTTTCTGTTTTATTAAATTCTGTAATTTATAAGTAACAAAAAAACAAAAATCAGCAGGTTAAAATTGTTTTAACTTGCTCTATTCTGTTTTATTAAACTCTGTAATTTATAAGTAACAAAAAAAACAAAAATCAGCAGATTAAAATTGTTTTAACTTGCTCTATTCTGTTTTATTAAATTCTGTAATTTATAAGTAACAAAAAAAACAAAAATCAGCAGGTTAAAATTGTTTTAACTTGCTCTATTCTGTTTTATTAAATTCTGTAATTTATAAGTAAAAAATAAAACAGAAATCAGCAGGTTAACATTGTTCTAACTTGCTCTTTTCTGTTTTATTTAATTCTGTAATTTATAAGTAACAAGTGAAACAGAAATCAGCAGATTAAAATTGTTTTAACTTGCTCTATTCTGTTTTATTAAATTCTGTAATTTATAAGTAACAAAAAAAACAAAAATCAGCAGGTTAAAATTGTTTTAACTTGCTCTATTCTGTTTTATTAAATTCTGTAATTTATAAGTAAAAAATAAAACAGAAATCAGCAGGTTAACATTGTTCTAACTTGCTCTTTTCTGTTTTATTAAATTCTGTAATTTATAAGTAACAAAAAAACAAAAATCAGCAGGTTAAAATTGTTTTAACTTGCTCTTTTCTGTTTTATTAAATTCTGTAATTTATAAGTAAAAAATAAAACAGAAATCAGCAGGTTAACATTGTTTTAACTTGCTCTTTTCTGTTTTAGTAAATTCTGTAATTTATAAGTAAAAAATAAAACAGAAATCAGCAGGTTAAAATTGTTTTAACTTGCTCTATTCTGTTTTATTAAATTCTGTAATTTATAAGTAAAAAATAAAACAGAAATCAGCAGGTTAACATTGTTCTAACTTGCTCTTTTCTGTTTTATTAAATTCTGTAATTTATAAGTAACAAAAAAACAAAAATCAGCAGGTTAAAATTGTTTTAACTTGCTCTATTCTGTTTTATTAAATTCTGTAATTTATAAGTAAAAAATAAAACAGAAATCAGCAGGTTAACATTGTTCTAACTTGCTCTTTTCTGTTTTATTAAATTCTGTAATTTATAAGTAACAAAAAAACAAAAATCAGCAGGTTAAAATTGTTTTAACTTGCTCTATTCTGTTTTATTAAATTCTGTAATTTATAAGTAAAAAATAAAACAGAAATCAGCAGGTTAAAATTGTTTTAACTTGCTCTATTCTGTTTTATTTAATTCTGTAATTTATAAGTAACAAGTGAAACAGAAATCAGCAGATTAAAATTGTTTTAACTTGCTCTATTCTGTTTTATTAAATTCTGTAATTTATAAGTAACAAAAAAAACAAAAATCAGCAGGTTAAAATTGTTTTAACTTGCTCTATTCTGTTTTATTAAATTCTGTAATTTATAAGTAAAAAATAAAACAGAAATCAGCAGGTTAAAATTGTTTTAACTTGCTCTATTCTGTTTTATTTAATTCTGTAATTTATAAGTAACAAGTGAAACAGAAATCAGCAGATTAAAATTGTTTTAACTTGCTCTATTCTGTTTTATTAAATTCTGTAATTTATAAGTAACAAAAAAAACAAAAATCAGCAGGTTAAAATTGTTTTAACTTGCTCTATTCTGTTTTATTAAATTCTGTAATTTATAAGTAAAAAATAAAACAGAAATCAGCAGGTTAACATTGTTCTAACTTGCTCTTTTCTGTTTTATTAAATTCTGTAATTTATAAGTAACAAAAAAACAAAAATCAGCAGGTTAAAATTGTTTTAACTTGCTCTTTTCTGTTTTATTAAATTCTGTAATTTATAAGTAAAAAATAAAACAGAAATCAGCAGGTTAACATTGTTTTAACTTGCTCTTTTCTGTTTTAGTAAATTCTGTAATTTATAAGTAAAAAATAAAACAGAAATCAGCAGGTTAAAATTGTTTTAACTTGCTCTATTCTGTTTTATTAAATTCTGTAATTTATAAGTAAAAAATAAAACAGAAATCAGCAGGTTAACATTGTTCTAACTTGCTCTTTTCTGTTTTATTAAATTCTGTAATTTATAAGTAACAAAAAAACAAAAATCAGCAGGTTAAAATTGTTTTAACTTGCTCTATTCTGTTTTATTTAATTCTGTAATTTACAAGTAACAAGTGAAACAGAAATCAGCAGATTAAAATTGTTTTAACTTGCTCTATTCTGTTTTATTAAATTCTGTAATTTATAAGTAACAAAAAAAACAAAAATCAGCAGGTTAAAATTGTTTAAACTTGCTCTATTCTGTTTTATTAAACTCTGTAATTTATAAGTAACAAAAAAAACAAAAATCAGCAGGTTAAAATTGTTTTAACTTGCTCTATTCTGTTTTATTTAATTCTGTAATTTACAAGTAACAAGTGAAACAGAAATCAGCAGATTAAAATTGTTTTAACTTGCTCTATTCTGTTTTATTAAATTCTGTAATTTATAAGTAACAAAAAAACAAAAATCAGCAGGTTAAAATTGTTTAAACTTGCTCTATTCTGTTTTATTAAACTCTGTAATTTATAAGTAACAAAAAAAACAAAAATCAGCAGGTTAAAATTGTTTTAACTTGCTCTATTCTGTTTTATTAAATTCTGTAATTTATAAGTAAAAAATAAAACAGAAATCAGCAGGTTAAAATTGTTTTAACTTGCTCTATTCTGTTTTATTAAATTCTGTAATTTAAAAGTAAAAAATAAAACAGAAATCAGCAGGTTAAAATTGTTTTAACTTGCTCTATTCTGTTTTATTAAATTCTGTAATTTATAAGTAAAAAATAAAACAGAAATCAGCAGGTTAAAATTGTTTTAACTTGCTCTATTCTGTTTTATTTAATTCTGTAATTTACAAGTAACAAGTGAAACAGAAATCAGCAGATTAAAATTGTTTTAACTTGCTCTATTCTGTTTTATTAAATTCTGTAATTTATAAGTAACAAAAAAAACAAAAATCAGCAGGTTAAAATTGTTTTAACTTGCTCTATTCTGTTTTATTAAATTCTGTAATTTATAAGTAAAAAATAAAACAGAAATCAGCAGGTTAACATTGTTTTAACTTGCTCTTTTCTGCTTTATTAAATTCTGTAATTTATAAGTAACAAATAAAACAAAAATCAGTAGGTTAAAATTGTTTTAACTTGCTCTATTCTGTTTTATTAAATTCTGTAATTTATAAGTAAAAAATAAAACAGAAATCAGCAGGTTAAAATTGTTTTAACTTGCTCTATTCTGTTTTATTTAATTCTGTAATTTAAAAGTAACAAGTGAAACAGAAATCAGCAGATTAAAATTGTTTTAACTTGCTCTATTCTGTTTTATTAAATTCTGTAATTTATAAGTAACAAGTGAAACAGAAATCAGCAGATTAAAATTGTTTTAACTTGCTCTATTCTGTTTTATTTAATTCTGTAATTTACAAGTAACAAGTGAAACAGAAATCAGCAGATTAAAATTGTTTTAACTTGCTCTATTCTGTTTTATTTAATTCTGTAATTTACAAGTAACAAGTGAAACAGAAATCAGCAGATTAAAATTGTTTTAACTTGCTCTATTCTGTTTTATTAAATTCTGTAATTTATAAGTAACAAAAAAAACAAAAATCAGCAGGTTAAAATTGTTTTAACTTGCTCTATTCTGTTTTATTAAATTCTGTAATTTATAAGTAAAAAATAAAACAGAAATCAGCAGGTTAACATTGTTTTAACTTGCTCTTTTCTGCTTTATTAAATTCTGTAATTTATAAGTAACAAGTGAAACAGAAATCAGCAGATTAAAATTGTTTTAACTTGCTCTATTCTGTTTTATTTAATTCTGTAATTTAAAAGTAACAAGTGAAACAGAAATCAGCAGATTAAAATTGTTTTAACTTGCTCTATTCTGTTTTATTAAATTCTGTAATTTATAAGTAACAAAAAAAACAAAAATCAGCAGGTTAAAATTGTTTTAACTTGCTCTATTCTGTTTTATTAAATTCTGTAATTTATAAGTAAAAAATAAAACAGAAATCAGCAGGTTAACATTGTTTTAACTTGCTCTTTTCTGCTTTATTAAATTCTGTAATTTATAAGTAACAAGTGAAACAGAAATCAGCAGATTAAAATTGTTTTAACTTGCTCTATTCTGTTTTATTTAATTCTGTAATTTAAAAGTAACAAGTGAAACAGAAATCAGCAGATTAAAATTGTTTTAACTTGCTCTATTCTGTTTTATTAAATTCTGTAATTTATAAGTAACATAAAAAACAAAAATCAGCAGGTTAAAATTGTTTTAACTTGCTCTATTCTGTTTTATTAAATTCTGTAATTTATAAGTAACAAAAAAAACAAAAATCAGTAGGTTAAAATTGTTTTAACTTGCTCTATTCTGTTTTATTAAATTCTGTAATTTATAAGTAAAAAATAAAACAGAAATCAGCAGGTTAACATTGTTTTAACTTGCTCTTTTCTGCTTTATTAAATTCTGTAATTTATAAGTAACAAGTGAAACAGAAATCAGCAGATTAAAATTGTTTTAACTTGCTCTATTCTGTTTTATTTAATTCTGTAATTTAAAAGTAACAAGTGAAACAGAAATCAGCAGATTAAAATTGTTTTAACTTGCTCTATTCTGTTTTATTTAATTCTGTAATTTAAAAGTAACAAGTGAAACAGAAATCAGCAGATTAAAATTGTTTTAACTTGCTCTTTTCTGCTTTATTAAATTCTGTAATTTATAAGTAACAAATAAAACAAAAATCAGTAGGTTAAAATTGTTTTAACTTGCTCTATTCTGTTTTATTAAATTCTGTAATTTATAAGTAAAAAATAAAACAGAAATCAGCAGGTTAAAATTGTTTTAACTTGCTCTATTCTGTTTTATTTAATTCTGTAATTTAAAAGTAACAAGTGAAACAGAAATCAGCAGATTAAAATTGTTTTAACTTGCTCTATTCTGTTTTATTAAATTCTGTAATTTATAAGTAACAAGTGAAACAGAAATTAGCAGATTAAAATTGTTTTAACTTGCTCTATTCTGTTTTATTTAATTCTGTAATTTACAAGTAACAAGTGAAACAGAAATCAGCAGATTAAAATTGTTTTAACTTGCTCTATTCTGTTTTATTAAATTCTGTAATTTATAAGTAACAAAAAAAACAAAAATCAGCAGGTTAAAATTGTTTTAACTTGCTCTATTCTGTTTTATTAAATTCTGTAATTTATAAGTAAAAAATAAAACAGAAATCAGCAGGTTAACATTGTTTTAACTTGCTCTTTTCTGCTTTATTAAATTCTGTAATTTATAAGTAACAAGTGAAACAGAAATCAGCAGATTAAAATTGTTTTAACTTGCTCTATTCTGTTTTATTTAATTCTGTAATTTAAAAGTAACAAGTGAAACAGAAATCAGCAGATTAAAATTGTTTTAACTTGCTCTATTCTGTTTTATTTAATTCTGTAATTTAAAAGTAACAAGTGAAACAGAAATCAGCAGATTAAAATTGTTTTAACTTGCTCTATTCTGTTTTATTTAATTCTGTAATTTACAAGTAACAAGTGAAACAGAAATCAGCAGATTAAAATTGTTTTAACTTGCTCTATTCTGTTTTATTAAATTCTGTAATTTATAAGTAACATAAAAAACAAAAATCAGCAGGTTAAAATTGTTTTAACTTGCTCCATTCTGTTTTATTAAATTCTGTAATTTATAAGTAACAAAAAAAACAAAAATCAGTAGGTTAAAATTGTTTTAACTTGCTCTATTCTGTTTTATTAAATTCTGTAATTTATAAGTAAAAAATAAAACAGAAATCAGCAGGTTAACATTGTTTTAACTTGCTCTTTTCTGCTTTATTAAATTCTGTAATTTATAAGTAACAAGTGAAACAGAAATCAGCAGATTAAAATTGTTTTAACTTGCTCTATTCTGTTTTATTTAATTCTGTAATTTAAAAGTAACAAGTGAAACAGAAATCAGCAGATTAAAATTGTTTTAACTTGCTCTATTCTGTTTTATTTAATTCTGTAATTTAAAAGTAACAAGTGAAACAGAAATCAGCAGATTAAAATTGTTTTAACTTGCTCTATTCTGTTTTATTAAATTCTGTAATTTATAAGTAAAAAATAAAACAGAAATCAGCAGGTTAACATTGTTTTAACTTGCTCTTTTCTGCTTTATTAAATTCTGTAATTTATAAGTAACAAATAAAACAAAAATCAGTAGGTTAAAATTGTTTTAACTTGCTCTATTCTGTTTTATTAAATTCTGTAATTTATAAGTAACAAAAAAAACAAAAATCAGCAGGTTAAAATTGTTTTAACTTGCTCTATTCTGTTTTATTAAATTCTGTAATTTATAAGTAAAAAATAAAACAGAAATCAGCAGGTTAAAATTGTTTTAACTTGCTCTATTCTGTTTTATTTAATTCTGTAATTTAAAAGTAACAAGTGAAACAGAAATCAGCAGATTAAAATTGTTTTAACTTGCTCTTTTCTGTTTTATTAAATTCTGTAATTTGTAAGTAACAAAAAAAACAAAAATCAGCAGGTTAAAATTGTTTTAACTTGCTCTATTCTGTTTTATTAAATTCTGTAATTTATAAGTAAAAAATAAAACAGAAATCAGCAGGTTAAACATTGTTTTAACTTGCTCTTTTCTGTTTTATTAAATTCTGTAATTTGTAAGTAACGAAAAAAACAAAAATCAGCAGGTTAAAATTGTTTTAACTTGCTCTATTCTGTTTTATTAAATTCTGTAATTTATAAGTACTAAAAAAAACAAAAATCAGCAGGTTAAAATTGTTTTAACTTGCTCTTTTCTGTTTTATTAAATTCTGTAATTTATAAGTAAAAAATAAAACAGAAATCAGCAGGTTAAAATTGTTTTAACTTGCTCTATTCTGTTTTATTAAATTCTGTAATTTATAAGTAAAAAATAAAACAGAAATCAGCAGGTTAAAATTGTTTTAACTTGCTCTATTCTGCTTTATTAAATTCTGTAATTTATAAGTAACAAATAAAACAGAAATCAGCAGGTTAAAATTGTTTTAACTTGCTCTATTCTGTTTTATTTAATTCTGTAATTTAAAAGTAACAAGTGAAACAGAAATCAGCAGATTAAAATTGTTTTAACTTGCTCTTTTCTGTTTTATTAAATTCTGTAATTTGTAAGTAACAAAAAAAACAAAAATCAGCAGGTTAAAATTGTTTTAACTTGCTCTATTCTGTTTTATTAAATTCTGTAATTTATAAGTAAAAAATAAAACAGAAATCAGCAGGTTAAAATTGTTTTAACTTGCTCTATTCTGCTTTATTAAATTCTGTAATTTATAAGTAACAAATAAAACAGAAATCAGCAGGTTAAAATTGTTTTAACTTGCTCTATTCTGTTTTATTTAATTCTGTAATTTAAAAGTAACAAGTGAAACAGAAATCAGCAGATTAAAATTGTTTTAACTTGCTCTTTTCTGTTTTATTAAATTCTGTAATTTGTAAGTAACAAAAAAAACAGAAATCAGCAGGTTAAAATTGTTTTAACTTGCTCTATTCTGTTTTATTAAATTCTGTAATTTATAAGTAAAAAATAAAACAGAAATCAGCAGGTTAAAATTGTTTTAACTTGCTCTATTCTGTTTTATTTAATTCTGTAATTTAAAAGTAACAAGTGAAACAGAAATCAGCAGATTAAAATTGTTTTAACTTGCTCTTTTCTGTTTTATTAAATTCTGTAATTTGTAAGTAACAAAAAAAACAAAAATCAGCAGGTTAAAATTGTTTTAACTTGCTCTATTCTGTTTTATTAAATTCTGTAATTTATAAGTAAAAAATAAAACAGAAATCAGCAGGTTAAACATTGTTTTAACTTGCTCTTTTATGTTTTATTAAGCTCTGTAAGTAGTTATACACAGATTTTTCGGTAAAATATGACCTTGAACTTTGATCTCTTAGCTCCTACGGTAGCTTACGGTAACTCCCTGTAGCTTACAGTAAGCTTTTATGCACATATAAAATGGCCAAATATGACCTTGAACTTTGATCTCTTAGCTCCTACGGTAGCTTACGGTAACTCCCTGTAACTCACAGTAAGCTTTTGGATACGTTTGAATTTTTTGTTTTGCAGGGTTACTGTAAGTCTTTATGGTGGAGGTAATGAGGTGATTGTCTTTGAAGATAGCCCCAAGTGATCAAAGGATATCCCCTTACTTGGTCATCAAGGATTAAAGCTATTTGCCGACATTTAAACGCATGTTAACTGGAGACAAATTTTATGGAATTACAGTAATTGTTGATTACAGCAGCTTACAATAGTTAGCCCTTGTTTACAGTAATCCTAACTTATGGTATTTCTTGCAATCCTTCGTTTGAATTTTTGTTTTAGCTGTTACGGTAAGACTTTATGGTGAAGGTAATGAGGTGATTGTCTTTGAGGATAACCCCAAGTGATTAAAGGAGATCCCCTTACATGGTCATCAAAGATCAAAGGTGTTTGCCGACAATTAAAATGAAAGGAGTTTTTGTTAACTATTTCTTGTTTTTTTGTTGAAATTAGTGAAATTTTTCAGTAAAAAAACATGTAAATCTTAGATTTCTATTGGTTTAATGGGAATGACACATGTACTTAATCTCTGGATAAGCTAGATTTTTTTTGTATAAAAACAAGAAATTGCTTTATTTTTTTCATAAAAATCGTGAAAATTTGTAAATAAATTTTAAAAATAACTATTTTTATCATAATTAAACCAAAAAATTTCCCTTTTTTACTTAGTTTTAAGGAATCCGTGTGGATATGCTTAATCCCGAGTGGATATACTTAATCCACACACAAGAAAAATGTTGAAAAAATATTGTTTTTTTATTTTTTTAATTCGAACTCCTATAAAGTATGAATATTTTGACATTTTTTCTTGTTTTAGCAAGAGGATAAGCTAAATCCGTATTAGCTGAAGATATGCTTATAAAAATTTATATCCTTTTTTACTATTTTTTAATGAAAAATATATAAAAAATCGTTTTTTGTTGTGTATTTAGGGATTTGAGGGGATATGCTTAATCCATGGATATGATAAAAATGAAGAAAATGTTGTTCTTTTACTCCTTTTTCAGCCTTAATAATAATCAAACATGGATATTTTGGCTTTTTTTGCTGTTTTTACAAGCGGATATGCTTTATCCCTGCTAGCTGGAAATTGAATTATAAAATTTTATATTTTTATTGCTATATTTTTAGCGAAAATGTGGAAATTTTAGGTTTTTTTCTTGTTTTTAATGTGAGATAATAGGGGATAAGCTTAATCTCGTACAAGCTGAAAATTTGGATATCAACTTTTTGTCTGTTTTGCATTGTTTTTGTATGTAATTAAATCAAATTCATTTGCAAAAAAATTATGGGATTACCTTAATCCCCCACAACAGATATTCTTAATCCGTTTGGATATGTTTAATCCCTGTTTTGAGTGTTTGAGTTATCTCAAAATAGAAACCTTATTAGTATTAAATATCCAAAGAGAAGGATTCGTTAATTATGTATCAGTTGCGAAACAATTAAATAATAGTCATCATTTTCAAAAAATCAATGACTCTTCCAAACTACAACATCTGTATTTTACTCTCCTTCTTTTCTAAACTTTCAAATTTTCCTTTCTACAAAATATAAAAAATACCAAAAATGTTTAAAAATTGGACTTTTTTTTATTAAAATAGTAAAATTCTCTGATAGCGTGCAATATGTATACATACACGTATTGACTGTACAGTAATATCTCTGTAAAAATAGTAATTTTTGGATAAATTTATGTTTTTTAAATGGAAAATTCTGTAAAAAGTGCTAAAAAGATATAATGAAAACTATAAAATCGTAAAATAAATATAACTTTTACGATTCCAAAATTTTTTGAATCCTTTTATATTCAAATTCAACACGGATAAATTTTTGATACAAAATTCTGCCGTCTTTTTCTGTAAAAAAAAATAAAAAAATGTTAAAATAATAATATATAATACAAATCTTCCGTTATCTTAAATCCAGTGTTTTTAAATATAAACAAAATATTCAAAAAAATTTGGTGAAAACAGTTTTCTCTTTTTCCGATTTGTTAAACCCACAAGTTTTTTAAAACATGAGTTCTACGCTCCAAATACCTTCCCCTTAGAGTTTAGCGCTCCAAGGTCAAATGCCAGCGAAAAAAGTATTTTTAAAAAAAGACAGAAAAGTTTAGTTGCGATTTGATGGAGAGAAGGTATTTGACCTTGTCAGCTATCTATGAAGATGACCCAGCTTAACCAATGGAGGAGGTTACATTTAAATGTTCTTAGCTTTTCCTGTTAACGATCAAGAAAACTATTTTGCTTTGCTCGTAGTGTCTAGAATGTTGATAAAAAATGCAGAATATTATTAAAAAAAAACTTAATTTTCTAAAACGCTCCCTATTAATTTTCATACTTTTGTTCGGGAAATTAGGAATCTTCACTATTTGCTAGTCATTTGTGTTTTCTGTACAATGCATGAGACAGTTATTCTGCGAAAAGCGGAGGTTTTAAAAATTCCATACTTTTTGGGTGTGTTTCCTGTTGATAGGCTTCCAGATACTAAAGGAAAACCAGCGTCTTTCATTATGAATCACGATCGAATCGATCAACCTGGGTCACACTGGGTTGCTTTATATGTACATCCACACCCTTATAACCATTTCGTTGAATACTTTGACAGTTTGGCAATGAAGCCCCCTGATGAGCTTTATTTTTGGAAAAAACGATTTAGTTATGGCTTTAAACCTGTTCAAAATATTTTTGCTGATACCTGTGGTGAGCATGCTCTTTATTACCTTTACCTCAGACTTGTTTTAAAACTTAATCGAACAGCAACGTTGGATAGGATTTACAGACTGAAAGATGCTGATAAATATGTTAAAAAGTTTATTCAAAAAGCATGATTTTCCAGCAAACAACAAATTTTTTTAACATCTTCTGTAAAAGATTAAAACAATTTTTTCCCTTGTATGTAATTTAAGTAATTTTATTGTTTAAAACACTAAAATTTTATTAAAAGAATAAATCTTAATAAAACAAAAGGTAAAAAATACTTATTTTATTTAATTTTTAAAAGGAGGATTTTTTTTCTTTCAGTGTCACTGTTCTTTACAAGTGATCTGTCTGTCAAATTTTGCTGTTTTTTAAACAAATTTTCGATATCATTAGTGAAATTTTTATTGAGAGTAATAGTAATACCACAATCGCATTCGCGGTAATAACCAATCATAGGTCTACAGAATGTTGTCTAAATTATCACGATAATTTTTAAATTTTGCTATATTTTCCAAGATTTGGTAAAAACTGTGACCGTAGCCGCAGCAATAACCCAAAAGTTTAACAGTACCGTCTTCATTTGTATGAATATTTTTTTGAATTTTAGAGCCACAAATATCTATAGTACTACACGAATTCATTGTTAGAAATTATAAGTAACTATTCATTTAAATTTCATCTGATTCACAACCCCCTTCACTTTCACTTTGGTCCTCTGATGTGCTTGAACAACTGCCGGAATATTCTTTATGTTTAATGTAGTGTTTTTTAATAATGATTTTGTCCATTGTTATTTCAAATTTATCGTAGAGGTAGTGTTTAAACCCACACCCCCATTTATATCGAGAATTTCCATCATCGTAATATTAAATATTAAAATTCTCATACAAAAACTGGAAAATAGGAAATGATAAACTCAGTTTTATCAAATCTACTTCTTTTCTGTATCTTCTGAGTTTACCAATTTTCTCTAAAAGCAGATAAAATTCCTTTGCATCTTCACAACAGTTACCATTAATTAAGTTTTCGCCATTTTTATGGATTATTCTGAAAATTGCATGTTTTCTGCTACCATCTTTCTCATACGTTGACATCTTTATAACTCCAAATAATTTTAAAAGGTTTTCAATTGATCTATTAATTAAGCCACGCCCTTTTTTCCAGCAACCTAGTTCCCCGCCAAAAACATTATGATATTTAATACCACATGCTTCACTTCATTCATAACAAAATGCATCATCGTTGTAAAGTCGGAGATTGTGTTCTTCACAATTTTGATTTTTTAAAGAAATTAGCCAAAACACAGAGTTCGAAAAAACGGTTTAATTTAATTAAATATGCAAATCCAGATGAAATGCAGGCACTTGTTGAAATTGCACATAATATTGTACATTCAAAATTTAAATTAACACCAGCAAAAACGAAAAAACTCACTCTTTATGCCACACCCATTCGTGAATTATCCAGAGCTCGTACTGTAAATACAGTAAAAAGAGTCCTTCAAAATGGAGATGGTATTCCGCTGGCATCTTTATTATTACCAGTATTACTTGCTGTTGGACAGAAGCTTTTAGAATGAGCTCCGCTAAAAAATATTTTTTAGTTGACAAGGATAAATATTATTCTTTAATAGATAAATATGATTACGACCCAGAACATTTAAAAATTGCCCAAAATAACGTAAAAGATATTTTAAGAAATCCGGATTTGAATATTTCTTCAAAAAATGCATATTATAATATGACTTTAAGAGATTTAATTAAGAAAAGAAAACATGTAGCAGAAAAACCTATAAAAGTAGAAGACACTAAATTAACTGATATAAATGCTAATTTAAACAATACTTTGAAAACGTTGTCTAATTTATTAGAAAAACAAAAACCTTTAGGTATCGAAAACCAGAATGAACGATTAATTAATGAAAATTACGATATATCCCCAAAAAATCAGCACTTAGATTCTGAGATCTCTCTTACAACTCCTCTTTCATCACACGGCATTTCTTCTTTTTCGCCATTAAAAAATCAGAATCTTGATTCTGATGTCTCTCTTAAACCTCCTTCTAATTGGAAATCAGCTGATGAGCCCTTCTTATCAGACGATACACAGGATTCAAACGATCCCTCTTCTCCCTTACCCGATGCTCAAAGCCCACCCGATGCTCAAAGTCCATATTTTTTCAACAATTTATTTGCAAGAAAGGGTACGCCTTTAAGCCGAAATGTAAGAGACAGAGTATCAAAAGGAGATATTGATGCGAGAAAATCTGAAGAATTGGCGAAACATTTGTTACAAACTCAGGAATATGGATTCAAAGAGGATGGACAACTTATCAGTCCTAAAAGCAAAAAACCCGTAAAAGAAAGTAGCCACAAAGATATTGCTGATTATGCCATAAATACATTAGGAAAATTTACACCACCAGGTTATAAAAAAATTCAGAAGAAGTTAAATAAAGACCCTGTTGTTCAACGTATCAGAGCAAACTCAACAGGACGATTTACTGTTAAAGATTGGGAAACATATTAATTTAAAAAATACATTAAAAACTAACGTTAAAAAGAGATGTAATTATTACAACGTTCTAATAAAAAAATATATGAATAGCCAACTTTTTGTGATACATAAACATAATATTCGCCAAATCCTTAAGAATTAAAACAATTGCTTTACTTCCTTTTCCATAATGTTTAAGTAAAATAAAAGAAATGGTTAGTTTTTTTTTGTTTTACATAAACGTTAGCTATATCTTTTCAAATATTTCCCGGTAGTTCAGTGGTGAGAGCGTTGTACTGACACCTGCAGTAGTGCATAACTACTGCTGTCGTCGGGAGTTCGAACCCTCGGGGAACGATTTTTTTGAAAAAACTACATGCACAAAACGTGATTAAAAATGTTAGGATGTGGAAGCATATATTAAAAATTACTTATACGTTAACAGAAAGAATTAAGATATTTAAATGTAGAGAAAATAGCTTAAGTTTATTGTTTTAGTCTTCCAAAGTAAAAGAAGAGCATAACCATTTTACGAAATTACTTTCAAAACGATTATTTACTGATGTAATTATGTTGTAAAACTTTTTAAAGATTACTCTTTTGTATAAAAAATACAAAGAAACTGATAGCTTTATGGACAATAATGATGATTTTTGAGGGCAAACTGTTTGAAAAATAAATGTGTAATCGTAAAAGTTATATTTATTTTACGATTTTATAGTTTTCATTATATCTTTTTAGCACTTTTTACAGAATTTTCCATTTAAAAAACATAAATTTATCCAAAAATTACTATTTTTACAGAGATATTACTGTACAGTCAATACGTGTATGTATACATATTGCACGCTATCAGAGAATTTTACTATTTTAATAAAAAAAAGTCCAATTTTTAAACATTTTTGGTATTTTTTATATTTTGTAGAAAGGAAAATTTGAAAGTTTAGAAAAGAAGGAGAGTAAAATACAGATGTTGTAGTTTGGAAGAGTCATTGATTTTTTGAAAATGATGACTATTATTTAATTGTTTCGCAACTGATACATAATTAACGAATCCTTCTCTTTGGATATTTAATACTAATAAGGTTTCTATTTTGAGATAACTCAAACACTCAAAACAGGGATTAAACATATCCAAACGGATTAAGAATATCTGTTGTGGGGGATTAAGGTAATCCCATAATTTTTTTGCAAATGAATTTGATTTAATTACATACAAAAACAATGCAAAACAGACAAAAAGTTGATATCCAAATTTTCAGCTTGTACGAGATTAAGCTTATCCCCTATTATCTCACATTAAAAACAAGAAAAAAACCTAAAATTTCCACATTTTCGCTAAAAATATAGCAATAAAAATATAAAATTTTATAATTCAATTTCCAGCTAGCAGGGATAAAGCATATCCGCTTGTAAAAACAGCAAAAAAAGCCAAAATATCCATGTTTGATTATTATTAAGGCTGAAAAAGGAGTAAAAGAACAACATTTTCTTCATTTTTATCATATCCATGGATTAAGCATATCCCCTCAAATCCCTAAATACACAAAAAAAAACGATTTTTTATATATTTTTCATTAAAAAATAGTAAATTTTTATTCTCCCCTTTTATTATTGTACTTCCTCTTTCTATTGTATTATTGTTATATTTTTACTATCACGCTACATAAGGGAGCGATAAATAAAATTAAAAATTAAAAAAAAAATTAAAATTAAAAAAGGATATAAATTTTTATAAGCATATCTTCAGCTAATACGGATTTAGCTTATCCTCTTGCTAAAACAAGAAAAAATGTCAAAATATTCATACTTTATAGGAGTTCGAATTAAAAAAATAAAAAAACAATATTTTTTCAACATTTTTCTTGTGTGTGGATTAAGTATATCCACTCGGGATTAAGCATATCCACACGGATTCCTTAAAACTAAGTAAAAAAGGGAAATTTTTTGGTTTAATTATGATAAAAATAGTTATTTTTAAAATTTATTTACAAATTTTCACGATTTTTATGAAAAAAATAAAGCAATTTCTTGTTTTTATACAAAAAAAACCTAGCTTATCCAGAGATTAAGTACATGTGTCATTCCCATTAAACCAATAGAAATCTAAGATTTACATGTTTTTTTACTGAAAAATTTCACTAATTTCAACAAAAAAACAAGAAATAGTTAACAAAAACTCCTTTCATTTTAATTGTCGGCAAACACCTTTGATCTTTGATGACCATGTAAGGGGATCTCCTTTAATCACTTGGGGTTATCCTCAAAGACAATCACCTCATTACCTTCACCATAAAGTCTTACCGTAACAGCTAAAACAAAAATTCAAACGAAGGATTGCAAGAATTACCATAAGCTAGGATTACTGTAAACAAGGGCTAACTATTGTAAGCTGCTGTAATCAACAATTACTGTAATTCCATAAAATTTGTCTCCAGTTAACATGCGTTTAAATGTCGGCAAATAGCTTTAATCCTTGATGACCAAGTAAGGGGATATCCTTTGATCACTTGGGGCTATCTTCAAAGACAATCACCTCATTACCTCCACCATAAAGACTTACAGTAACCCTGCAAAACAAAAAATTCAAACGTATCCAAAAGCTTACTGTGAGTTACAGGGAGTTACCGTAAGCTACCGTAGGAGCTAAGAGATCAAAGTTCAAGGTCATATTTGGCCATTTTATATGTGCATAAAAGCTTACTGTAAGCTACAGGGAGTTACCGTAAGCTACCGTAGGAGCTAAGAGATCAAAGTTCAAGGTCATATTTTACCGAAAAATCTGTGTATAACTACTTACAGAGCTTAATAAAACATAAAAGAGCAAGTTAAAACAATTTTAACCTGCTGATTTCTGTTTTATTTGTTACTTATAAATTACAGAATTTAATAAAACAGAATAGAGCAAGTTAAAACAATTTTAACCTTCTGATTTCTGTTTTATTTTTTACTTATAAATTACAGAATTTAATAAAACAGAATCACACATGGGCATGACTAGGGATTACTAGGGATTTGTCCCTAGTGACGTATGGTGTAGGGTATGGCAAAATTGGGGACGTAGGGTAAAAAAAAGGGAAAAAAAGAGAAGAAAAAAGAAAAGAGAGAGGAAAGAAGAAAAAAAAGAAGAGGAAAATGGAAAAAAGGAAATAAAGGGAAAAAGAGAGAGGAAAGGGGAAAAGGGAAAATTATTTATTTAAAATATTTGGGTTACGTAAATAAAATTTCAAATAATTTTTTTACGTGACGTATTTTTCTTTAAAAAATATTAATTTTATTTTAAACAAAGATATTGTATTCAAATTTAAAAAAGTATGATTATTTTGAGACAAAAAAAATTAGACGTCAAAGGGGGGATAAACTTACTTTATGAATTTAATACAAACAAGTCCATATGCATAAAATCAAACAAAAAATATTCAAAAAATTTTAGCTTGGGAGACCAAGCCAAAACAAGAGTATTTTGAATAAAAAATTTCAAAAAAAGTTCAGGGGGGACCCTTTGGATTTTTACGTTTGGTAAAAAAATTTTTTTTCGTCCCTAGTACCTGCCCATGTGTGAACAGAATAGAGCAAGTTAAAACAATTTTAACCTTCTGATTTCTGTTTTATTTTTTACTTATAAATTACAGAATTTAAAAAAACAGAAAAGAGCAAGTTAAAACAATTTTATTCTGCTGATTTCTGTTTCATTTGTTGCTTATAAATTACAGAATTTAATAAAACAGAAAAGAGCAAGTTAAAACAATTTTAACCTGCTGATTTCTGTTTTATTTGTTACTTATAAATTACAGAATTTAACAAAACAGAAAAGAGCAAGTTAAAACAGTTTTAACCTGCTGATTTCTGTTTTATTTGTTACTTATAAATTACAGAATTTAACAAAACAGAAAAGAGCAAGTTAAATCAATTTTAACCTGCTGATTTCTGTTTTATTTGTTACTTATAAATTACAGAATTTAACAAAACAGAAAAGAGCAAGTTAAAACAATTTTATTCTGCTGATTTCTGTTTCATTTGTTGCTTATAAATTACAGAATTTAATAAAACAGAAAAGAGCAAGTTAAAACAATTTTAACCTGCTGATTTCTGTTTTATTTGTTACTTATAAATTATAGAATTTAACAAAACAGAAAAGAGCAAGTTAAAACAGTTTTAACCTGCTGATTTCTGTTTTATTTGTTACTTATAAATTACAGAATTTAACAAAACAGAAAAGAGCAAGTTAAAACAATTTTAACCTGCTGATTTCTGTTTTATTTGTTACTTATAAATTACAGAATTTAACAAAACAGAAAAGAGCAAGTTAAAACAGTTTTAACCTGCTGATTTCTGTTTTATTTTTTACTTATATAATTTTAATGTTTTTATATTTTTTAGATAATTCTGGTAAAAGTGGTGAAGGAGCAATTCTTAAAATTCTTAAAATAAGCAAATCTGGAGATGTTAAACAATCAATTAATGCAAAAAAAATAAAAAATAAAATGAACTAATGTGTATGTATTTTCTAACTGATTGAATAAATATTATCTTTTTTCATTTTATGTGTCTTTATTATGGGGTTTATTGGGGAGGGTTTATATATAGATGTTGAACACATAAGCTTTTAGATTTTGGACGGATTGGTCAGAAGAGAATTATGATTTCAACGAGCAAAAAATTCACCAAAGATTTTGTCATAAAACAGCACAAAAATCTAAAAACTAACAAATGGATATATGCAAATTTAAAATATTTTTTCTTAAAATGCGATTTTGCATTTTTTCCATAATGTTCAAAACTGACAGCATGGATCGAATTGAAATTAAAATTGTTAAAGGTGAAACGAATCATTTTCTTTTCGTCAATCAATATCGATTTTATTACAATAATGAAAAAAATAGAAGACATTATTGGCAATGTATGAATTATAGAAAATATAAATGCAAAGCCAGAGCTATCACAAATTCCATTCAAACTAATGCAATATTAATTGGTGGAAATTCTAAACATACTTGTATTCCAAATTTACAATCAAATATTCCAATGCCAACAACTCCAACATCAATACCATATTATTCTGATCCTACCGCAGCAGCATACGATGCTCCACCATTAACAAATTCTGTATCTACTGCAGCAACGCCATCAGTTTCATCACATGCATATTCAAATGATCCTAGTATGATTAAGTAAGTTATTTAAATTAAATAAACTTTAATATTTTTTTTTATATTTGTCAGAGATCAAGTTTTTGCTGGAAATTTAAATGAAGTTTGTGTTTCACGTGAAATGTTGTGCAACGAAAATTCGCCAATCTTATGCGATTCAACAGATGCTCATGAAATGTCAAAAGATTACTGTAATGGGGAAATTGTTGATGTAAGTTTTGTTTATAAACACTGTTTGAATTTTTTTAATTATGTTGTTGTCTTTTTTTAGGAAGAAAAGCATACTTATGACAAAAAGTCAATAGCTCCTACAACAACAACATTAACGTAAGTTCATATTTTTTGTTATTTTTGTATATAATTTATATAAACAACTAAATTTTTAGTACAAGCAGAGGTTCCAATGGCTTAAACAAAAGTAAGTCTTACCTTCATTTTATAATTTTAATGTTTTTATATTTTTTAGATAATTCTGGTAAAAGTGGTGAAGGAGCAATTCTTAAAATTCTTAAAATAAGCAAATCTGGAGATGTTAAACAATCAATTAATGCAAAAAAAATAAAAAATAAAATGAACTAATGTGTATGTATTTTCTAACTGATTGAATAAATATTATCTTTTTTCATTTTATGTGTCTTTATTATGGGGTTTATTGGGGAGGGTTTATATATAGATGTTGAACACATAAGCTTTTAGATTTTGGACGGATTGGTCAGAAGAGAATTATGATTTCAACGAGCAAAAAATTCACCAAAGATTTTGTCATAAAACAGCACAAAAATCTAAAAACTAACAAATGGATATATGCAAATTTAAAATATTTTTTCTTAAAATGCGATTTTGCATTTTTTCCATAATGTTCAAAACTGACAGCATGGATCGAATTGAAATTAAAATTGTTAAAGGTGAAACGAATCATTTTCTTTTCGTCAATCAATATCGATTTTATTACAATAATGAAAAAAATAGAAGACATTATTGGCAATGTATGAATTATAGAAAATATAAATGCAAAGCCAGAGCTATCACAAATTCCATTCAAACTAATGCAATATTAATTGGTGGAAATTCTAAACATACTTGTATTCCAAATTTACAATCAAATATTCCAATGCCAACAACTCCAACATCAATACCATATTATTCTGATCCTACCGCAGCAGCATACGATGCTCCACCATTAACAAATTCTGTATCTACTGCAGCAACGCCATCAGTTTCATCACATGCATATTCAAATGATCCTAGTATGATTAAGTAAGTTATTTAAATTAAATAAACTTTAATATTTTTTTTTATATTTGTCAGAGATCAAGTTTTTGCTGGAAATTTAAATGAAGTTTGTGTTTCACGTGAAATGTTGTGCAACGAAAATTCGCCAATCTTATGCGATTCAACAGATGCTCATGAAATGTCAAAAGATTACTGTAATGGGGAAATTGTTGATGTAAGTTTTGTTTATAAACACTGTTTGAATTTTTTTAATTATGTTGTTGTCTTTTTTTAGGAAGAAAAGCATACTTATGACAAAAAGTCAATAGCTCCTACAACAACAACATTAACGTAAGTTCATATTTTTTGTTATTTTTGTATATAATTTATATAAACAACTAAATTTTTAGTACAAGCGGAGATTTCAATGGCTTAAACAAAAGTAAGTCTTACCTTTATTTTATAATTTTAATGTTTTTATATTTTTTAGAGAATTCTGCTAAAAATGCTGAAGGAGCAATTCTTAAAATAAGCAAATCTAGAAATGTTAAACAATTTATTAAACAAAACACGACAAATTTTATAGTCTGCTGCTCGGATTTATTGAAACCATTTGATGTGCAAAACTGATTATTACTGTATTGTTATGTATAGTGTTTTAGGAATTGATTTATGTGTAAAAATTTATTTAAAATAAATACTAATAAAATTTAACTGTTTTGTGATTGGAAAGGAAGTTGTTTTAATTGTTGATTCATATCTGGTCTTTTTTAATCATAAAACTTTTATGAAAAAATAACACAAAGATTGTAAGAGCAAATGGGGGTGTGTGGATGTGAAAAATTCCACACTTATATGCAAATTATGACATTAAACGTGTAAATTTAAACCTAAAGCTTTTGTTTAATGAAAATATAAATATTACAGTAAAACGAAAAAAAGATTAACAAATAATAATAAAACGAATATAAATTGCAAATTTTTGACCAAATCTTGAAGGACGTTGTTGTTGTGGTGGACGATAGCCACCCGCTGAAGGAAGAGGTCTTGAAGATGCCATAGGACGACCAACAGGAACTTCTCGGAAATTTTGTTTAAACCAATTGATAAGAGTATTAACTCTGGCAGAGAATATCCTTTATAGTAACTGTAGATTACTTTTATTTGGTTTAAATATATTTCTTCTTTCCATAAAGTCTTGGTCGGCCGACAGCAAGCTTGGAAATATTCAACTGTGAAAAAGAAAGAAAAAGAGAAATCGAAATCGAAATCGAAAAGAGGGAGAAAAAGGATGCGTTGGCGCCTTTTTCTCCTTTGTCTGCTGCCCTTTAAAGGTGCAGGTGTTTTGAAAGTGGTGCAAAGCGCGACGATGGTGCCAACCGTCGCGACACTCCCGCCGAAAAGAGAAGCTTTTAAAGTTAGTAACAATTTTAAGTTTTGGCTTAAAGTTTTACATATAAATTTACAATAATGACAACTAAGGGGTTAATATAAATTACAAAAGAAAAAACATGCAATGGTATAAACTATTTTTTGGAGATCTGATAATATGAAAATGCTTACACGACTTACAATCCATAATGATTCAGCCTTATTTATCCAAGTTTCTTGCCATGCATTTTGTTAGCAGAATGTGAACAATTTTATCATATAACTTTGCCTGCATGTTTCTGAGCCATAGCTACTAATTGGAGTGCCGCTTGCTAACAGTTGGCGCAAAACAACTTCTGCCTGAACATGCGGTTACTGATTGGTTCACCTGTACATAATAAGTTGCCATTAATATTTTTGAAAATATGTATTTTGAAGGAATGCTAATACCAATTAGCAGCCCTCCCCGCCAAATAAATATCTCTTTGCTATTGAATAAATGGATTTTCTGCAACAATATATGGTTGTTGTGGTGTTAAACGCCAATAGAAATTTGATCCATGATAATTCTGTTTTTGAGATTTTTTCTTTTGATCAATTAGCTTGTTCAGCAATATAATTTTAATACTGTTGCCATCACACATGGGCATGACTAGGGATTACTAGGGATTTGTCCCTAGTGACGTATGGTGTAGGGTATGGCAAAATTGGGGACGTAGGGTAAAAAAAAGGGAAAAAAAGAGAAGAAAAAAGAAAAGAGAGAGGAAAGAAGAAAAAAAAGAAGAGGAAAATGGAAAAAAGGAAATAAAGGGAAAAAGAGAGAGGAAAGGGGAAAAGGGAAAATTATTTATTTAAAATATTTGGGTTACGTAAATAAAATTTCAAATAATTTTTTTACGTGACGTATTTTTCTTTAAAAAATATTAATTTTATTTTAAACAAAGATATTGTATTCAAATTTAAAAAAGTATGATTATTTTGAGACAAAAAAAATTAGACGTCAAAGGGGGGATAAACTTACTTTATGAATTTAATACAAACAAGTCCATATGCATAAAATCAAACAAAAAATATTCAAAAAATTTTAGCTTGGGAGACCAAGCCAAAACAAGAGTATTTTGAATAAAAAATTTCAAAAAAAGTTCAGGGGGGACCCTTTGGATTTTTACGTTTGGTAAAAAAATTTTTTTTCGTCCCTAGTACCTGCCCATGTGTGTTGGTGGAGCAGCATCTCCAGCAGCTTTTGTTTCAAAATCATTTGGAGTGACCATCTATAGGTTATTAAAATAATATTTAAAAAAGAAAAAAGTAAACAAATATTTAAAAGGTAATTGAACCTTCATTTAATTCACGTTAACATTTAAAGCACAAAAACATTTTATTTAAAACACAAAATCAAAATCAACAAATTATTAATCTTCATCAACAAAACCAGGAAAAGAATTTTCTCTATCTTCAACATCGCTAACTTCTTCTTCTTCTGCAAGTTCTTTCTTTACAAAAGGAGATGAGAATGATAAGTCAGAAGTAATTCCTTTACGATTATCTTCTTTAAATTGATTGACGACTTTATCAACATTACCACGAATATCATTAACTTCACATTGATTGGTTTCCTAAAACAAAAGATATTATTCATTGAGTAAAAAGTCAAACAAATAACTTACATTTCTTAAAGAAACTACAGAAATTTTTGCTTTATAACCATCAATTTGTTCAGTAATAGTTTGTTCAAGCAACTGGAACTTTTTCTTCTTTGATTCAGTTAATTTAGTCGAAACATCAACATATTGTTGCATTAATTGTAGTGGTAGTAATCGAGCATCAGCAGATCGAAATGTTGGAGGCTTAAAATCTCCTGCAGCCAGTGAAGGAGTTGATGAATGGGAAACTGCATCAGAAAGTAGTGACGTTGGAGGCCGAGAAGAACCATCACAACCTCAAGAACAACGAGAAAGAAAAACCTTAACAAATGGAATTCGAAATTCAACGAAATATTCAAATTCTAATACTACTGCATCTGATACAAATTCAATTACATCAAATTCAAAAGAACCTTCTTCACAATCTGATGAAATTTCATCAACAAAATCTTCATCAACTACAACAACAACACGTACGCATCAAAAGAACGTGAATCCCGCCAGAGTTTAGTAACCCCATATCAAAAATGTTAGCAGTAAAAAATGACAATTTCCAGCATATTCTATGGGAAAATGAACTACACAGCTCATACATACTACTGTAGCTAAAGAACATTTAAAAATTCTCAAAATGAACTTTAACACATTGTAAATAATAAAACATACATTAAATATGAAGAAATAAGCATCTGCAACATAAAAATACAACAAATAAAGTTCCATGGATCATAGTTCAAAATTACAGTATATACGCAACCTTGTTGATAAGGATAAAACAATCTAAAATAGTAAAGTTAATTAAAGTTTATATTTGTAATTCTTACGTATACATTAGAATTAGGTTTTTCATCTATTGTAGCATTTCAACTATCATTGATTGATGACTTTCTTCCATTTTTGATGATTTTTTTGATGTTGAGGATGTTGTTGATTTGATTTGGATTTGTAGAAAACATTTTGAGTTCAGGTATGCTTCTGTTGATGTTAATATTTGTTATTGATCAAAACAAGTTGATTTCTAACAGCTTTGAGTGATAGCGGAACAATATTAAGAACAAAGTTCACCATGGATTCCCTAAAATATGAAACTATATACAAATATCGCGAAATTTTTGTAATACACAGAAAAAAGTAAATGTAAAATGGTTGGAAATTCTCTTAAGGATCATTTAAATAAAATGTATTTTACAAATTGTTATAACAAGCGTTCAAAAAAAAGTACATAGCAAAATAAGATATTACTCGAAAGTGAGCAAAATTTTAAAATCGATCACAAAACACAACTATTGCATTTAAATGCAAACTGTGATTTATAATATCTTTCTTATATATTTTTTGTAATAAAGAAATAAAAAAAACATATTTAATAATCAAATTTATTAAAAATAGTTAATGTTAAACATTAAAAACTCAACATGTTCAACATCAAATTTAACGATTTTGGCAAAAGGTGCGTCAATGTGTGACTACGCTGTGTGCTGGTCTACCTCCATCTACTGCAGCAACATCAGCAAAAACTTCAACAACTGGAACTTTTGCATGTGCATATACTGATATTAAACTACACTTAATGAAAGCTCTTTGAATAGAAATCCGCAAGCAGATATAATTTTGATTGTTCCAAATTTTATTCCACAAAATGTTACAACTATGGCAGATTTACGTGAAACAATTCGTAAAATGCTTACATCTTTGCCATCAACGTTTGCTTATTTTTTTTATATCCATTATTTATATATGTTCATATTTTAGACTTCCTGCAACAAATCTGGTGAAAGTCATGATGAAGCTGGATCTCTCTGTGGTTCAATTGGTCGTTCACCACTTGGAAGTGAACTTGGGGTATGTCTTTAACTATTTATATATATATATATATATAAAGGTTCCGAATGTATTTGATTGTAGACTCCACCTGAAATAAGATTATTACGGCAACAATCTGCAGCAGTATTTTTTATCCAAAGCATCGGAATGCTGAACAACATAAATGTAGTGATGGTTATAAACTTGCTGGAAGAAAAAACTTGAAAAAGAAGTTCCGAAAATTGAACTTGGTGGTGCACGAAGCTAAATTGAAGATTAAATACAAATAAATGTGTAATCATTATTGATTTTGTAATGTATATCTTTCTGTAAAGTTGATTTGTTTTTAAGGAATGTTTTTTGTATAATTGGAATAAATTTAGACTGATTATTGTGTTGGTTTTTGGGGTACTGTATTTAAAAGGACACTACAAAAAAAGAACTAAACAATAAAAAAATTTCTTTTCCCTTTGTGCTAAAGAAAGCACTCTCTCTGCTTTTTTTAGCATTCTCTTATGTTTTAGAAAGCACTTGCTAAAAATGGCAGTGTTTTTTTTCACCTATGTTTTTTTTAGCAGAAAAAATCCCGCTGCGAAAAGCGTTGTTAAAGAAGGCAAAAAAAAATTTGCTTTTGCTTTCAAAAAAAGCATTTTTGACACCACTGATTTCTGCTTATGAAAATTCAAATGAAGCTTTATCTGATTCCCTTAATAAAAGTTTTCAAAAATCTTTGTTTATTCAAAAACAAAATCTAATTAGTCCTGCTTCAACATTTTTTTCACAAGTAAAACAACAAATAAAAAAATCGTTTGTTTTATTCTTGTATTTTTAGGGTTTATTTGAGTTCCAAAGACAGCAAAGTGATAAAGTACCTGAACCGGAAGTATCACAATTTAAAGCTTCCCAACGATTATTGAATTCAAACAAATCACATTCTAATACTGCGTAAGTAACAGAAAAAGGCTATTACTAAAACGCGAACCAATGCGAACCGCGAATCGTCGCGAATCGCGAACCTGATTCGCGATTCGCGTTCGTTTTTTCGCGAATCGCGAATCAAATTTATTTTTGCATAAAAAATTAAAATTTTTTAAGTTTTAAATGTGTTTAATGTTAATATTACTGTAAATAAATATTTTACAGTAATATACCAAAAATTACAAATTTAGAAAAAAAAAAGATTTTGCAAGTATTTTCCGGTTTTATAGGTTTTCGACCATGGGGAATCCAAAAATGGAGGTCGTATGGATTAATAAGGATTCTGAATCCCGGATTCTGAATCAAAATTCTAAAAAAACATTTTTTATAGTATTTCAATTCAAATATGCTTTTTGCGGTAAATACAGTTTCTTTAAATTAATCAAAGTATTTTGATATTATATTATTTTATTCATTGCAAAAAAAGAACCATATTTTTTACAAAACTCACAACTACGAACCTATGACATTTTACAAATAATTCCAATTTTTGCTCAGCCGTATTGTAAAAGATTAACTTGTAAAGTTCACAAGTTAAAAAATATGCTTGAAAGATGTCCAGAAAAGTTGAAAAATTATGCTGAAAATTTAGTTTTTGGTTCGACAAATGCTCGTGGAATTCATATCAATGGCTTTGTGGATTTATTTTCACGTGAACAATATGATCGTGAAATTGAAAACATGTTGCGTGATCCAGCTTTTAGTGAAAATGAAGAACTTAAATCTTGGTTTAAACATCATCAACATGTTCTGTTTGAAAGATGCAGTCTTCGTTCTCGATTGAAAGCTGGGTATGGCTTTGATACCGCTTCAACCAATACAAATGAATGCCATAACAAGTTATTTAAAGAAGATATCAATAATAAAAAATTACCACTGCATGAATTGATTCCCAAAATAGAAGACTATTGTTTTAAAACTTTGGAATATGGATTTGATGCTATTTTGCATGGAAGAGAATATAAATTATCCAAAGCAAAACGTGAACTTAAAACGTCTCCAAAAGAATGGGAATCTTTAACATTGGAACAAAAGTCTGCAATTATGAAGAAGTTAGGATATGGTGACTGGTTTGATCATCCCCGCACCCGCCCTTCCATTATACCATTATTTTTGCTCGAACATCTTGAGAATGTACAAAGAAAAAATTTAGAAACTCGAGCTATTGAATTATCTAAATTTTGTTTATTCGATGATAGTGGTGAAGTTAAAGCTGTAGTAGATAAAGATAGTCGAAGAACTGTACAACGCTTTGCGTAAGTTTCCGAATTACTATAGAAAAATATTCAAAAATTCGTTTTAGACTTCTGGTCAATCTTAATACAATTCCTTTATTCTGTGGCTGCTGTTACATAGACAAAGATCAACTTATTTGTGAACATCTGGTTGCTGCCTGTTATGCCACAGATGATTTCAAACCTTTAACTGTTCAAGCTAATCATTTTAAAATGGAAACTGTTCAAGCTGCCCAAAAACGTGAATACCATTCAAACATGGGTACAAAAAAGAATGAACGCCGTCGAGGATCATTAATTACACGACAACACCCTTTACATCCCACAGAAATGCATCCCACAAAGCGCTGTTTAAGTGAGCTTGATTTATCACCAACATCTACATTTCCAACCGAAAATAAAAAATCTCAACCGGAAGTTATTGAAATCGACAACAATAATGAAATTACACTATTATCTTCAACAGATTCACATTTGCCAAATATTCGTTCTTTATCACAACGTGCTAATCGTAAAAAAAAAGAAAGTATACTTCCGTGTTCATCACAACCTATTACACCTCTTTCTTCACGTTCAACTGATGTTCCAGATGAAGCTGTGCATAGGTAAACATAATATAGACCTTCGCCTACTACAGTTAATTTTAGAAAATATATTAGACAACATAAGCCATATCCAATTCCATGTTATTGGAATGATAACCACTTTGTCCTCTCGAAGCTCAAAGAACAACGAAATGCACAAAAATGTTGTTCGTGTAAATTTGTTTTTGATAAGCATTCAACTGATCTTATAAAAAGCCATGTTATTTCTCATCAAGAGCGTTTTGTGTTCCCCAAAAATGGTGAATCTTTTACTTCAACAGCAGAACATAAAAGGTTTGTTTCCGAAAAAATTGTACCCAATTTTATAGTTTCATTTTCTTTTCAAGAAATGATTTTTTCCACAGTTATAAAATAATCAAAAATAAGACCAATAATTATACCTTTTAAAATATTAAAATTCCCCGTAAAATACAGATACAAACAATGATAAAAATTCCCTTTTTCAGTTATATATGTGCCAAAATTGAATGCGTTTTATCACGGTATCCATATTTTGAAAAGCCTTTGTTACAATATTCAGCTTCCATTTCAGAACATGAGCGTGCTATCTTTAATAGAGATTTAAATGTTTAATCTTTTAATCATGGTTTCCTTTTATGTTTTTTTTAATTCTAATACAATTGTTGAAACCTATTGTTTGTTATCTTATTTTACCAAAAAATATCTTATATTTTATACTGTTGTTTAGAAAAAGTTATCATATTTCTTTTAATTATATTTCTTTATTTATGTCTCTTACAGTCTGCTAAAAATACTTACTGTACTTAACAATCTGAAATGTAAACATTTTATTCAACAATTTTTGTTGTATACTTTATCTATGTTTGTGGGGGCAAAGACACTTGGTGGAAAACGATTTTATATGAATTTATGCATGCGCGCTTTTTATCTGAATGGAATGAGTGATATAATATCGTTTTCCACCAAGTGTCTTTTCCATCAAATGTCATAGGTTCGTAGTTGTGAGTTTTGTAAAAAATATGGTTCTTTTTTTGCAATGAATAAAATAATATAATATCAAAATACTTTGATTAATTTAAAGAAACTGTATTTACCGCAAAAAGCATATTTGAATTGAAATACTATAAAAAATGTTTTTTTAGAATTTTGATTCAGAATCCGGGATTCAGAATCCTTATTAATCCATACGACCTCCATTTTTGGATTCCCCATGGTCGAAAACCTATAAAACCGGAAAATACTTGCAAAATCTTTTTTTTTTCTAAATTTGTAATTTTTGGTATATTACTGTAAAATATTTATTTACAGTAATATTAACATTAAACACATTTAAAACTTAAAAAATTTTAATTTTTTATGCAAAAATAAATTTGATTCGCGATTCGCGAAAAAACGAACGCGAATCGCGAATCAGGTTCGCGATTCGCGATGATTCGCGGTTCGCATTGGTTCGCGTTTTAGTAATAGCCACAGAAAAATATGCGACAACTTGAATGTTAAAACACCATTAAGATAGCCATAGGTTTTTTTTCTTAACACGATTAAGTAAACGTTGCTGCGCGGTTGTTTGGTTTTTTATAAACGTTATTTTATTATAATTAAAAAATCTCTAAAATTATTAATGGATTAAATTTTTTCCCCGATGATGTGTATAAGTAACTTATTTAAAGATTTTAAAATAACTAAGGAGTGACAAATTTTTCTTAACTTGATTATGTAGAGTTTCTGAGCGGTTGATTTTTTGAAAATTTGGAATGAAAGGTTTATTTAATTAAAATGGAGGTTTTAGATTAAGCAATGAAGAAGATGACTGGCGTTCTTCTGATGAAAGTTCTGGAGATACCTCATCTTCTGATGAAAGCGTGGATGATGCTGATTTTAATTCAGCTGGTAATAATAACGAAAGTATGGGTGGTGAAAATGATAGACAAGGTAAAATAAAGTTATTATACGAATAATAAATTTCTATTATAGATTCAACTTTTAATCTTGGTGATACAGATGATGATGAAAATGAAAGAGCAATGCCCCCGGCAAAGAAAAGGCGAATAACTCACACATACAAAGAAATAAAAAAGTTATCTGATGGAACAGAAAAGGCACAATTTCTCGAAAGTATAAAAGGTGAACTTAATTATAAAAGGACAACTCAAGGTATTCGCGATGTATCTGAAGAATACGAATGTAAAGAAGTAAAACGTGGTTGTCCATATGTTATAAAAATTCGAAAAGGTCATGAAAGATCTGTTTCAACAGTTATGGAACGTGAAGGTGGTCATCAGCATAGTGATAAATCAAAAAAACTTACAAAAGAGGTTAAAAAGATCTTGAATGAAAATCTATCATCAACACCTGGACAACTTCAGATGAAGTTACATGTAAGTTAAAATTAATGCATTTATTTGCAATACATATTTGCTTTAGGAAAATCGTTTACCCGTCCTTCATAGCAATCAAATTGGAAATTATTTAAGCCGGGAACGCAGAAAAAATGGTTTAACCTGGACTCTTAATGAACATCAATTGATTGAAGAAGCTCAAAAGTATCCAAAGAATGTCTCTACCCCTCATAAATGTTTTGTATCATATTCAAATCTTGGAATTAATCAACAGACTGGAAAGCTGCAATTTGATCTTACATTTTCTACCCCATTTTTGATGGCACAACAACGTGCTCAGCCATTTATGCAAGCTGACGTTACGTTCAAAATTACTTGGAATGCTTTACCATTATTAGTTACTGGATTCGCAAATGTCAACAGAAAATTTCATGTAACAAGTATTAGCTTAATTTCTGAAGAAAGCTCAACAACATACAGTAGTGTTTTCCAAAAGATTAAAGAATATGAACAAGAATCACCATATGTTCCACAATGTATTATGGGTGACGGTGCAGCGTCTTTCACAAAAGCTGTTATGGAAGTTTTTGGTGATATTGAAAGGTTGATGTGCTTCTTCCATGTTACTCATCAAGTTAAACCAAGAATTAAACCATTCTCCAAAGATATTCAACAAAAAATACGTCGTGATATTAATACTCTTAAATGTTGTATTAGCCCAGAAGAATTTCAAATTGCTTCTCGTTTAATGATTGAAGACTGGAGAAATAATGGTATTGAAGCTGCTTTCGTTGATTACTTTGAACGGCAATATATTAATGGTCCACTTCATAAATGGTATACTGGAGCATCTGATTATGGAAGTACTAATAATGGAGTGGAAAAGAAGAATTGCTCTATTAAAGATACCGTAACCCTTCGTAAACGTCTTACTGTTCGTCAGCTTTTTGGTAAATTAGTAACTGCCATCGAAGTTTATTCAGTATCACCAGATTATGAAATGGAAACTCTTAAAATTACTCAAGATGATTATCGATTAGCATATAAGTATAAACAATTAAAGGTTTGATGTTTTAACTTTAGTAGCGCCAATTTAATTAATATTTTCTCTTTTCAGCCAGCAGCAGTATCATATGGCAATAATTCTGAATTTATGCTTCAGCCGTCGAAAGTTGAAAATGGATTTCAAGAAGCTGCGATTGCTCGTCGTGCATTATCATTTGATAATTGGAATGATTATTTAAATGTTATTCAACGGTGCTATTTCGTTCGTCATGCAGCAAATTTCGAAAAAGTTCTTTTCTGTTCTTGTTTTGTTGGATCAAAAAAGCAAGTTTGTAAACATGCTCTTGCTTTAAGATGTAAATTAAATTACCAACAATTACCTGAAAATATTACAAGTATTGTAATTGAAGGTCCTCGTGGCAAAGGTCGTCCAAAAGTAGCAAAAAGTGGACAAGCTTTAAATCGTGATTGAACTTTTATTCTTTGTAAATGTTTTTATATTATGATTTCCTTATAATATTATTTATTGTATAAAATAGTTGTTTTTACAGATAACCTTGAACTTTTTTACAGTGTAATAACTAAGCCTTTCCAACAAATATTACAATCTAAGAAAATCTTAAGTCGAAAAAAGTTTTTTAATAAACTTCCTTAAAAAAAGAGAAAAATATTTTTGGAGTCAAAAGAAAGTGTTTTTGGAGTCAAAATAATGTTTTTGGGGCAAAAAAAAAGTTGGAGTTAAAAAAAAAGTTTTTTGGAGTCAAAAAGAATGTTTTATTTCTTGGAGTCAAAAAAAATGTTTTTTGGAGTCAAAAAGAATGTTTTTTGGAGTTAAAAAAATTTTGGAGTCAAAAAAAATGTTTTGAAAAATGAACTTTTTTTGGAGTCAAAAAAAATTTTATTCCAACTTGGGCCTCCATCAGGTTGGGGGTTACCGAACTTATTTTGCTGGAGGTCGAGTCTGCCGCATTTGTACTCTGGATTATTCTGATATTAAAAAATGCAGAATCGTATTAGAAGAAGAATTAAGAACCCGTCAAACATACGATGAACTTTTTCAAAATAACGACGAAGATGCCATCAAAGCCGCTGGATTACAACAAGAAAGTGCATTAAATAAATTGTTATATTTAAATGTTCAAGAAAATCCCTCCGTCGACATGATGCATGATTTAGCTGAAGGACATCTTAAATATTTGGCTGCAATGGTAATGCGTTCTTTTCCTGATTATAACAGTGTTTACACGGCTAAACGGCATTTTCCTTTTTATGGCAAAGATGCTTTCAACATTCCTCGACCTGTAGAAGCTGCGTATTTAAAAGAAGAATTAAAAGGATTAACAGCTTCGGCAATGTTAACTTTAATTCGATTTATGCCTTTGGTTCTTGCGCCTTTAAATCCGTCAGAAAATAATGTGGCGTGGAAATTATTACTGAAATTTCAAAAGATCTACGACATTATCATGGGCTTTACTTTCAACAATGAAATTTTATTGCAGCACTGAAAAAAAAATTTGCCAAATTGTGGCAAAAAAAGCATAAAAAGTGGCGTAAAATTTTACCAGATAGAGGCCCCGCAACGACTCTTATGCCAATTAATATGTTGCAAATAGTTGGACAGTATTGTACAAAATTTTGCCACTTGTGTCCAATGTTTTTGCAAAGAAGGATTTGATAAAAAATTTCCAAATATGATAGTGGCCAAATGCCACATCAAAACTTCGGGTAGGCGGTATTCGTTTGTACTGTACTGTATTTACCCCATGCAATCCCTGCCCCTTCTTTAATATGTAATTTTGCCCCATAAAATACACACATTCAAATAAAAAGTGACGTATTTATATAACAATAACGAAAGAACAATAAAAAGAAAAACAAAACAAATAATAATAAAAATTGACGAATCTTTTTGACGGTTGAATTCTAATGGGGTGAAGATGGCGGAGGTTCTAATTCGACGAGAGGTTGAATTTGAGATTGAGTTTGACGAAGAGAAGCAGAATTACGACGTTTTCGATTTATGCAAGGAGTTGACGGAGAATCTGAAGGTAGAACTTGAACTCGTTTAGATGAATGTGGTTGAAGGTCATCTTGGGAAATGTTTGAGCGTTGATTGTCGAGTTGGAGTATTTTGGCGCTGACGTCGAATATTTCGATCTAAGATTCCTTGATGATTTTTCGTAGTTAGATTGAAGAAGACTGTTGTCGATGTAAGCGTATTTAAAATTGGTGGAAGAGCTTCGAGTTTGGCAAGCGATATATCATATCTATTAAAAAAAGAGTATAAGGTTTGCAAATAAATGAAAAAGGTAATATTAACTTACGCTGGACGTTCTTCTTCTACAACATCGTTCAAACATTGGCAAATCACGTAATGAACAGCATCATTAAGTTCAGGATCAGCATTTGAACGAAGAATGTAGACAGCTGCTTTGACGAGAGATTCTTTGGTTGAAGCGTTCATACAAGTTTGTCTGTAAAAAGTGTAAACCCTATAGATGTAAAGAAAAAACATACATTTAAGAATACAAGTGGTTGACGTGGAGTATAGCTTTCAAACGCTGCATCGATGGCTGTTGTATGAAGAGGATAATACTGGGTAGAGCGATGTGTTAGAGACAGTTCGAACTTTACAACATCAGGAATTTGTGGTTCATCAGCACGTGGAACAGAAGATGATAGAGTATTGACGAGTATCATTGAAGAAATTTCAGGCACAGGAGCAGATTAATGTTGGCGAGGATTAATAGATGGATGAAAGACAGTTGGTTGACGTGGTGGTGTAACAAGCAAAGACGGACAATCCAACAAAGACGGATCATTGTTGGATTGTCGAGTAGAAAGAGATAGACGTGGAGTTGCAGAAGAGTTGCATATAAGAGCTTCAACATCATCTAAAAAAAGTTAAATCTTAGTAATATTAAGGCATATGTAAAAGTGTAGCAAACTGGAACCATTTTTATGATTAGGTGCAGAAGGTGTTTGTCGGGAAAATGTAGAGGTCGACTGTCGAGGCGGAGATAAGCATAGAGTTGAAGAACAGGTGTATATAAGTGTTTCAGCATCATCTAAAAAAGTTAAATATGAGTAATATTAAAGCATTATTTAAAATATAGCTTACTTGGATCATTTTGTAGATCAGATGCAAAAGATGATTGTCGGATAGATGTAGATGGTGTTTGTCGGAGAGATTTAGTAGGTGACTGTCGGATGGATATAGATAGTTATTGTCGGAAGGATATAGAAGGTGATTGTCGATGCGGAGAAAATCAATCAAGTTGAAGAAGAGCTTTGATGATCTAAAACAGGTAAAATTTAGTATTATTAAGACAAAGATAAAAAAATATCTTACTTGTACCATTGTCGTAAACATTTCTTTCGACGATGACGTATTGATTATCCGGTTCGACGGACTCATCTTGTTGGATTTTTGTCGTCGAACTTTAACGTTTCATAAATAACAAAGACGAAATTGTTATCCAAGTTAAGTCGACGACATCCTTCAGCTACTGCATCAGCAAAAACGTTGTCTTCGCCATCCAATACAAACATCCAGCGGACCCGATTTTGATGGCCCGTATCATCCACAACAGATAGTTCAAAGTTACAACGAAACATTACTTTAAAAAAAAGAAAAAAAATAAATTATAAAAAACATTTAAAAAAAACACGAAAAGAGAGAAAAAAAAGAACAGCTCAAAAAAAAAAGAAATGGGCTTCAAATATTTGTGCGCCAAATTCCCTGCATTTTCGTTGTGGGAGCCTTGAAATGAAAAAAGTCGTTTACTTTTTTTATTGCTACTATTTTTTAAACACTGTTTTTTTCGTCTTCCACTTTATCATTTTTCATTTATTTTTTCATCTTTTTATCATTAATTTTTATCGTCGGTTTTTTTTGTAGTGATATACAACTACGAAACAACCAGATGCCGTTCGTCTCGTTATTGGTGATAAATTTTTTAATGATCCAGATGCAATACCCGCAAGTTTTTTTGTCGTTATTACATATTTTAAAGATATATATCTTTTAGGATGAAGATAATGAATCGTCAACAATTTATCAAACGACCCCTCCAAATCCTACGTCAAAAGAAGAAGCTCCACCAACAGTTCCAACATCTCCTTCAAAAGCAACGCTTCTACAATCAACAGCGCCACAATCTAATGAAATGGAAGAAATTCGACAAATCTTCTTCAACTCCACGTCTATGTCTTCCTACTCAACAATCCAACAATGATTTCTCTTTCTATGTTACACCACCACGTCAACCAACTGTCTTTCATCCATCTATTAATTCTCGTCAACATGAATCTGCTACTTTGTCTGAAAATTCTTCAATGGTACTCGTCAATACTCTATCACCTCAAATTAATGTTTCTTTTCCATCCTGTAAGTTATATTTGTGTAGTTATAACCGTAAAAAAAAAAAACTTGAACTTGTTTTACGTCAATACGAATTCGACAATACTCTTTTACTTCGTCGACATTCAACTGCACAACATAAGGATGCATAAACTGCATTTCTCAAATCTGCCGACGACGTAAGTTATTTATCAACTTTACACCGCTTATATGTTTGTTTTTAAGATCACCATCAAGGGTTATTGGGATACAATATATTTGTATGCAATGCTTGATTGCTGCCATCATCGATAAGATGGCAATCATCGATACACATCTCTTTCGACAATTGTTTCAACTTTTCCACAAGATAAAATTTTTGGTACTACAATTAACGTATGTTTTTTATTTTTTTAAGTGCATGTACTATCTTATTGTTTCAGAAACTTCGTCAATATGTTTCCGATAAACTAATTGTTCTTGTTGATGCAGAATCTTATGACTGTCACTTTCGTTGTCGGGGTAAATAACTGGTTCCTGTTGCAGGAGGGGATAAGGGTTCTTGATTTGATATTGGAAAGAGGGGCTTCGTTGTGGTACCTCAAATTTATGGGTAATAAAACCTTTATTTCGTAAAACATAAAACAAAACACGAGAAAATGGTAAATAAAGGGAGACAATTCAATAATACAAAGGTATTTCTCAAAGATGCATAAATATCATAAAAAAGAGAAAAACTCATAGGAATAAATAAAATAATAAGGGGAAAGAAAAATGAGAGAGCTCAGGCGAGCAACCAGCAAACGAAAATGGCAATAATGACGGTTGAGACTGACTTGTTTGGTTGTGGCTGGACTGCTTATGTGTGGTTGCTTTGACCTGGATGATTGAAAAAGGGCCTTTAGGGGATATTCCGGAATATTCTTGTGAGAATGTTGAATAAACAGGAAATTCGTTGCAGGATTTCCTGACATTCGTCTTATCAAAACTCGTCGATTTGTTGTTGTTGGATTTGCAACATATTTTGCTGCCAAAGAAAGATTCGTCATCTTCGAACATGGTGTCTCCTATACAATTGGATTCTTGGTTCCAGCAAATCGTCAAACTCGTTAATATCTCCTCGACAACTATATTATTTTCAACCGTATAATTTGTATTATTGTTCCGTTAAATAAACTTTCCGTCAAAATTTGCTTGTGTAAAAGGGGAAATTATGGGGCGGTAAGGGGCATAGTTAGAAAACAGTCTACTCGAAGTTTGCAATAGCCACTTATTGATTGATTTTCCTCTTTTGTTACTT
The DNA here is from genome assembly GCA_963922195.1 of Panagrolaimus sp. PS1159. Classification (NCBI taxonomy): domain Eukaryota; kingdom Metazoa; phylum Nematoda; class Chromadorea; order Rhabditida; family Panagrolaimidae; genus Panagrolaimus; species Panagrolaimus sp. PS1159. The sequence goes on along the minus strand of CAWUHW010000012.1, from coordinate 399,548 downwards.
CTTTTTTTTTAAACCTAAAATTTATTGCCTCTTTTCAAACTTACCAAAAAATTCTTTGCCATTCCGTTGAATAGGCAAAAAACGTTTGGCAATTTCATATTTTTTGACAAAATTTTTGCAATTATTTGGCCATTTTTTGCAACTTATAGATGGCAAAACGCATTTGCCATAAGTTGCAAAAATTTTTTTTTCAGTGAGCTTCAACATTTGATCGAAGATTACCTTTCAATGTATATCGACAATAGTGGAAAAATGACCGTCAAACCCCATTACATGCTCCATTATGTTGATATGATAATGCTTTATGGGCCTCTTACAAGGGAACCGTTTGACATGTGAATTCGCTTTTGAAACGGGACCTATTTTAGAATACTCCCCTGGTATTCAAATGTATTTTCCCTAATTATGAGCGGCCCCTTCCCCAAAAATATTTTTTCACCTAATCGACTATACTACTATAGTATACGTTATCGTGTGCTATCTATACCAATTAATTTCTTAAAATTGCATTCTTGCAGTTCTACAATGACTCAGAAAGTTACAAAACAATTCTTTAACATGTTAGAACTAATTATGGATTAACCAGAACGCGTAAAATCTGAAAAAATAAGTGATTAATCGGTATTAGTAGCACACGATAACGTATACTATAGTAGTATAGTCAATTAGGTAAAAAAATACTTTCGGGGAAGGGGCCGCTCATAATTTGGGAAAGTACATTTGAATATCAGGGGAGTATTCTAAAATAGGTCCCGTTTCAAAAGCGAATTCACATGTCAAACGGTTCCCTTGTTAGATGATCTTGGACAATGAGATATGAAGGAAAGCATCAAATGACCAAAAAATATGCCAACGTCAATCAATGCGTCAAAAATTTGGTCATTGGCATGCTGGAACGAGATGGCATCAAGCTCAAGCTTGCAATGTTTATCGAAAAATGAAAAAAGGTTTGTTTTGCTACATTTTATTTTTTTCGATTATCTTTTACACTTTGCAGATGATTACGTCGAAACTTATATGTCGGAGATTTTTGAAAAAAATTACAAAATGGATGATGTTGTTGTTTATGATTGGGCTGGAGAATCCCCTCTATTTGGAAGAATCGTCAAAAAAGAACAAAATTTTATGTTAACTTTATCAAAGCTTCAAACAAATCGCTTCGACGACCAAAGACATTGCTATGATATTACTGATACGTACCAAACAACGACAACATCGATGCATGGCCTTTTAATTCACGAAACAATGCGTATTTATCATGGAAAATACATTAGATTACCTTTTGGTTTTTTGTGTGAGTTTATTTTGTGCACTAAATGTTCTCGCAACGAAAACTTGTCCTACTGCTGTTTTTTTAAGCTGCTTAGCGTTCTTTTGAGTCACTTTTTTTTGTACGCGCGCATTTTTTTCTCTCTTGTTTTTTTACACGTGTTTCTTGTATTTTTTTGTACATTAATTAATTAATGTTATATTTTTCAGAAATATGTCTCGTGCAATGATTAAACTTCTTGTGATTGACGACACTGATCAACAAAGGCAGACGCAGTGGCGTTTTTCAGCCGAAGATATGACCATGGAAGATGCAGCAGCTGAAGGATGCCGTCGACTTGGAGTTCGAACTGTTCCGTCGTTTATTTTTAAAGAAGAAGGCTGCTCCGATAGTGAAGAATTACTACCAGATGAAGTTGTCGACTCCTCTAACAAGTATCTTATCGTCGATCAACGAATCTCAAATCTTCAACTAAGTTTGCTTTTTTTTTAACCTTTTATTCTATCTATTCATACCGGAACAGGGGGTCAGAAATCTGACCCCACCGACCAACCGACCGGCGAAGCCGGTCGGAAAAAAAACGGGCAAAGGGGGGAGTACGTTAAAAATTCAAAATTTTGGATGAAAATTTTAGCACATAAAGTATTCAAAATTCTTAGATAAACTTGACAAATATTTGATTTTTACTCTTTATACTAAAATTTCCATATTTAAATGCATGCTTAAAACACTTTAACATTATAATTTATTAAAATCATTGAACATAAAAGTTGCAAAATTTTTCAAACGCATGAGAAAAAAAGTTGTTTTTCTTCCGCTAAATTTTTTTAAAAAATTTTTAAACACAAAACTAAAAAAGAAGCAAGAATTCATATAAGTAACAAAATTTTTTTTTGTTGACTACTCAATTTTATTGACTACAATCTTTAATAAATAAAAAAGAGTAAAAATATAAGTGAAAATAAGTTATTACAGAAATTAAGTTTCAACAGGGTTTTTAATGAAAATGGTATCTCTTTTTTCCCACATTTCTTTCATGTATTCATTATAAACCAATCTTGCATGGATAGGATCATCTTCCTCGTCTTCAGCTCCATATCTCGGATTATCAGGTCCACGAGGAATTTGAGCATCACTTTCTAAATGTCCTTTTGCTAATGTAAACGAGCAAAATATTGCGGCCGTGGGTATCCGTTGATGTATCTAATATCACTGACAATGATGGTGTTTCTTTTTTAAGATATGTGATCAAATCATTGTAAAGAGTTTGTCCCATACTCATCGCCATGTCCTTTGCCGATCGCTTGCTAAAATGAAGTGTCCCACATTGAACTCCATTGGCTTTCATTACTTCAACAAAGTTGGGGTGCCTTGAGAATGGCACATTGGATAAAGTTTCTTCATAGACTAATCTCAGATAACAACATGTGGGATCTTTTTTTGCATCATTTTCTCGGCGACGGCCTTCAAGTGCATCATCGACTTGGCTTTTGAATAACTGATAGCAATCCTTATGTTGTTTCATTGTTGGATGTTGTCTCATCAGGCTCCCCATGTCTTTTGGGTTACCATACCCAAATTTTGAAGCAAACCGATTTAGGGATGAACATTGTTTTTCTTTTGGATGATTTTTGTGATTTGCATCAAGAGCGTCAACACAGAGATCCTTTTCTTTTCGGCACTCATAACAAATCTTGCACCTTACACAAATATTTTCGGTAACATCATCGACCGTAATTAATGCACCTTGTTCTTGTTCAAAAATAAAAAACACAAAATGGGGGGTGAAAAAAATTCGATGTTTAAAACAAATGTTGCCAAAAATATAAGCCCTTTGAAAAAACAAAAAAATTAGAACTAAAAAAACAGGCAAAGGGGGGACCCTTTGGAAAAATGAAAAAATAAGAACCAAAAATATACGCAAAGGGGGGACCCTTACGATTTAAAGTGCCGCTGAAAAATTTTTTACATATAACAAAGTCGAGCTCGCAAAATCCGCCCAGCATGACGAGGGGGACCGGGCCTCGGATCAAAAAATCTGACCCCCCTGTTCAGGTATGTATCTATTACTTTGCTACCCTTTTTTAGCTCCGTCAACTCTTGATGAACCTTCTCGACAAACTCGTACTACCGTCAATATGAGCGATACTTCGTCAACACATCAACAAAACAATGATCTTCGCCAAACAAACGATGACTTATCACCTTCTTCTTCGTCAACTCGTGCTACAACAAGTACTGCACCAGCTTCTGTTAATTTACAACCTCGAACAGCTGCTTCTCCATCAAGAATCGTCAATGGTTTTGCCGCCTTCTCTTTTGGTTCATCTCCAGCAGCATCTTCGTCAAACCAAACTCAGTATTTTCAAAGTCCTCGAGTACCTGGTCAACAACCTTCACTGCCTTCACTTGGAGTATCTCGAAAAGCTCAAATTTTTCAATATTACACTACAAATGAATCCACCGTCAACTCATCTTTTGTTACTTATGAGCCTTCTAAACCAACAACCTTTCTTAACGTAAGTGCTTTTGTTTATTCGTTTTTAAAACAAACTTTTTTGAAGACAAATGTCTATGAATTCTTCGCCGAGCGTCCTCTTGTCAAATGTGCTGTGGTTATTTTGCGCTCAAAATGTGATTTTCTTCTTGAAGATGCTGCTCATTTTATCATTTGCCAATGTTTGAAAGAACTTGTAAAAGCTGCACGTCCAAAGTATGTTATTTTATAATCCATATTTACACAAAACGCAACTACATTTTTTAAGCCTTGACGTCACTCATTGTGAACTTCAAATGTTGCCGTCAATAATCAATGATCTCACTACGGCAAACAAATTTGCTTCCTTAACGTTACAAAATCATCAAGGAATTATAGATCGCCATCTCCAACGTCAACGGCAAAATCTCCCGACAAAGTCTCCAAAAGTACGAGCAACTGCTCCATTAAATATAGAAGATATTATTGACGTCGATTCAAATATGATTCTTGGTGTTGGACCCGATTCCGGCAATATTCATGCCCTTTTCGAAAACACGAGGCAAGTTTTTGGTTGTTTTTCTTCATCAATACTTATTTTTCTAGTGCAAGCAGATGCTCGTGGATTAAAAAATTACTCAAAGATCCTGTCTTGGAAAGAGGAATGGTAACCTATGTTTTATCAAAATTTCCACAAATTAAAAGTGATCTTTCTTTAGTAACTTTATTCCTTATTACGATATCTATGATGAGTTTACATTTTCGATTCACTACGACTTCGTCAACCTTACAAATGGAAAGCGTCGAAACCCAGCTGATCTCAATCAAAAATTCCGTCAAGCTCTTGATCAAATTTATGCTTGTGCTCAATCGTCAAATATCTCAGTTCCAACGTTTCAAGGACCTCGTAAGTTTTGCACCATTTTCATCTTTCTTTAGTTAAAATTTAGATGACAAAGAGTTTCAAGCAGGTGGTCTGCTCTGTCAATTGATCCAAAAGCATTCAGTTGCTCGATCAAGTACTTATGGCCGTCTACTTATTGATTGTTCTGTAAGTTATTTAATTATTTATTTCTCCATAATCAACAACGTTTTCACAGCATACCACTGATTTCCATGAAGGCCTCCGTCAAAAAAATGCAATGAAAATTACTGCCCCTGTTATTGTTGCTGTTGGAACTCATCCACATACTTCATTCTTCATTGCCGTCGACGATATCCCTTTAAAAGTAAGTATCGATTTTTTTGCAATCGTTTAATGTGTTTTTTCCAGGTTGATGGTCATTTCGCTGATGCCCTTCAATCTTTCATGGAAGTAGTATATGTCTTCAACCTTTCTTACGACAAACAAACAACAAGCATCGTCTATCTCTGAAAATTTAATGGGCTTCTCTGCCAAATTTGGGTCCGGTCGTCAAAATCTCATCAATATGTTACTTCCTCCTTCAACGCCACGTTTGTTTTTTTTTTCTTTATTACAATAGCTAACAACTTTATTTTTTTAGGCATTGAATCACCTCAACGTCAAACTTCAAATGAATCGTCAATTGAAAATGATATTCCAACTCAATCAAGTGTTCCATCAAATACTCAAACAACACCTCGTATCCTTCGAAAACGTCAACATTCAACTCTCCGTCAAAGTCAAGTTCAAAATATTGAAGAAGTCTTAAGTTCTAGTCAATCGTCACAAGAATGAAAATTCCTCGGCAACTTCTATCGTCAAAGTAATTTTGTTTTTTTGTTATGTTTGTTTAAAATTTGTTGATAAATATGTTTTTCTTATATTATATGTGTTCATGGGTACAGTAAATCGAAAGGGGGTATTCGGGAGGGTTCGGGGGTGGCTCAACCTAAATTTGGCGAGCTATTTGGCAAAATACGATGTTGCTATCAATCCACCAAAAATGGTCTAATATTTTCGCAATATAGTGGCGAATATTTTGGTCCACTGGACCGGCAAAGAAATTTCATCATAGTCGTGAAATGGTCGAATTTTTTCAGTCTTTTTTGGCGAATTTTTGCTGTTTTTTGGCGAATTTTTTTTTCAGTGAGGTAAGATATTTAAAAATATATTTGAGTGAACTAATTTTTATATGTTTTTACAGCTTCAACCACGTCAAAAGGCATCACATAAGCGATTAAAAAAGATTATCTTCAAATTCGAACAATTGTTAAACATCGTCAAGTACCAAAAGCTATATTCCAGTATATTCTTAATTTTAAAATTTGTGCTAAAGTAATTTTTTTTTTACTGCAAAAGAACGTAAAATTATTTATGATAAAAAAAAGAGAAAGGAAGGAAATCTTCGAACATATGCATAACCTATAGATTTTATTTTATTGTTGATTATATCTTGTTGTTGAATTTAATAAAGTCCATGTCTAAGCTTATTTTTGTTAAAGCAATTACAACTTTTTTTATTTATTTGCTTGTCTCTCATTTTTAAGACTGAAACTTATTGCAATCTATTTTTAATTCAATACGTTAGAAATAACAACAAAAAATCTAACCAATTCCATTAAAACTTCAATCAATCCCATCAAGGTATCATAATTTTATCACTCCCCATGCTCAACTACCTGTAAGATATCGAAAACAACTTTAATCAGTTAAATTTTAACCGTTTATATAAAACAACATTATTGTCTCATAAACGTGACTAAAAAGTACTAAAAACAGGATGAAAATATAGATGTCCTAAAACCAGGATTTTTTTCAAAGACGAAAGCGCAAGTTCGATTCCCAGTTGAAACGCAAAAATATTTTTTATCTCCGATTGAGCTTATTTTTAGTACATATATGCTTTTGACTATGGAGAATCCAAAAATAAAAGCAGTTTTTTTTTAAAAAAGTTTACGATTGTTGGAGTCGAACCTTTGACCGTTTCATCAAAAAAACGTTGCGCAGCGCTTCCCCCACTGCGCCATAGACGCATATTTCTCACCGGGCGGTTTCGGACGATTTTAAATAGTTCCATCAGATGCAGAATTAAATTCCGAGTCGAATAGGCCTGGTTTTAAAAAGGAAGAAGGAGGAAGACAGAATACAGATCAAAAAAACCGTTTTTCTCTCATTTTGTGTATTGAAGCGATATTCAAAAGTTGGATTTTCGGAATCTCCGTATTTTTTTACATCTAGGTGGATAAAAATCGAAATTTTTAAAAAAAAGTTTTTATTTCTACAGTATACCTCTCTTTCATTTTCTTTTGGATAAAAAAAAATGCGGGGAACACTGGCGTCGCACATTGCTGCGCGCGTTCCTAATTGATTGCTGGTAGAATTTGGTGATGGCCGATTGTATTTTGAAGCAATTACTCCATCAAAATCTGCATATGCTTCTGCAACATTTGAAGGCAGTTCAATTGCAGAATGGGAATACGGTGATTTGCAGAGTATCGTAGATAAACGAATTGAACTTCCTACAAAGCAACTTATTGGTTCACTTCGATTTGTAACAAACAATGATACTTTACATTTTTTTATTTCTGGAATATCTTGTGATAAGGTTGTTATTCAACATACAAATAGTAAATAAAGCTTGCAATTGTGATAATAATGGAAAGCTAGCAGATACTTCTGACGAATCCGTCCAAAATCTAAAAGCTTATGTGTTCAACATCTTCAAGACGACAATCAAATATTAACCCGCCCCAGTAAACCCCATAATAAAGACACATAAAATGAAAAAAAATAATATTTATTAAATCAGTTAGAAAATACATACACATTAGTTCATTTTATTTTTTATTTTTTTTGCATTAATTGATTGTTTAACATCTCCAGATTTGCTTATTTTAAGAATTGCTCCTTCAGCATTTTTAGCAGAATTATCTGAAAAATATAAAAACATTAAAATTATAAAATGAAGGTAAGACTTACTTTTGTTTAAGCCATTGAAACCTCCGCTTGTACTAAAAATTTAGTTGTTTATATAAATTATATACAAAAATAACAAAAAATATGAACTTACGTTAATGTTGTTGTTGTAGGAGCTATTGACTTTTTGTCATAAGTATGCTTTTCTTCCTAAAAAAAGACAACAACATAATTAAAAAAATTCAAACAGTGTTTATAAACAAAACTTACATCAACAATTTCCCCATTACAGTAATCTTTTGACATTTCATGAGCATCTGTTGAATCGCATAAGATTGGCGAATTTTCGTTGCACAACATTTCACGTGAAACACAAACTTCATTTAAATTTCCAGCAAAAACTTGATCTCTGACAAATATAAAAAAAAATATTAAAGTTTATTTAATTTAAATAACTTACTTAATCATACTAGGATCATTTGAATATGCATGTGATGAAACTGATGGCGTTGCTGCAGTAGATACAGAATTTGTTAATGGTGGAGCATCGTATGCTGCTGCGGTAGGATCAGAATAATATGGTATTGATGTTGGAGTTGTTGGCATTGGAATATTTGATTGTAAATTTGGAATACAAGTATGTTTAGAATTTCCACCAATTAATATTGCATTAGTTTGAATGGAATTTGTGATAGCTCTGGCTTTGCATTTATATTTTCTATAATTCATACATTGCCAATAATGTCTTCTATTTTTTTCATTATTGTAATAAAATCGATATTGATTGACGAAAAGAAAATGATTCGTTTCACCTTTAACAATTTTAATTTCAATTCGATCCATGCTGTCAGTTTTGAACATTATGGAAAAAATGCAAAATCGCATTTTAAGAAAAAATATTTTAAATTTGCATATATCCATTTGTTAGTTTTTAGATTTTTGTGCTGTTTTATGACAAAATCTTTGGTGAATTTTGCTCGTTGAAATCATGACCAATCCGTCCAAAATCTAAAAGCTTATGTGTTCAACATCTATATATAAACCCTCCCCAATAAACCCCATAATAAAGACACATAAAATGAAAAAAGATAATATTTATTCAATCAGTTAGAAAATACATACACATTAGTTCATTTGATTTTTTATTTTTTTTGCATTAATTGATTGTTTAACATCTCCAGATTTGCTTATTTTAAGAATTTTAAGAATTGCTCCTTCACCACTTTTACCAGAATTATCTAAAAAATATAAAAACATTAAAATTATAAAATGAAGGTAAGACTTACTTTTGTTTAAGCCATTGAAATCTCCGCTTATACTAAAAATTTAGTTGTTTATATAAATTATATACAAAAATAACAAAAAATATGAACTTACGTTAATGTTGTTGTTGTAGGAGCTATTGGCTTTTTGTCATAAGTATGCTTTTCTTCCTAAAAAAAGACAACAACATAATTAAAAAATTCAAACAGTGTTTATAAACAAAACTTACATCAACAATTCCCCCAATACAGTAATCTTTTGACATTTCATGAGCATCTGTTGAAGTCTATAAAAAATACAAATAAATAAAAAGTGTAATGATAAAAATTTTTTACTTACAGTAACCTTTGGACCAGGTTTTTTTGCAATAATAACCTTTTTATTTGAAGTTGTCGTCGTTGTGGTTTTGATATTTGATGGTTTTGTTGAAGCTGAAGGTAATGGACCAGATGGTAGAGTACTTTTTAATAATTTGACATAAAGTTTTGATCCTTTCCATTCATAACCATGAAAAGTATTAAAACATAATTCTGCTTTTTCTTTTGTTGAAAATTCAAGAATTGCATCATCATCTTCATTCAAAAATCCATTCGAAGCAACAACTCCCCATTCTTCAAACATTTCTATTAATACAACAAGACAACTGTTAAAATGTTTAACAAGTACTTGAGTCCTAAAAAATATAAAATAATTATATGAGTTTATTTAATTTAAATTACTTACTTAACAGGAACTTTTGAATCAATAAGTAAGTTTGGTTCTTCTTCCCAACGTTCCCAATCATATGGATATTCATGAGCATTCAAATTTTTAATTGCTGCTCTAAGAAGACTATATACCTGCAAAAAAAATGAATGTAAAAAAATATAGAAGATAGAAAAACTTACTCTTGGGTAATTTGGTTCATCAAAGAATCTTCCACCATCAATTGTTTTCATAATATCAATATATTCACGGGGACAACCACCAAAAAGTTGTTTCATTGCAATATCACCACGACAAGATTTTTTACATCGACCAATTTCATCCATATCTTCTAAATTTCGCCATGGAAGTGCACCTTTTGTAAATTCAACCTAAAAAAAGTATCGTAAGATAAAGTATAAAAACTTCTGCTGCCACTACTACAGTATATCACTGATATATAAGCTATACACTTTTGCTACAAAACCCCAATCTGATGCTACTAAAGTATATCGTTGATATATATAAGCTACACATTTTGCTACAAAACCCCACTCTGATGCTACTACAGTATATCACTGATATATAAGCTACACATTTTGCATATAAGCTACACATTTTGCTACAAAACCCCAATCTGATGCTACTACAGTATATCGTTGATATATATAAGCTACACATTTTGCTACAAAACCCCACTCTGATGCTACTACAGTATATCACTGATATATAAGCTATACATTTTGCTCCAAGACCCCACTCTCACGGTGCAAAAGTTGCTACTAAAGTATCTCATTACAGCTATAAAACCCCCCGAACTTACTTGTTGATAAAGCCATGATTCCAAATCATCAAGTCGGCACATTTCACGTTGTGCATGACATGCAACAGGTGCATATTTAACAGTACCACGAAAGACAGCAACTGGTCGAGGCTTTTTAAATGTTCCATCTTCATGTACAAATTTTCTTGCCATTCCAAAATCCAAAACATATACTTTTCGAAGTTCTTTTAATTCTGCTCGACCAATTGTATAATTTGCAGGTTTGACATCATGATGAAGATATCCAATACCTAAAAATAATGGTAGAGATTGTGTGTAAAAAAGTCCTCTGTAAAACTTGAATCCATACCATGAAGATCTTCAAGTGCTTCCAAACATTGAATTCCAATTGATATAGCAGTTCCAACAGTAAATTTCTTTCCAGGTGCAGCAAGTCGAAGATCCTAAAAAGCATTACTGTGGTTAAAAATTCAACAAAACAAAAATAACTCACTTGTAGAGATTTACCAACAAAAGTCATGACAACATAATTAAAACTATCAACTCGACCTTTATCTTCAATTTTACAAAAATGTCTTCCACCAGCTTTTGATAATTCATTTAAAACATTGACTTCCATTTTTAGCAGCTGAATTTGTTCATTTACTCCTGCAACCTTTAAAGCATATGTTCCAGTTTTATCTGAGACTTTGTACACAGCACCAAATGCACCTAGAAAAAAGAGGATAATTAAAAGTGAGAGTTATTGCCTAGGGTTATATATCCGCTTTAGAGCTGATTGTCTTCTTAGATCTTCATGCATATTTGCAGATTCTATGAATCATCCAAAAACTTTTTGTGAAGTTGCAAGAAGACAATAGCTTGCGTTGTAAAGGATATGGTATATCCGGATATGCGATGAGCTTTGTTTTTACAAAGTATTGATGTAAAATGCTTTTGGCGCAAAGTAATGTCGAAAACCGCTTTATAAATACTTCGACCACATATCCGGATATACAAAATCTAAAAATCATATCACTAACCTTCACCAAGTTTCTTTTCGATTGTCCATCGTTCCATTTTCTTTCCTTGATGCAATTGAACAAGCTGATCGGCCATATTTCCCAAATATTTTCTATGCTAAGATGAAGAAGAAGGAGAGTGACGTCAATCCAACACAATCAATTAATATAATGAATGAATGAGTATAAACGAATTCAAACCCTTCCATGTTGAAGTTTTATGCAAAAAATTAAAATTTCATGTAAATTTTAATGTTCAAAAAAAAGCAAGCACGAAAAAAACGTGTTTGAAAAAAAAAGTTTTTAGGAACACAACTTTTTTTTGCTCGAAAAGTTTTTGACGAAAACTTTGCTTTTTTTACCGTTTTTTTTTTGAAATGCAAAGCTTAAAGCAATTTTTTTGTACTTTACATTGCTGCAATGTCATCTTTGCAAAAAATATTTTCATCAAAGAAACTTACAAATTCTTTATTTGTGCGTTTCATTTTTTATTGAAGAATGTTACGTTTTTTGTTTATTACATCTCTCATTTCACGTCTGAACTGAAAGGAAAAATATTTTTATTTTTGGACTATCTTTTGCTGATCAATCATGTACCACATCGAATACATTTTTAAGAGGAACTGTAAATATTGTTGTTGAAGGAACAGTCACATCAATATTATTCTTGAAAAAGTACGTAAAGAAATGAATATTCAACTGTATAAAAAAATGCTATTTTATATAAAACTCAACAATATTTATTATACCACAACGAAAGAATTGCAACAAGGCATATAAAAAAGACCAAAAACTTCAATATTTTTAATAACCAAAGAAAATCAATTCCTTATCACGCTGTCGAAGATTCTTTTTTAACTTCTTCATTGGCTTCAGCATTAAGTGCATCAAGGGCTGCATCAACTGTGGCAGGACGCATTGCTGGGAAGAAAAGCACTTCCTAAAAAGAATACAATATTTAATCAATGATTTCAATTTTCAAAACAAAAACATACTTTGATATTGTGACTATCTGTCAATAACATAGCTAAACGATCAATACCCATTCCCCATCCAGCTGTTGGTGGAAGACCATATTGCAGAGCAGTAACAAAATTTTCATCAACTGATTGTGCTTCTTCATCACCGGCAGCTTTATCGGCAGCTTGTTGTTCAAATCTTAATTTTTGAGTAATCGGATCATTCAATTCGGTATACGCATTTGCAATTTCTTTTGTAACAGCAAATAATTCAAAGCGTTCCGTGAGGCCAGGAATTGAACGATGCCATTTTGCTAAAGGTGACATAATTTGCGGATGACCAACAAGATATGTAGGATTGATAAATGTTGATTCAAGGAAATCACCAACAAGTTTATCAAGAAGACGAGCAGTTGTACGAGGTTCTGGACAATCACAATTTTTTTCACGAGCAAGTTTATCAAAGAATAATCGAGTTTCTAAAAAAAGATTACGGTATAAGCAAACAAAATATACGACAGACAACATACCTTCAGTAGCTAATGTATCAGCAGGAGGGAATTTAGCACCACCAACAGCTTCTTGTAAACCTACATACATATTAACACGACGGAAAGGTGGTGTAAAATCTACATCATATTCTGGTACAGTTCCAGGTCCATTTGGTCGATATTTAATTTTGTAAGTTCCATGAATAGACATCACCATTTCTAAAAAAAACGGTAATCGATTGTACTTTAAATGATAAAAAAACAAACTTGATAATAAATCTTCAGTAATTTCCATTAAATCTTCATAATCAGCATAAGCCATATAAAATTCGCAAGATGTAAATTCCGGATTATGAGTTTGATCGATACCTTCATTTCGAAATAATCGTCCAATTTCATAAACACGATCAATACCACCAACAACAAGCATCTTAAGATAAAGTTCAGGAGCAACCTGAAAATTTTTTTTAGCAATAAATTTTTTAAAAAAACTGACTCGTAAAAAAAGGTCTAAATCCAAGTCATTATGATGTGTAACAAATGGCTTTGCAGTTGCACCACCAGCAATATTATTCATCATCGGAGTTTCAACTTCCAAAAATCCAAGATTATCAAAGTATTTACGAACAAATGTAATAATTTTTGAACGAATAATAAACTTATTACGAACTGGTGGATTCATAATCAAATCAAGATATCGCATACGGTATCTTGTTTCAGTATTTTTAAGACCAAAATGAGTATGGGGAAGCATATGAAGACATGGAGTTAACTGAACAAATTCAAATGGAACAATAGACAATTCACCACTTTTTGATCTTGAAGGATAACCATTAATGCCAACAATATCACCACGTTTGATTCTTTCATGAAGTTCAGCGAATTCAACTGAACCTTTATGATAGCGAGCATTAGCAAGAATTTGAAGGCGTTCACATTCCGAATGTAAATCATAAAAGATAAGCTTGGAACCAGCTTCACGCTTTGAAAATATCCGACCTATAAATAAGCTTAGGTTTAGATATTAAAGTTACAATAAAAAATTTACCAGCAACAGAAACAGGTTCATCTTCTAAAACTTGATTGTTTTCCATAGAATTTTCATACTTTTTAATAAAATTAGCCAAAGAGATGGAAACATGAAATTTATGAGGGAATGGATTTTCACCAGCTGCACGACGAGCTTCAATCATTCGAACACGCATATTAAAATATTCTTGAGGATCAGATGGATCAGCTAAGACTTCCTTCTTTTCTTTCTTGACATTTTCATCCGATACAGCAGCAACAGCTTTTGCAGCTTCCTTGTCCTTCTTTTCTTGCTCCTTTTTAGCAAGTTTTTGTTGGCGCTTTAACTCACTAAAAATAAAGTATAATGTAAAAAAACACGGTTGATGAAAAGGTGTAATAAAGGGATAAATATATGCAAGGATCTACAAAAACAAGGTTAATGAGAAAGAGAAAAAAGACGAACGGAACTAACCGAGAATAGTTCCGAGCGCAAGAAGACGATCTGATCAAAGATCTGTTCAGATGAGATCTTAATATGGATAACATTATATTACTTACTTCTTGCTGAGTGTTGTCCCTTCTTGATTTGACATATCACAAACACTTCAACAATGATTAATGCACCTAAAAAAATGAGAAATGAATAAAGATAGAAAATAATGTGAAAATAACGGATACACGTGAAAAAGGTTATTGATAAAAACTTGATAAAAAAAATAGCAACATTTAAATAGGTTTTTAAGGAAAAATGAGGCAACTTTAACGAAAAATTTTGACATCCTTGGAAATTTGGGCTGAAACAAAAAAAAAATAAGAGTGTGCAAAAATGGTGTGCTTGCATGTTGCAGCCTGCTTTTCGAGGAGAAAAAACAAGGGATGAAACGATATTTTTTCTGTTGTTGGAAAAATTTTTAAAGCTCGATAAATCTTGTGAATTTAAAATTAAAAAATATGCAGTTTTTACTACTTTTTTATACATATTAAGGTAATGCAAGTTACACAAAAATCACAGAGAGCGTTTAACAAACGAGAAAGTTTTTTTTTCATGTGTTTAACACTGAATTATATAGAAATCAAGACTGAAAATTATTATTAATAATTAATTTATTATTTCTCAAAGTTAAAAAAAATTAAAGTAACAATTGCATTTTAAAAAAAGGTAATGATAAAATGAAAAAACTAAGTGCGGAAGTTTAATGATTAATTCATCAACTCATACATCAACTGAACTATTGAACTGTTAAATTAAACCTAATTTTAAAAAAACTAATTCATTTCTGTCTTTCTTTTAATGACAGACGCCTTTTTGAATGCGGTTTTAGTGCGCACATTTTAGGTCAAAAAACCTTTGGTCAACAACGGCGGTCATTTAGGTCTTTAACACGAGCTTTTTAACGTAGCGTCAGTGGTGTAATGGTCAGCATTGTTGCCTTCCAAGCAATAGACGGGGGTTCGATTCCCCCCTGACGCAGCAGAATTTTTTACATTTTTTCGATTTTTATCTTTCAGCATGTTTCCTAACAAATCCAAGGTATTTTTTTGTTATTACATTACTGTACTCTTGGTGATGGAGATCGTATTCGAGGGGAAGTGCTATGAATTTCTCTTGAAACAGGTGAAGTAGCTTGATTAATTCTAATAATATTTGTTGGATTTAATGAAAATTTAATAAATTTTAAAACATTTGTTCGAACATTTTTACAAAAAATTGTTAATAAATATGCATTAATACCAGCACAAATATCCCTAAAATATTAGAAATTAAAATAGCTGTTTTTTGTTTATTGTTTCTTCTTTTACCCAAGAAATGTTAGTCCAACATAACTTTTGTCAATGCTTGCAACTTCTCGAATCATAATATAAATAAAATAAAATACTTGTGCGGCACAAATAATACAGGACATTGTTAAAAGACGATTTTCTCGACGAGTTTGATTTTGGGTTAAATTATATTTGTTAGAGCCAAGGGTGTCAATAACCTGAAAGTTAGAGGGAGTTTTAAAAAGTTTTTAAAGATATATGTATCTACTTCCGTGCTAAAATTTGTATACCGTAAATTGCACTTTTAAAATATTTGCCCCTTCCAACACTGGTAATTTTACACCAACGCATACGAACTTACATTAATTTGTTTTTTATGGCGTTTTTTAATACTGTAAATTATAATTGAATACATAACAATTAGGGCAACTGAAACGATAGAAAGAAAAACACCTGCTAATTTAAAATAAATTCGAGTGACGATTTGACTAAAAAAAGAAACAAATTATTTTTTAAAATTTTTATTAAAAAACCTTTTAATTCCACCAACTAGTGAACATTCGTTATTAGTTTGTGGCCGCCATTCAACATCAACGAAAAGTGTTACCCCACCACCGATGATTCCGGGAATTAACTGAATACAGAAAGCCAAAAATATCCATCGAGAATTCCAATACTAAAAATTTAATTTTATTCGTCATTGAAAAAATTGGTGTAAACAAGTCCATTAAATCAAAATTTATACTTTTTTATTTTTTACGCATTTTTTTCAACACTCAATAAATTGTCATACCTTCATATTTGCTTCTGGATAAATCATAGTTGTTAAACGATTAAATGCAATTACAATACAGCATAACCCTTGACAAACTCCACCACCCCATGCAAGAAAAAAATATGCATGCAAAAATGGAATTCCAGCAAATTTATAAAAATCCAAAAATGCACAAAGCTTAGGCAATACATTTCCAACATTATTACTTAACAATATTACTGTAATTAAACATATTATTTAAAATACAACAAAATCTAAAACTTACAAATATCACAAATTCCTGTAACAAAACAGAGTTTAAAAAATGGAATATTTAATGCAACATTTTTCTTGTAACATCCTTGATAAAGACTTGCCAAAACTAACGAATATAAAATAAATGTTACAACAAAAAATGATAACTCCAAAAAATAAATTATCAACATTTAATAACAGTAAAATTTAAAAACGTGTCAACAACTAAAAATTTTTTTTTAAACATTGTAATTTTTTGTGGCACCAAAACACCTTTTTTCGCTCTTATGTAAGTAATTGGGCATTTACTGTAAAAAGGTCATTTTTTTATAGAGGTTAATGAAAAATAAGGTAAAACAAATGTGTAACAAGAAAAATTTAAATTAAATTTTCAAAAAAGTTTGGTTTTTTTCTGAGCTTTAAAGACGAATAATAGTGAAAAATAAGTCGAAGAAACTTTTTTTTGTGCTTTTTCACACGCTAAAAATATCCAAAAATGGAAGCATAAATAAAAAGAGAACTTTGTTCAATGTTTTACAGTTCATAAACGCGAACTGTGTTCTGCAACGTTTTTTCTGCAAAAATAGTAGATTAATTTGTTGTTTCTGCTGAAGCATTATGGCTAACAATCAATTTAGCTCAGATTATTGCATGTTCTTAAAAAATAATGCTTACTTCTTCGATATGATTAAAGTTAAAATCTGTTATACAAAAGAAATCTAGAATCTCAAGAAAAGTTCCGGATTTCTTTTTTTCTTTGGAAATTAATTTAAGAACTTTTCTTGTAATAATTAAAAACTAATATAGATATATTTTGATAAAAGAATAACTATTAAAATTAGAAAACAGTTAGCGAAAGCATTAAACAAAACTATATATTATATTTAATGTACAATATTAAACAACATTAAATTTAAAGAAAAATTCAGTAACCATTAAAATCTGACAAAAAAAAGTTAAACAATGTGTAATAAGAAAATTAATCTTTTAAAAGTTTGCCCTTCATTAATTCATATTCCATTCTTTTTCTAAAATATTCCATCTGAGATTGTTTAAATTCTAAATATCTTTCTTTTGTAATGTATTGAGCATATTGGCAAGCATAAACACCACAATCATATCCATTTGATTGAAGAGGAGCTGTCTAAAAAAAATATATATGAACTGATAACAGTAAACACAGACCTTATCAACAAAAATCTCCCAACCATCATTTCTATCACCAAGATCTTCAGTTTTTTCAGCATGTGTGACCAAAAACTTCCTGAAAATCACAAATGTAAAACCATTACAGAAGAAAAGTATTTTCTTACCGTACATGTTCAAGATGTTTTATACTCGTATCACCACCCAATGAATCAAATGATGCAATAATTTTTTCACTAACATCTACAATAATCATAATCCAATGAGCACGATCTTTATCATGAATTGGAAGCAAGATGTAATCAAAATCAAAAATGGTGGCATTGATCCAGCTTTTAATTCCAGAATATCCCTGTTTTCGATATGCATTGTAGAAAAAGCTACTGAAAGCGTATACCTGCAAAAAACTATCACTGATAAAAAGCATATAAACTTTTAAAAAAGCAAACCTTTGGCAAAGATCGATCTTTCATTGACCGATTTTCAATAAGTTCTACGTAATAATTTACAATCATATCATTAAGCCATTCATGAGGTGCCAATGTTTTAAAGTCATCACCTTTAAGCTTTTTACCACAAAATTTTGCTCGATAATGTTCAAATTTTTCACCAAAATATCTTGGATAATTATGTGGAATAACTAAAAAAACAAACGCGTAATTTTGTAAAAAAAATTGTATAAAATAAAAAAAACTCACGTGCTGGAGCTTTATCAGCTTTTTTCAACTTTGAATAAAACCGTTCAGAAATAATCTTGTAAATTTTTTTATCATCATCTTCAGAATAATTTTCGTTGGAACTCATGTTTCAAAGAAGATAAAAGAGTAGAAATTGTTTGAAGTTAAAATTCAAAGAAAGATAAAAAAAACTTTCGTCAAACAAAGGTATGAAAAAAAAACTTGAAGTTGTTTTCAAGAGAATCTAAAAAATTGCGCATTACTTTGAAAGTTTTCGTGTTAAGAAATCTTTGGTTACACACTTTCGAAAACAATCGTTTTTTGGAAATTTAAACAAATGTAAACTAAAATTTTTAATTATTTTTGACTGAATGCTTGTTTTTTTAAGATACGAGATGTTTTTTGCTTGCCTTAATTTCTTTTAACAATGTTGCTGTCAGCATTTTTCATATAACAATTTGTTTTCCCTAAATTTTTTTGTTTTGTATTGTTGAAATTTTAGTTTTGTCGGTTTTTGAAACAAATAATCAATTTTTTTCAAGAAATTAAGTTTAGTGCCCAAAAAATATGATTTCATACATTTAATATCAGCGATGTGGCGGACATTTTCAGAGTTTGACTCTGAAGCTTGACTTCAGTGCCAAAGTCACAATAACTCTGCCTTTTATTATAGAAAACTTATTATATTTTGGTATCCTTAAAGTTTTTTAAGGCTTGCATTTTTGGGGATGATAAAAGGGATTCATAGAATTTTCCAATTCCCATGGTAATAATTATGCAAATAGATGGATAAATATAAAACATGGTTTTTGAACAAAGAAACCAGAGTTGTTCTACGAAACAATAGAAGAACTATGCAATCATCTTATTTGCATATTATAAAAAAAGTATGTCATAGAATTAAAAATTATTGTGAATTTTTTGGTAGCAACTTTGTGTTTTTTCTGTGTTCATTTTTAAAAATTTAATACTGTAATTTCAAACTTTAAATGATCTTTGACTCTGCCTTTTAAAAAACAAACAATAAAAAAAGCTTTTTTGTGGATAGAAAACAAATATTTATAAAAAAAATAAACAAAACCATATTTGTTTTTCATAAAAAAATTGGGTATAGCAATTTTTGGAAAAGTATTAAAACGGAAATTTTGCTTTTATGGTTTCTGATTACTTTCAAAATTTTTGCTGCAAAAATTAAATTTAGAAAAAAAGGCCAACAAAATTTAATAACTCAATTTTTGAATAAAATATAATTTTTTTCATTTGATTCAAAGAATTTGAATGATGTCAGACCATGAGTTTTTTTTTGAAGTAAACTTTAATCTTGAAACTAAATTTATTTAAAAGGGTACAATTTTATCACAAATTATTTGTATTCATTCAAATATGACACGCTAATTTAAGCATTACTGTAATCTTTCTTTTCTGAGAAAAATATGTAATGTTTAAAGACGTTAAACAATTTGGTGATATAAAATTGCAATTATTTTTGGACATTGATGCAAAAAAAATATGTTTTTTATGGTATATTTAAAATTAAAATTTTATGTTAACAAAATTTTAAACTTCGTCATTTGATCGTAGAATTGTTTTGTGATGTCTTATTTGAAGTTTATAAATTTTTAAGTAAAAATTATTTGAGCGCATTGTTTTTGATCCATTAAATTGAATAAAGAATCAAAGCTTATTTCCATTTTTTAAAACTTATTTCTTCGAATTTTCTTTAGACAGTTTTTTCGAAGGCGTCAGTGATTTGTTGCTTTTTACTTTTTAAATAAAAATAGGAAATTATTTTTATACCATAAGATAAGAAGCTTTAAGATTTATAGCTTCCATAAATATATATAAAAGTATCTTTAAAAAATTATTGTTGAGGATAATATTTTTGCGTTAAAAAGAAACAAACATTCCACGCCTCCAAAAATGGAGTTAATGAAATTTGGGGGGGGGGGGGGGGAAATAAGTATATTAACAGCGTTAAAAATGTTAGAGATTTATGCTTAAATTCTTAAGCTTTAGTTTAAGCTTTTTGTTTTATTAAATCTTTGTTAGCCGAAATTAAAGCTGATTCAATCTTTTTTCCGTGCAGGTGCCTTCTACTTCCAACTTCCAACAAACTGTCATTTAAAATTCTCTCGGAGCTAAAAAAAAGTGGGAGAAACAATATTTTTCTCCCACACTTTTTTTATTATTAAAACATACATCATTTTTAATTTTTGAAGGTTGTGGTGCTGGTCTTTGTCAAAATAATATGGGTGTTACACATGCAGCTTCAAGTTTTTTTACCTTTCTGCTATAATACTTAAAACACTTTTTGTTCGTGTTTCCAACAAAACTAAAATTAAAAGGAGGATACACCTTTTTTTAAAAGTGTAGCCTTTAAAACTTTAGCAGCTGCATCAAAAAATTATTTTTCTTAGTATCAATTTTTATGCTTGAATTGATGATTTTCAACTCACTCCCTGACATAATAAAACATGACTATATATCTTTTAAAGCACACGTTTCAACTCAATTTTTTTTTATCCCTTTTTGCTTTTCCCACAGATGCAATTCTGAAAAAACTAATTTCTGCAAAACTTTTTTAATTTTCCTTTTTTTTGAAAATCTGCATTTTACGAGTTTTGTTCCAGAAGGAAAAATGGAACAAAAAAGACAGCGTTTGAAAACTGAAAACGAAGTTTCATTGTTGTCGCAATTAAATTTCAATTTCCTGGTTTTAAAAAAATATTTTGACACTTTTTTTTGGCAAAAATACGTTTTTTGGAAATGAAAAAAGTTAGCCAGTTGAAGTTTTTTTCCGGCAGATGTTAGTTTTACTGCTATGACAATTTTAAATTATTTTGTTTCAAATTTAAGTTTCACTTTTTTTAAATATTTTTGGGTAAAAATTTTTATAGTCACATTTCATTTAAGGTTTATGTTTTTTCGTTCCAATATAATTCTGCTTGAAAAACAACTTTACTTTTTTGATTACTGTACCTTTCAAATTTATAATCTTAAATTTGCGTGTCCCATCTTTTTTAATTTCTCAAAAGTCCATTATACTTTTATTTAAAAACATCTTTTTTAAATTCAAAGGTTAATTTCAAAAATCTCTTTTTACCTCAAAACTCGTGTGTCTCTAAAATCCCTTTTTACCTATAAATTTTTTTCTCTTTCGCGTCAAAACTCATGCTTTTTTCGGAATTTAGACTATGTTTGAATGTATTATGGTAACAATAGTAATAAATACACGGGAAAAAAAGGGATAATCATTTTAATCCTTTTTTTCATATCTTTGTTAGTTCCTTTTTAATTATATATTTTATAAAATACTTGGAAATAAATCAGAAAAGTATTACGACAGTGGAAAAAAAGAAGTTCCCAAGAAACCATAGAAGTTAACCAAAAATGGAAAAAAAATACAGGATTAAAAAAGAAGAAGAAAGTGTCAATTGAATTGAAAAAAAAATTGTGTATAAAAACAATGAAAAAATCTTTATAATTTTTCAGTGTGAAATTTTTAGGCAAGTCAAAAAAAGTCGTGATAAGATTAGGATACGATAACCTTGTTTCTTTTGAAATTTACGACAAATTTTGTTTTGAAAAATTTATTCTTAACCCCATTGTTTTTATTTTTTTTTTTGCTATTTTTTTCCAACAGTTTAACCAACTCTTTAAAACAATAAAACAATTGTTTTTATTGTGTTTTGACAACCCGAAAAAGAAATAATACGCATTTGTTGCAAAAAAAAACGGCATCTGAGAAAAAAAAGTGATGTTTCATTTTTTGTTTGTGGTTTTTGACGCCTTCTTTCGTTGCTTCGTTTCGTCTTTTGTAATATTTAAAGATGCCGCCTCTCTCTCTTAAAAAAATATATTGGCATATTTTTTTTAGAATACTTAATAAACCACAAATAAAAAGATAGAAAAAGAAGAAGATGTATAGTTTGAATAATTGAAGGAATTTATAGGAAAAAGTATATATTCTTAAGAAAACGAAATTGTGTTTATTGTTGCTCATTTATAAGAAATATTTTGAAAAATGCTTCAAACAATAAAAATTATTTGAAACAATTTTGACGTCTTTTTTCATTGTTTCAAAATTGTGACTCAAAGAATAATAGTGTTTTTGGCAGTTTTTTTTTAAGTTGTAAAAAAGAAGATATACTTCCTTTCTAAAATTTTGTTAAAATTCTTTGAAAGATTTCGTCATTAATTCTTTGCTGTAGCTTTTATGATATAACTCAAAGTTTTCGCTTTGAGACATTCGTTAAGTGTTAACAAAAATGTCTCACAACGAAAACTCAAAACATACTGTAGTCAGCTGTACTTTTTGGAAAAAAACTATTTTTAAAAGTACAAAAGTTTAAACAGATTCTCATTATTTACATTTTTGTTGCAACTGTCCTATTTTATATTTCCTCTTCTTCAGAATCCATGGTTACAAAAATTTTTTGTCAGATTCCCACAAATCCAACTTTGGTTGTTTGGTACAAAACAGTTTCTATCCCCCTTTTTTCAACTTGGCATCATCCTTTTTTTATTTTTTAAAATCCCGCCCTTTTTTATCCTTGTTTTTCCTTTCTTTCTTTTTTTTGCCGGAAGCTTTGTAAAAAATTTATTTTAGCGGATTTTAATGCCCTTCTTTTTTTTGATTTTATTACACTACTTTTATTTTAAGTTTTTTGGCCGTTTTTTTATTTCCAAATTTTCTTTTTTTTTAAAGTTAGCTTTGTTTTTTAGGGGGATATAAAAAAAGAGAAGCGGCTTACCAAATTTTCTTTGTGTGTTTTTAAAAGTTCAGTCATAAAATGAATAAAATTCAAACAATTTTTTTTTCAACACTTTTTGTTATTATTCTTTGCTCATTTGTTATTGTTGAAGCATCGGCATCATCTCAACAACAAGGTATATTAATTTAATCGTAAAATAATATTTTTAACAAAAAGAAGTTGGTTTTTTAGAATTAAATGATTTTCAAGAACAGCTATCACGCTTTCGAAGATTTTCACTTCCATCATTTCCAAATTCAAAAAGATCAGATTTTGATGATCCAAGATTTTTTTCAAGTGCATATGGAAAAAGATCTGGGGGACGAGCCTTCAGCAATTTTGATAACAGACAACCACTATATCTTGATGGATGGTATTAAACTTTTAAAAGTTTTTTAAATTGATAATTTTATCTTTTCTATTTTTTTTATATAATGGCAAATATATTTTTTGGTATACAAATTAATATATATAAGTTTAATTCCCTACCTTTTGTTTGTGTGTTAAATAATCAATTTTATCAGTATTAAAGCTAAAATTGCTTAACATCCAAAAAAAAACAAATATTATGTTGTTTCATCCAAAATATTTGTGTTGATTGCAAAAAAATATTTTTAAAAAAATGTGTATAAAATAATAATAAAGATATTTTATCCGTGACTAAAAACATTGCTTTTTTCAATATTAATTTTTTTTACAAAATTTACAACAAAGATGATTTTTTTAACAAAAAGTAAAAAACAGTGAGCAAGATTTTTTTTAATTCAATTTTTTTGGTGATGATGATAAAATTATTGTTGTTGTTGTTGTTGCAGAAGAAGATGAAGAAATTGGATTGGAAAGGGTTGAAAGATGAAATGACGAAGCATTGATGGACATTTTTGTTGTTTTTATTGGTGCAAATTTGGTATTGGCTGTTGTTTCCTGCACATATGAATTTAATAATAATAATAATCGGTTATTTTTGGAAGAAGATTAAAGAACATTCACCTTCCCAGCAAACATATTTTCAGGTTTTTCAGATGGATATATAAAAAACATTAATAATAATGAACCATCCATACAACAGAATACTGTATTTGCAAGCTTTAAAAAAATTACTATTAGTATTTTGAAATTTTTAAAGAATTCTGTTTTTTAAACAAAACAATGACGTTTAATTTAAAAAGGAAAGAAAAAAATGTAGGGATTGATGCGTCAAAAAAGTGAAAAAGCTGTTTTTTCTTTTCCAAAATCTTTTCCCCCATAAAAAATGCTTATTTTAACATAAAAACGTGAGAACAAAATGAGGGGGTATTTTTAAGATTATTCAAAAAAGCTATTTTCAAAATTTATTTTAATCAATTATTTTTTGAACCAAAATATTTTTCTGCTCAAAAACTTTATTTTTTATTTTTGCTCAAAAACTGAATGATGAATCTTTATTGCCAGATTTCATTTATCAAAAACCATTTTTTCGCCCCCTCAAACCAAACAATGCCTAATAATTCATTCCTACGTTGAATTCGTTTGTAACTATGTTTACGATTTTGGCAACAACTTTTCTTTTTAAATATAGTTGTTATAAATAATTTAAGATTAAAAAAACTTACAAGCATATAAAAATCATTTATTCCAATGCTATATCCAATTGCATGAAGTTCCATAACCCAAGTAAATGCAACCGGGGCAAATGGCACAAAATCTATTACTTTTGTTGAAACTGCTCGATACTAAAAAATGTATGGATTTAATTGGGGGGATACATTCGATGAATTTGATCAGGAATACGATATAAATCAGTTCAAGACCCAAAACATCAAAAATTCTTATCAGATTTATCAGTTGGTCAACGACCATCAAAGAACTCTTTGATGCTAGTTTATCCTGATTCAGGGATTTTGAGCCAGTCTGTAAAACACAGCAAAAATTTTTGAAAAATGACTCAAAAAAAATTTAGTGTCCCTGAATCAGGCTAATCAAATCTCTGTGAGACCAAATGTGTCAAACGGTCTTAGAACGAAATAAACTTACAATAAAATATGGGCAAACAAGTGAACCAGCGATTTGTGCTCCACTTGCTAACCTTCCAACAAATATCTTTCCTTCTTCAAATGATAAATTATGAATATAAAAAAATAATATTGACATTATTATTGCAACAATTAAAGCAACACGAATTAAACGTTTCTGAAACTAAAAATTCAATCCCCCAAAAATATTTAAAATTTTTTATTGAAAATACCTTTCTCGATCTATAAACAATCATTGCAATAATAAAAAATGATTGCATAAAAACCGCATAACATTGAAGTAAAGTAAGTTTAAAATCTTCAATAAAAATTGAATATCGTAACCATAGCAATGATCCAATTATTCCCAATATATACGGAATTGGCGTATCTGTATCACTTGATTGTCGACGATACCATTTTATTACAGCCTGCCTAAAAATAAAAAAAAAATCAATAATTAAATATTTAATGATTTTTTAAAATCCGGTTTTGTTTTTTTTTAATGATGACACTGAATAATCTTTCAACATTGAAAATAACTAGAATTACAAGCTGCTTTTTTACAAATAGCTGCATTTTTAAGGAATTTGAAAGCAACAGACGGAACAAAAAATGTTAAAAACATGTGAAAAATAAATAAATAAGACTTAAAATCATATTTAAGAAAAAATAAATAAAATGTTTCATCCTAGAGCTTGCTTTATTAAAAAAGTTTGTTAATAGGTAAAAATAAGATACTTCAAAAAATTAGTTTTTCTCGATCATTTAAAAAAGCGATATACTCAAAAAGAACGTGAAGCTAACATGGTTCTTTTTGAGTATAGCTGAAAAAAGTCTGTTTTGTCAGAGAACCTTGAAATTAGGCAAGAAGTTTTTTGTTACATTTTTTACAGCTTTAATGAAAAAAAATCCTCGGCTATGGTTTGCAGGTAACGTATGCATTATCAGATTCAACTAAAGAAGCTGTTGATGTTGGACAAGGGACACTTGGAACAGATTTTATTGCCAGGAATTCCGGATTTTTTAAATCAATCAATTTTTAATGTAACTCATTTTAAAAAAACGTTTAAAATTAGTAAATCAGCACTTTTTAAAGCTTCAGACAAAATTAATTTTGCAAAACGTTTGTCAAAATTTGACACTTAACTTCATTTACGTTTTGCGTAAAGGTCACTTGAAGGTAAATGAAGGCAAGTGCTTCTGGGTGGTAAATTTTTGAAGATATTTTAGAATTTAACTTTACATGTTCAAATTTACCATCGCTTCACAAAAAAAAGTCTAGCAATAATATCTTCATTTTCCTTCACGCAAACTTCGGAAGTCTGCAAAAATGCTTCTATGAAGGCAAGCGACTGTGTGAAAAAATAGAAAAAATAGCAAAAAAAAACTATTGTCTTTTCTGTTTTTTTTTCTTTGTTTTTCAGCTAATTTTTATGAAAAAACTATCAAATTTTTGGATTGGATTCGGGACAAAAATCCTCGACAGCCATGTGTTAGAACTATTTAAAAAAATTTCATTGATTAGAGTTTGTTAATTTATATATAGAAATGCAAAAAAAATGCAGATGCTGATTTAGTTTCTTCAATAAAAAGGTAAAACTTACAGCGGAGAAGTAATAAGTAATATGGCATGACACGCAGTAGAAGTTAAAAAAAGATTCCAAACTAAATTAGAAGTATACACTTCAAATAATTTAATTGGTGAAAGTTCAGAAGCTGCAAGGCTTGCAGCATCTGAAAATTTCATCGCATTTGGTAATCAAATCTCTTTTTTTTCTTCAGCGTGGATATAAATGAATAATAATCCGATGAAATATAGAATAGGTTTAAAGAATAGAAGAACCCTTCTTCTTTTTTTTCTACCCTCCCAAATATATATCTCTCTCCTTCTTCTTTTTTTATGATTGCGCTTCTTCACGTACTTCACTGTCTTCTCCAAAATGAATATATTAATACTACACTTTTTTTTGAGGGATGATATACACACGCCATTGTTATCGCCGCTTAAAATCTTTCTTTTTTCTCTTGCCTCTTTTTGCAAATGTCCTTCATGTTTAATGTTTTATTGGGAATCCTTCTTCTTCTTCGGACAAAAAAAA
The DNA here is from genome assembly GCA_963922195.1 of Panagrolaimus sp. PS1159. Lineage (NCBI taxonomy): Eukaryota > Metazoa > Nematoda > Chromadorea > Rhabditida > Panagrolaimidae > Panagrolaimus > Panagrolaimus sp. PS1159. Next base: position 372,349 of record CAWUHW010000012.1, on the reverse strand, counting down.
ATCTAATAAATTTTGATAAAATACTCATGTGAAAATCCAGTGTTTTTCCCTCCTTTCTTTGATCATTTTTGTTCATTTGAAAATTTATATGTCCGGTAAAATTTTGCCATTATGATTAAAAGCAATGATTACGAATGACTTTTGATGCGATATTGAAAGTTAAATAAATAAAAACTAGTTGATCAAGAATTTCTTCTCCTCAAAAAATATTTTGACTTTAAAAAACAATTTGAATATGACGCAACTGGATTATTCCAGATTCTTTCAATCCTTTATTTGTTTCAAAAACGTAATTAATGATTGTCTTTGTTTATCTTGAAGCATAAAATGTTCAGAGATTATAAAAATTTAAAGAATTTTTGTTTCATTGACTTATTATATCGAAAACTACAATACAAAACACAATTTCAATTTAGCAAAATTTACAATTTTTTAACTAGGCAAAAAGTAAAAATATCAAAGTTGTATAGTTGCAAATTTTTGATTTTGCATCTTTTCATGGAGCTATTTTGAAAAAAATGACTTTGTTTAACTTTCACGGTTTTTTTTTTTCAAATGAAATTTGTTACAGCCAATATTGCATCATTTCTATTATATCTTACGCTGCACTTTTGAAACATTTTATTTTTGCAAAGCATAACAAAAAAACAAACACCCTCGCATTTTACTACAAAAATGCGAAGGTGTTTGTTGTTGTAAAATTTTTTTTTGAAAAATTATTGCATCATTTTTTTTCAACATTTTTGTCTTTGATTTTAGGAAAGGTCTGCACAAATGAAATATTCCTGGATTTTTTAAGATAAAGCATTAATTTTTAATATTAAGCTAACTGTCTTTTTTAATAATGCACCTTTTTAACACATTGATTTTGTTGTAATGTGTAAATTATGTTTTGCATAAAAACGTTAGAAAAAAATAAGTGACATAAAACATAATTTTAGATGACAACAAAGGATGAATTTTTGTTTTTAAAAGATAAACAGAAATCTTTTGATAATCCTCAAATTGATAATAATGAAAACCGATATATCAATCTAAATTTAAACCAAAACTGCAAAGGTCGACTTTTAATTCCTGTTCAATCTTATAGCAAATCAAATAGTGATAAATATTGTAGTAACTAAACTGCTGCATTCCCACTAAAAAAATGCATCCTTTGTTTAAATTAGAAAAGATTACGGTAGAATAAACTATTAATTTTTTTGTTTTTTCCACTAATTTTCTGATTTATTTATTAAAAGTGAATTCATGCCAAAAAAAACTTTTTTACGTAGGACTGCAACAAACATGGAAAATTACCAGATTCTACAGTATTAGATAGTTATGAAGAAAAATCAAAATCAAAATTATGGAATAAATCATCAGATTTATCTTTTTATACTTTATCTATCATCGACGAAATTGAAGCGAAAAAGAATAGGAAGAAAAAAAACTCAAATAAAAATAATAGCACCCTTTCTCTTCACATTTCCGCTTATGAAAATTCAATAGAAGCTGCTTCATTTGATTCAATTGATGGGAAAAATGATGGCGCTTTGGAAAATTTTAGAATCAAAAAACCAATTTTTACTGGTGCTTCAAATTTTGTGCTTCAAGTAAAAATCATAAATGAATTAAATTATTTGTCATTTTTTAAAGTAAATTTGCAGAATCCATTTGAATTTCCAAGACAACAAAATGATAAAGTGTCCGAACAGGAAATGTCCCAGTTAAAAGCTTCCCAAAAATTACTCAATCCAAATAAATCATCAAGTAAATAAAAATTAAATGTGTTACTGAATAATAAAATTTTAAACTTTTTCAAGTTTTTTGTCTAACAAAAAAGTGGTACCACCACGAAAAATGATATAAAAATTTATAAAAAAATTTTGCGGGAAGCAATTTTTACAACACCTTTAATTTTAAATTAAAAAATCAGATTTCTGTGATATAAATAAATGTAACAAATTATTTTGCAAGATATTTTATAATATTATCAAATTTACTAAGATTTTCTATTTTTATAAAACTGCCGTTATTTTAATTAAACATTAATTTTAAAGGAATAATGCATGCTGAAGAAATTTGTGGCACACAAGTTGAATTTCCATTTGAACCATATGAATGTCAAAAAAAATTTATGAGAAATGTTATTGAAGCTATTGAAACTGTAAGTAAAGAAAAACAACAACTGTCATTAATTAATGTTGATTATATAGAGTTCAAATGCAGCATTAGAATCTCCAACGGGTACTGGAAAAACTTTATCGCTATTATGTGCATCTTTAGCATGGCTAGAAAAATATAAATCTTTTCATAAACCAAAAATGATTGATCAAAATGGAATTATTAATCCGAGTAAGATCTTTTCTGTTTTTAAAAATGAGTTTAATAAAGGTTTTTAGTTGCTGCAAATGAAAATTCTCAACTTTATCCAAAAATTATATATGCATCTCGAACACATTCTCAACTGCAACAAGTTGTTAGAGAATTAAATAAAACACGATATAAATAGTAATCTATATATATTTATATTTTATAGCAATGTTTTGTTTATCCTCTTTTAGTATGAAGACATGTGTCCTTGCATCAAGGGATCAACTTTGTATTAATGAAAAAGTTATGAAAGAACAGAATTCTCAACTTAAAGTAATTCTTATTGTTTACAACAATGTAGATAAACGCGCAAAAATATTTTTTAGGGACAAATTTGTCGAACTTTGGTTAAATCTCATAAATGTGTTTATGCAAATGGATTAGAAAGTACTGTACATATTTTTAAACGCTAACCCATAAAAACTTGCACTTTTAGAAGATCTTGAAAGATCTGATTCAATGTATCAAAATGAATCCCCTGATGTAATGGATATTGAAGATTTAGTTTTAACAGCAAAAAAATTTAAACATTGCCCATATTTTAAAACTCAATCAATGCTTGAAAATTCTGATCTTATTTTGCTACCGTATAATTATGTCTTTGATCCAAAAGTTCGTAGTGCAATGAAAATTGAATTAAAAGGAAATATTTTAATTATTGATGAAGCACATAATTTGGTATGTTGGGGGATTACTGTAATCCACTTTTGAGGGGATTAACATAATCCGAGTTTTTATGGGATTTTCTTATAGGAATCAACTTGTGAAGATTCTGTATCAATTGAATGGTCAACAAAAGATAATGCTTTATGTATTAATGAAGCAAGAAAAGTTCTAACTTTACTTGTTGAAGAAGAAGAAAGAAAGCAAGAGGAAGGGGTAAATACAGTGCATGTTTTTCATCGATTAAAATTCAAATTTTTATAGGATAAATCTGAAATAACATTTGATAAAATTATCAATGATGAAACAAAAAGGTTAATGAAAGAAAAGTCAAAAGTATCACAACAAGATGTTGCAATATTACTTGGTAAAAATTAATATGTTAAATTTTTGTTCTAGTTTAGTTCTTTTTAGAAAGACTTATGGTATTTGAAGAAAAGCTTGATGAATTTGGAAAAGAAGATTCAACATTTGAAAATAAAGTTTATGGATTGGATGGGGATGTATTTGAGGGTGAAAAAATGGTAAAATTATTAGAATCTGCAGAATTTATTCGTGGTTGGTAAAATATTAGTGAAATTTATTTAACCGAAGAATAAACATCTGTAGTTTTTTTTAGCTCAAAGAGATGCCGTTTTAAATATCATTGATTCAATTGGGCTGTTTTTAGCTGAACAAGGTTTTTAAATTTTTTGTTTTTTATAAGCCGAATTTTTAAAGGAATCTGAATTCTGCTTTACCCTTTCTATTATTATAAAAGTACCTTGCAATTTAATTTTTAGCAAACAAAAATTCTGATTTTTTTGCTGAAAAAGGAACAAAACTTTCTGATTTTGCAACATTAATTTCTCGAGTCTTTGCTGATTCCTTTGAAGTTGCCGCCGGTCGAACCATTGATAAAACTTCTGCAAATGAAGCATCAAAAAAATTTTTATTATACGTTGAAAAAAATGATGAAAATATTAAACTTAAATATTGGTGCTTTTCTGCTTCTTTAGCAATGAAGCTTGTTTCTTCTCGAGGTATTCGATCAATTATTGTTACATCTGGGACATTAGCTCCTCTACCAGCATTTTTAACTTCAATGGGAATGTAGGTTTTAATTAAAACATTAAAAAAAGATGTACTTATTGCATCATTTTTTAGTCCATTTCAATTTAAATTAGAAAATGAACATATTGCAAAACAGAATCAAGTTATGATTGGAGCACTAAAAAAAGCTTCAACAAAAGTTGAATTACTTGGAACCTATAAAAATCGGTAGATTTTATAGATGTTTGTCATTTTTATAATTTTCCATATTTTTAGAACAAATCCAGATTATATTGATGGAATGGGACGAACTTTGTTACAAACAATGGAAATTACCCCTCAAGGAATGTTAGTTTTCTTTTCATCATATTCACAAATGGATGCTATGATTTCTGATTTAAAAGTTAATTTTTTGATAACATTTTCAATTTTAATAATATGTTTTTATAGAAGCAAACTTATTCGGGTGTTAGTTATTGGACTTTGATGGAAAGGGTTAAAAAGATTTTTGTTGAACCAAAATCTAAAATTGAACTTCCTTTAATGTTAACAGAATTTGATGGAATTATTCGAAAGGGAAATGGTGCAGCATTTTTTGCAGTTTGTCGTGGAAAGGTCAAATTTTTAGGATACTTATTTCAACTGTTACAAGAATTCCAAACTGTAGCAGTTGCAAGACACTTATAACTGCTACTGTATTGGTTACAGTAACCAAATTCTCAAATGTGTACAAAATTTCAATAATTTTTAGATTAGTGAAGGAATTGATTTACCAGATTCACATTGTCGGGCAGTATTTCTTTGTGGAATTCCATATTCTCCACCAAATGATCCCCGTGTAATTCTTAAAAAACATTTCCTTTCAACAAAAGCTGAAAAGAATTCCCTTTCTCCAGAAGAATGGTATAAACTTGAAGGCTTAAAAGCTGTTAATCAAGCAATTGGAAGAGTTATTCGACATAAAGATGATTTTGGTATTATTGTGCTAGCTGATATTCGATTTACAACTGTTCCAAAATCACATTTATCTGCATGGATTCGACCTGGCCTAACAATTTTTGATGATCCAAAAAAATTTTTTGATGAATGTGAAAGGTTTTTTGCTGAAAGAGGGCTGCTTATTAAAAAATCATATGAAAAATTAGCTTCTGAAATTCCAAAACATTTAACTCAAAGTAGAAAAGTTGTTGGTGGGAGTGGTGGAAGTCAATCAAATTTGTTAAAACAAAATAATGATAATACATTAACAATTGAAAGCTTAAAAGCATTATATGGTGATGAAAATATTGAACCTTCAATGAACTCAAATTTTAAAGGACCGTCAAAAAGTTCAACAACGGCAATAATGCCATCATCATTGACTCAAAATAGTGGTAGTACAATTCGAAGACCAAAAATTAAGGTTGGTTTTTTGTTTCAATATTCAAATTTTAATAGAAAATATTTATTTTTATAAAAAAAAGAGATACAAAAAAATTAAGCTCTGTTAGGAAAAAAGGAAAAAAAGTTTTAAATTTCTAAAATAGTCTTTAAAGAAAGAAATACCCTGTATTTGTTTTTAATACTTTAAAAAAATGATGTCAAAAATTATTAATACTAAAAAAGTTTTCCCGTTATTTTAAGTATGGATAAATTAATCTGTATTGTGTTCATATTTAATTAATGAGTTGTTGCATTTCGTAACATAACAATAATATTTCTCCTTGGTGGTCTTTGAGATCGTCTTGCTGGCGGTGGTGGTGGAATTGGAGATGTTGGAGATTCATCATCTGAATTTGATGTGGATGATGAAATTGACGATGAACAATCAATGAGAGAATTTCGATGATGTTCAATTGAATTTGTACTTATTGCTGGGGACATATATGGTGGGGGTGGAGGAAGATTGTAAATCCATTGATCAGGAAAAAAGAATTGTGCAGATCCATCTGCTTGCATAATTAGTGCATAATCAGTATCACCATTTCTTGATCTAAAATAACAAAATGTTTTTTTATAAAAGATTATTTAAAGCTCTTACTCTTTAGCATTAACTAATCGAGCAATTGCAGTTAAAAGTCTTTGATCTCGTAACATTGCAATAATTGGATTTGCAATACAATGAACTGAATATGCAGCAAGTTGTAAACTAATTAATTCAGCATTTTCTTCTTCTTCTTTTCGACTTAATACTGTTGGCTGTGAAGATTCCCATACAAGCATCATTGCCAAAAGTGTAAACGATAAACTATGCAATAAAAGCCAAAGGGATTGTGTAATTGATTTTGAAAGATATGAAGTTTGAAATTGTAACTATAAAAAAATTCAATTATTATGATTATATATTTGGAAGGTAGGCTTACTTGTTGAGATCTAGAAGCAAGTAAAAGATTGATAGGATGAATGACAAGATTGATAACAAGAAAAATTGATAAAAGTGCTAATTGAAATGCAATTATCAGTGATAATGAATGAGTTAATTGTACAAGAGTAAAATTAACAAGTATTATTGTAATTACAACACTCCATAAACAAATACTTATTCGAATTGGTGCTGATCTAAAAAGTTTTTAGGTTTATGATGTTTTTAAAAATGATGGATGTAAATGCTTACGTAGGCATCCAATTTTGATATTTTGCAAAAATTTGTACAAATGCCATTGCCAATAGTGCTAATAAACTGACAGTACTATTAAACAGGGCCGCTAAAGTTTGAGGTCCAAGTGCTTGTAGAAAGTATCCATCTGGGCCTCCTCCTCCAATGCTTGGCGAAAGTGATGTATTTGGTTTTTCTGTAGAACTTGCAATACTAAGAGCTTGTGGAATAAGTAATGGCCGATCATGTTGAAATACGGCAGAATAAAAAAGATTATGAAATATTCCAGCAATTCCAGTAAAACAATTTGCTAACCATAGATTACAACTTAGAGTATTTGAAATTGTATGTAATCGAGGTTGTACGGCTGTTGCAAGTAGGACCAATAAATTTAAGATTACAACAATTATCGAAAGTAAAAGTGAAAATAAATTTGTCCACATTTTGTTAAAGATTGAAAATTTTTGAAGGAAGTTAAATATGAAAATTATTTTCTAAATATAACGTTCTGGGAGTTCTCTATAATGTTATAAGCTTGAAACGACGTTAAACATGACGTTCATAGTTTAATCTTTTTGCCAAATCTGCAACAGGAAGAAAGAAAATTAAAGATTGAATGTATTTTTTAAAAGAAGGAAAGTTCAAATGGAAGTTTAATACTACACGATAAAAAGACGAATTGCAAAAAAAAACAAACTTCTTTTACAGATTATTTTATAAAAGATTAAATTCCGATGTAAGTAAGAAAGTATTAATATAATAAAGTCTGTCTTTACGAAGGAGGCCATTAAAATCGTCTTAACGATTTTTAGCTTTTATTTCTTCGAAAGTAGTTTTTTAAGGTTTCCATTTTTAAATAATCAATTTTTAAGCGCCCTTTCTTCAGAATCTTTGAAGATTCTTTGAAAAAATGGGTTCAAAAATCAATTAATAAAAGATTTAATAAAACCTTTGAAAAATTAAACTTTTATTTTTTATTATACAATTTTTATTAAATTAATATTTTGGAAAAAATGAACTTTTTAAGAATATCAAAAAGCAAAAAATAACTTTTTTTTGGTTTCAGCAGATAAACCCTTTTTTCCAAAGTGATAAATGATGAATGACATTTCAAACATTAAATAAAAGCTAAAATGTTTGTTGCCAAAAAAAGACGATCTGCGCAGCGGCATTTTTCTATTTTCTTTTTGCAATTTGAGAACTTGCCGATTGGAATCTTTAAAGAAAAAGCGAAAAAACTTAAAATATGTGAAAAAAAAATTTGGAAGAAGATTGATAAGATATGAGAAAAAAGGGCGTTGAAAGAAATTGGTTTTTTGGAAAAATAAGATTTATTAATTTTTATTTTTTACAAAAAGTTTTAAGATAGATTTGAAATTTAAAAGCTAAAATTTCAAGTGTCATAACTTCACATCAAAATATAAAGAAGAGAGAGAAAAGATCATTACTACTTTCATTTCTTTGAAATACTTAAAAACTAAAAAAATTATTAGTTATGTTCTTTTTTTAATGGCAAAAAAAATATTTTTTTTGGCCATTGGGGAAAAAAGCAAAAAAAAGAAGAGAAGAGCATGAAAAGAAAAGGCACACATTTGTCTCTAAAGTGTGGGTCCTCATTTTTTAGTCCTTTTTCTTTCTTTTCTATTGAAAAGCAACCCTCCGAACAGACACTTTTTTCATTGAAAAACTTTTTTGAAACAAATAATGTGAGAAAGAGAGAAAAAGAAGCAACTGTTTTGTGGTAAAAAAAATAAATATAATAATGATTTATAAGTTGTCATTAGAAAAAATTTTTTGTAAAAAAAGGTTTTGAAAATTTTTGCAAAAACAGTTTTTAACTAGAGTTTTAAAAAGGTCACTTTTTTACAAATGCAAAAAAGACAAAAAAGTTTTTTAAAGAAAAAACTAATTCCATGAGTAACATTTTTTTCTGAATTCCGTAAAAAACGTGGGAACTTTAAAGAAAGAAAAAAAGGGGATAACAAAAGCATTAAAAGGATATATGAAATCTTTTTTATAAGTATAAGGAAGTTAGCCATATTCGATGAATAAAGCTAAGCAATTGTCTTTAAAAAATTTTAATCTCACGGAAGCAAAATTAAGAAAAAAAAGATTTTGAAAACTTTTGATAAAAAACAAATTTGACATTTTTGAACAAATGTTTTTTCTGTGAAAACCCATTTTCAGTTCCAAACTTGTCAAAATAGTTTATTTTTTGATTAAGAAGTTTTTAAAATTAAGTACAAAAAATAAATTTAAAAAAATGAAAGTTCAAGAAAAACGGGGGATAAAAAAAAGCTGAAAAGCTTTTAAATTTAAACCGCCCAGTTTTTTCACTTGCATACATTTTTTTAAAGTAAAAAAATGAGGAAATCAAAAAAATTAAGTTAATTATTAATATAAAGGTTATATGCAAAGCAACGTTAAACAGAAAAAATGATTATTCATGAACCTAATAACGAAGACAAGGAACTAAAGCATAAAAAATGGCTAAAAATTTAATAATTTTATTTCTTTTGAACTTCCTTGTCTTTGAATTTTCTCATTATTATATTTTTTTGGTTCACGATTTTTTTGAATGAAAAAGAAAAAATTAAGAAAACACTGCTTATTTATTTTTTTAAAAGAAGCAAAAAATGAGGAAGCAAAAAAAGGGAGAGTTTTAATCATTTTTTTGAACCAAAAAAGGCGTGAAAAATGGTGATAGAAATAAAAGGTTTCGGAAAAATGTTTGCGGAAACAGATAAAAGCAAGTAATAAATAATACAGGAGTTTTTTTTGTGTTTTGAAAAAAAAAGTATTTTTGCTTGTTAAAAATGCAAAAATAAAAAGCTTTTCGATAATAGCTGCAATTTTTAAAGGCTGCAAAAATTGAAGGCAGTTGTTTTTGGAAAAAAATGTAATTCTTTGCAAGTCTAAACACAAGCACCTCTGAAAACAAATTTTTTTAATTTGAATATTTACTATTCAAATCAGCTTTGTTGTAAATTATCCCTATCTTTTAAATTTAAAGACAACTGATGTTTGGACTTTAATTCTTTTGTTCTGTTTTTTACATAAAAAAGAAAAGCCTTTTTTTGATAAAAGGTAGAATTTTAAAACATTGACTGCTTTTTTCATTGTCGTCATTTTCTAAGTAATTAAAAAAAATTTTAAATAAATAATCCAAAAAAATTATTAAAGCTAACAAAAAATAAAGAGTATAAGATTGCCAAAAAAACACAATGTAGCAATATTTTTTTTCTTTTGACATGTTTGACTGCTTTTTTTTTATAAATGTGTTATAAGGGATGTTGAAGAATTTTTTTTTAAAAAATTGAGGAGGACAGGGAAGACATCCGGAGGCCATGGTTGAATGCCATCGTCTGACTCTTTTTTTTTATATGCGTGCGCGTTAAAGCGCGTCATAAAAAAAAAGAAAAGTATGGATTTAAAAGCAAAAACCAAAAAAGCAAAGTTTTAAGGACATTTCCTTTTAAAAAAAGACAGATGGAAATTGAGATATTTTTTAGCTTGAAAAGCATTTTTTGACTCAAATAAAAAAGTGTAGTTTTAAACATTAAATTTTTTAAATACGTTTTTTTATGTCATAATTTTTTACATGACTGAATCAGTTACGGTACTTTTAAAAGCTTTGTTAAAACCATATTTTCTGGGAAAAATGTCTACCTACCAATTTTTAAAAACTTTCATTTAAATTTAAATAGGATTAAATACAATTTGATGTCAGGTTTTTTTTACCGGAAGTTTCGAAGGTTATTTACAAAATTAAAAAAAATAGACAAAAAAGAAAAGGTATGCATGAGAAATCATTTTTTATATAAAAATGAATAAAGTAAATTGAATTTTTGATGAAACAAATGCGTTACTAAATGAAAAATAAATAATAGAATACAAATTTATTTTTTCTATTAAAATGTCATTATTCATATTAACAAGAAATGGAACGTTTTTTTTTCTTTTTCTTTTCAATTAAGTTGTTTTTTAGAAGCTGTTTTGAATTTTAAATGACAGCATTTTATAATATTTTATGCTTGTGTTTAAACGCAATAATATTAAAATTAGATTTTTTTAAAAGTTTGATAGGGGATTAATTTTTTAAACATGAATTTATACTGTAATTTTATGAATAAAAAATGGCAAAAAATAAAAAGGAGTATGGGAAAATGAATCATATTTAAGTTTAGCTACGAAAATTAATAAATATTTAACACTTTTTTTTAAGATTTATCAGAATTTTGTATAAACGTCAATGAAATTTTTTTAAATAGTTTTTCTCTGCAACTGAAATAAACATATGTAACATGATAAAGGCTTTTAAAAAAAGGAACAAGGATTTTTCGAGTGTAAGCTAAAAGGAAGAAAAAATGAACATGAGTAAATGACATGTTTTAGCTTAAAAGGAACATTTAAAGAAATGAAAGTCAAGCAACTAGTCTCTTTCTTTTTTGTAGAAAAGAACCGAAGTTAAACGTTTTTCTTGAATATACTTGTATATTTTTTCCATGATTATATATCCCCTTCAAAAATAAATCCCCCCTCAATTAAAAAAAAGATGAAATAGGAGCTTCATTAAGTAAGAATTCAGTAAAAATCTTGTTTAAAAAGAAACCTTTAAAATTTACTTCTCTTTTTTTTGTTTCGGTTTTTAAAAAGGAGTAGGTGACGACACAAAAAAGTTGTTTAACATAAAAACGTAATATATATTTTTTTTGCGTTCAAAAACTTTAAGCTCAAATAAAAAAGACTGAAAAAAGTTGCGCTTCAACGCCTCTTTTTTTAAATAAAAAAAAGTAAAACCATCGTTCGCGCTTTTCTTTGGCAAAAGCATCAGCAGCAGCTTTTCTCCGTTCATGTTTATTTCATTCAACCGTAAAAAAAAAGAAAAAAAAGAGACAAACACCGTTTTTAAACAATATAAAAAAAAGTGTGCAAAAAAAATGTTTCCATGTTCGGGTTTAAAAATGTAAAAGAAAGAAAAGGGAAAAGTTTTAAAAAACTGTTTGAAAAGAAAACGGAACACTTTTTTTAAGTAAAAAAAAAGAGAGAGAAAGCGATTAATAATGTGAATGTGTTGGAATGGAAAAAAAGGAGAGATTGGAAAAAATGGAAGAAATTTTATAGGACTATTTTAGGAAGGAAGTTTAAGAGCGATTATAGAAGATTTTGTTTAAAAAAACTGTCAAATTCGCAAGTAGGAGATATCCGGTTTTTTTGTCTGTTAAAAGTGCATTTAATAACTTTTAAGAAGTAAAAATAATAGAGTTTAATTATTTCAAGAAAATGGACTTTTTTTGTTTTTTCGTTTCCTTTTTTAAAAAAAAATATAAATGCTTTTAGACTTTTATCTTTGGCTTTTTAAGAAACAATTTTAAAATGTTTTTTGTTGAAAATATGGGGAGGGAGCTTTTGTTTTTGGCATTTTTAATTTCACAGTTGGAAGTTTTTTTGTTGAAAAGTTTTTTCAATGGAAAGTTTTAAAAAATGCAATTTAAATTTTAAAACGATTACGAAATCACTGATTCACCTGAAACTGTAGTCCTTTGGTATGATAAAATTTAAAAGTCATTAAGAAAAAAGATTTTTTGGTGTTTACAAATTTATTTTTTTGTGTCGTCTAAAAACATCTCTTAGCTGTATAAAACTTTTTTTCTTAGAAAGTGGAAGTAACCTTTTTTGAGAAAAAAATGATGAGAGATAAAATTGAAAGCAAGAAAGAAGTATATCCTCAAAAAAAATATGATGATGAATGGATAATTTACTTTTGGGAAAAAGGGAATTGCACTTTCAACGCTGCTTTTTCTTTTTTTTCACACTTTTGTATAATTTTTTTCTGAAAATATATTTTTAAAAAAAATTGCCTTCAAAAAAGCCATTACCATTCAAAAACAAAGATAGTTTAAGCAAAAAAAGAGAATAACGTTAAAAGTGAAAAAAAATGGACAATGGCCATTTTTCACTTTATTTTACTCGTTTTTTTGAAGGAGGGCCATTTGAGCAGTTTTCAAGCTTTTGAGAAGACACTTAAAAATAGAGTGTGAAAATAAATGAGTAGTCATCTTTTTTAAGGAAAAAAATAGCGGCCGAAAAAAGAACAAAAAAATTTACTTCTCTTTTTGTCAGCTGTTAAACATTTTTATGGACTTTCTCCAAAAAAATGATGTAACAAAAAAACTAATATCCGTAAAAATTGACAAAGTTTTTCAAACATTTAATATGTTATAAGAATAGTTTCTGAGGTATTCTTTCAAAAGTATATCTTTTATAAGTAAGCAAAAAAAGTAACAAATCTATTTATAACTTTGAAAGAAACGATTTAAGTTTTTTTTCAATGTTGAAACTTGAATATTTGCCAAAAATAGATTTCAGAAGCAACAACGCTCTTTTACGTTTAAAAATTTGACGCACCTTTTTTACGGCATTTTAATATAACTTAGAAATGTGTGTTTTTGCTTTCACTTTTTTTCTGAATGTATGTTTGTTTACCCTAAATTTTCTTTGAAGGTGAATTTTTTATGAGAAATCAAAAATGTGTATCAATATTTATATTAAAAAACATTCAATCTTTTTCAGGTTACTGTAGATACTCGTAAAACAACATTACCAAATTTCAAAGCATCAACTTCAAAGGTTACTGTACTTTCAAGCATTGTACCAACACCATCAACAACAACAGCAACACCTTCAACGATGCCAACAACAACATCAAATAATGGAAAAAGAATAATTGTAAAAAGAAATAAAAATTTGCCGAGTTCATCTTCTTCTTCTTTGAATATTTTAAAGCCGAATGTAAAGGAAAAAATTCAAGATAGATCATTTTCTCAAAGAATTTCTATTAATGAACCACCAGCAAAAAAATCAAATGTTGAAACATTTGAAATGAAAGCAGCGCCTGTAAATATTCCAGAAATTATGGCAGCTTATAAGAAAAAGGTATGTAAGGGGCATGTGGGTGGGGATATACCATTAGATACTCAAATGAGATAAGTCCCAATTATCCCTGCTATTGAAATTTTTTTTGACCTTTGTTTTTTAGATGAATAAACTTCCAAAATCAATTAAAGATTCAATTGTTCAAGCTCAAAGAAAATATGTAACAACTTCTTTACTCTCTGATATTATTCCATCATTAGAAAAAGCAATACCATATGATTCAGAAATTTTTACAGGTTTGAATTTTTTTACATCACAAAACTGTTCATATTACTTTCATTTTAGATTTTTATCATTTTGCTTCTGAATCAAATAAACCCGAATTTGAAAAATGTTGTCGATCTCGAAAATTGTATTGCAAAAAATAGTTTGAATTTATGCCTATCATTTTTTTCGTCACTTCTTTTTTTTTGATAACTCTCTTCTTTTTTTGTGCTTTCATTTTTGTATCATATTTGTTTTATGTGAAAATCATCTGTCTAGTTATATGATGTAAGCGGGTGTTTAATGAACTTTGCAAAGAAAAAAAGAAAAGAAAAGGAAGGAAGTGTATCTTTGAAAAAAAAGGAAAAAAGAGGGCGGACTTTTATATTCAATCAGATTATTTTTCCCATAAAAAAAACAGAAAATAACCGCGCAGTTGAAAGATCGGAGAAAAAAACGGAAAGCTCTTTTCAGCGTGTGTCGTCCTTCGTTCAAAAAAATATATTAAAAGAGAACAGAGGATTGATTTTTTGTTTTTAACGCTTTTTTTATTATTCATTCAAACAGCTTTTGTTTATACTAAAAAAACCAAAAAGTGATATTATTTTTATTTATTTAATTGGTTGTAATTAATTGCACAAAACATGACAAATATGAACTGTCATATGAAATTTAAAATTTTTTGGGCATGTCTTGGTATTTCAGCTGGGATTATAGCTGGTGGAACATTTGCTGCACAATATAAAGTAAGACATTTTAAAGATTTTTTGACCATTAAACGGCAGATGAGTTGATTTATTTTTTATTTTAATTTTTTTTTCGAAATGGCATGAATTTAGAAATCAGGCAAAAGAATTATAGAAAACCACCCTGATCATCAGGTTCATGCAATTTCGAAAAAACGCTAAAATTGAAAAGTATATTTATCCTTCTGCTTCTTTAAAAGAACCAAAATTCCAACAAAAAAGTACTCTATTTTAGAATTATGTAGCAACCGCAGTTGCATTGTTTAGTTCAATTTGTGCTGGATATCTTTTTTATATTCATTTATCATATCATAAAAGAACATTTCATTCATGGCCACAAGAAAAAATTTCTGCTGTCATTATTTTAAGTTAGTTAAATCCAGTCTAAAAAAAATCAAAAAACTTTTTTAAGATTGGATTTTGGCAGCATTGGGCTTAATTGGAATGACAATTTGTTTGGTTGTTGCTGGAATTAAGCATCAAACTTTAACCCATGAAGGCTTACAAAATACAAATCTTTGGATTGTTGCAGTTTGGTGTTGGATGACATTTAAATGGACAATGATGTCTGCAATTTATACTCGAAGATATGCAAAAAAGGTCTGGCCATCCATTTATCCATCTAGTAGTGATGAATCACTTTCAAAAAATTACAATTATGGCACTCTTGATGGCAATAAAAAATCATTATCGCCAACACAAATTGTATAAAACTTTCAACAAATTTTTAATATATTATCCCCCATTTTCTTTTCTATCCTTCTAAAAATCCCCTTTGTGCCATTTTGTTTTTATATAAAAACAAGTTCTGCTTTTCTCTCTTTTATTTTGTCCGCTTTCAGATTCAAAGTCAAAGTATTGAACCGTTGCCATAATTAATTCAACATTCCCTTGAAATTAAAATCCGTTTATTAATGTTTTTATTAATGATATTTGTATATTTTTGTTTTTGAAAAGTTGTAAACTCTATAAAAAATTAATAAAACCAATAAGCAAGTTCAACTCTAGAGAAAAAGAAAAAAACCTTGAGGAATTCGGTTCATTCAATATTGTTGAACGCTTAAAAATTTAAATAAATATAACCGATAAATCCTATATCATGGTGGATACATGTTAAATAAATAACTTTTAAAAATAAACAATTTATCAACAATTTTTTGTCTTGAAAAAAACGCTTTAGCAATTTTGCAAAACTGAACTCGCCTCAAAACGAAAAAAATTAAGATACAGTAGGACTTTCATTTCAGTTACCAAGAACAATCTATTGTAACTTGGTTATATATTTTTCAAAACAAATAATAGTTGAATTAAAAAATTTCAACGCTAAAAAAAGGTTTTTTAAACTTTGCGCGATATAAAATACTCTCAAACGGATCCCAAATTTTCTTTTTGTTTGAACGCTGCAATTATTTTTTATGTTCAAATGTTTGATGCACATTTTTTATTTCTTTGCTTTCAATAATCAAACTTTTATATAAACGAAATTCTATCCCTATTCGAGATATTCCATTCATAAATAATCATTTTCAATGAGATTCTTTTCTTTTTTTTGGCTCCTGTACCTTTTTCTTCAGAGATTGTTTGACTTTTACAGAATAGGGGTCTTTTTGTTATCTCTCTCCTCCTTTTTTTGAAGTATCCCTTTTACATAACAGATTCTTTTCTTCAAAATTTGCGTGTTAAACAAATTTTTATTCATTTATTTGCTTTGCATAATAAGACACGTTTACATTTGATTTATTATTATTATTCATTCAATCATTATTTTGCAGGTAATTACTTGACGTCGTTCAATCATGACTGAAGCAGCAAAAAAACTTCAAAAAGAAGCAAAAGGTTTTGATACAAGAAAATTCTTGATTGATCTTGCATCTGGTGGTACAGCTGCAGCTGTTTCAAAGACTGCTGTTGCTCCTATTGAACGTGTTAAATTGTTACTTCAGGTATGGTGGTGTCATTTTTGCAAGAGAGTACATAAAAATATCTTTATATTTTTTAGGTTCAAGATGCATCATTAAGTATTGCAGCTGATAAACGGTATAAAGGAATTATCGATGTTCTTGTTCGTATTCCAAAGGAACAAGGATTTGCAGCATTTTGGCGTGGTAATTTAGCAAATGTTATCCGATATTTTCCAACTCAAGCTCTTAATTTTGCATTCAAAGATACTTATAAAAAGTTATTTTTGAACAAGTAAGTGGCAATACTATTTGTTTGTTAATAATTCCCTCTTATTTTTTCAGTGTTGATAAGAATAAGCAATTTTGGAGATTCTTTGCTGGTAATCTTGCTTCTGGTGGTGCTGCAGGTGCAACATCTCTTTGCTTTGTTTATCCACTTGATTTTGCTCGTACTCGTCTTGCTGCAGATGTTGGAAAAGGTTCAACACGTGAATTCAAAGGTCTTGCTGATTGTTTAGTTAAAATTGCAAAATCTGATGGTCCTATTGGTTTATATCGTGGTTTCTTTGTCTCTGTTCAAGGTATTATCATTTATCGTGCAGCATATTTTGGAATGTTTGATACTGCTAAACATGTCTTTGCAAAAGATAAAAAGCTTAATTTCTTTGCTGCATGGGCTATTGCACAAGTTGTTACCGTTGGTTCTGGTATTCTTTCATATCCATGGGATACTGTACGTCGTCGTATGATGATGCAATCTGGTCGTAAAGATATCCTTTATAAGAATACTCTTGATTGTGCATTAAAAATTATCAAAAATGAAGGAATGTCTGCCATGTTCAAAGGTAATAATAATTAAAAATAAAAGATTTTTTTTCATTTTTCTTTATTTTTTAGGTGCTGGATCAAATGTTATTCGTGGTACTGGTGGTGCACTCGTTCTTGCTCTCTATGATGAAATTCAAAAGTTTATTTAACTGATATATATATTTCTAGTATTTTTAAAAATACTTTTTGATCTCTTCCTGTATTGTCATTTAGCGTTGTCGAGTATTTTAAAATAAATTGATAAAAATATGTTTGAACTTGTTTATTATTATTTTTACAATTCGTACAAATCAACAAGATCCAGATTCGCGGTCGATTTTAACACGAATCGGTTTAGTTTTTAATGTTGGAAAAATTTATTTTCTTTAAAATTTCAAAATCAACCTGTTTGTTTTAACAAAAATATATAATTGTTAACACTGGTTTGCTTCAGCTTTTCTTTTTTTATCGCTACCGTTATATTTTTATCGTATTTTTTCTCACAGCCGTAATTTATCTATTACCAGCTTTGGTGTGAAAAGTTAGTTAAAATGTTGTGTTAAAAAAAAGTGAATTTCAACAAGAAGTTGAAAAAATATAACAATTGTTATATTGCTGTGAATGAAAAAGTTAGCAAGGTTTTTTTTACCCAAAATTTCTTGTGGTATAAAAATTATAAATTTGGAAACAAGCTAACAGTTTTAGCCAGTTGTAACAAAAAATATATAAACAAAAAATTCAAAAAAAAATTGCCAAACGTAATAAGTCCAACTTGGTAAGATAATAAAATAATAAAGTGATTGAAAGAGAATACAATAATGGCACTGCTTTATTTTATTGAAGAAATAAGAGCATGTTTTAAGTGTTTTGACAAATATTAATAAGATTTGAAAAAAAGGGTTCATCCATTATCTTTCTGACCTTAATCATGAGAAACACAAGAGAACTAAATAAAAACTAAAGAAAAAAAATTCTGGAAAGGATTAACCGATCTATGACTAAGTTGACCTTCTTTTCATTGGTTTTGCTTAAGCAGTTTTCACGGAAAGAAAAATTTTTACGCATTTGATTTTGGTAGGGATAATAGGTTGAAAATGCATTTTGGATTTTAAACGAAAAGGATGATAAATTTGAAATTCAATAAAAAAATTTTCCAAACATTATTAAAAGGTTTCCCCCTCCCATTATATTAAAAATTGAATAACATTGCCAAAGAAATGTTTATTAAAAAGCTGGGACAATTTCTCCATCAGCAAAGACTTTACGTCTTATGAAGCAAAATGATCGAAAATAAGCAAGATAATTGTCTCCAAGGAGGCAGTCAACGAGTTGTGCAGATGCAGCGAAAATTTCAGTCATGAATTCAATTGCATCTGCTAAAAATTGACCCATTTTTGACATTGGAGTTTGACCCGTGATTGTTGTACAGCTCCTCTCAAATGATAAATTTGGAAAACTAGCTAAAAGTTTTAGCCAGTTGTAACAAAAAAATATATAAACAAAATATTCAAAAAAAAAAGTTACCAAACGTAATAAGTTCAACTTCGTAAGACAAAAAATAATAAAGTGATTGAAAGAGAATACAAGAATGGCACTGCTTTATTTTATTGAAGAGATAAATGTATGTTTCAAGTGTTTTGATAAATAAGATCTGAAAAAAATAGTTCATCCATCATCTTTTTGGCCTTAATCATGAAAAACACAAGAGAACTAAATAAAAATGCTCGGAAGATTCACGGTGTGTCAACTCCTTTTTAAACTTTCCAGTGAGAATTGAAAGCTGTTCTTTCATTTTTTTCTTTCAAAAAATTTAATCCCCTTTAAAAAACTTTTAAAATATAATATTTATATTATAATAAAAAACGGTTTTAATATATGCACTGGTATATCAGATTTTTCTACTGTATTATCACCGCTAAAATTATCGAAAGTTTAACACAGAAATCCATAAATTAACAAAACTCACATAAAAAGTAAATATATATGCACTGGTGGTGCACTCGTTCTTGCTCTCTATGATGGAATTCAAAAGTTTATTTAACTGATATTTGAAGTATTTTCTGAAATACTTTTTGATCTCTTCCTGTATTGTCATTTAGCGTTGTCAAGTTTTTCTAAAATAAATTGATAAAATATGTTTGAACTCGTTTGTATTTTGTGAGTCACAAAATTATTGAGAGATAAAACATTAATTAATCATTAATTAATAATTATTAATGTGACATTTTTTTGTATTTCAGTTTCTTCCCTTCTCTGATTTATTGAATAAAATTTAAAAAAAGGCATAAAAAGCTACTTAAATTTTGGGCTAAATTGACAAGACAATAGGTAAAATAAATATTTTTTTTAAATATTTCTAAAATCTTTTAATACGCCAGAAAAAAACTAATCTCTTCAAATTTAAGTTACAAAACATAAACAAAATTTTGGATGAACACGGATGATTTAGGAGATTGCATACAATCATTCGTTGCGAAAACGAGAACTCAAAAATACGCACAAAAAACCCCATACAATTCAAACAAGTTTGGTTTTTTTAAAATTTTTATTGTTAAAACAATAACATCATAGATATTAATAACGAAGTACATAATATTAAAGATTTATATAATAAACTTGGATAATACAATCATAATAATTTCATTTATTTTGGTTCTGGAGGTTTTGGATAGCCCATTGGTGCCTAAAAAGTTGTAATTAAATATGTAAAATATATCAAGAAAAAAACTTAAAGTATGAGGATTTTGTTCAGCAGCTTTTGCTTCAACTGCTTTTCGATAATTTGCATACTGTGTTGCAAATTCATGAGCTTCAGTTCTTGCAAGCTTTTTAGCTTTTGCAAATTCAAATAAACATTGGTGAATAAATATATATTGGCCCTCCGTTTGAACAGCGCATGCACGATGACTTCGAATTTCTTTAAGAATTTCAAGAATATTCACATCTTTTCCTTCCAAGATTGCTCTTATTGCAAGATCAATTGTCATTACAGTACCTAAAAAGGAATAAATAATGAAAGAAAATATTTTAGAAAATCATACCAGTACGTCCAACACCAGCAGAGCAGTGAATTAAAGCTGTTGATCCACTATCATTTCGAATAAGACGAAGCAATCTCAATATGCCCATTCCAGAAGAAGGTACGCCAAAATCTAAAAAAAAAACAATATGTAAAACCACATTCAAAAAGACATAATGAAATCTTACCTGGCCAATCACCCCATTTATGAACAGTAAGAGCACATTGTTCAGTTCCAACGATAACTCGTAACATTATTGATTCATAAGCTTTTTCATTTGCATTTAATGGACCACGAACAAATTGTACACAAACATTTCCAAACTGTTTTTGTTCTCCAACTGCATTTGGAAAATAATCAGCACATTTGGGTTTGCCATTTTCTATTAATTTGCAAAGCATGAAAATATTCTTTGGTTTTTCTTGCCAAATAAGTCTCCACCAATCATTTAATGTTGTAGTCATTGGTGCCTAAACATATAAATATATATAAACAAAATATTAAAAAAAAACAGACTTGTGCACAGATATATTTATTTGAAAGTTTAAACATAGAAGTATCCACGTAATTTGCATGAATATAATCTGATTCAGGTGGAACTTGAAACTTAAGTATTACCCTTGTTTTATCATAACATGGAATATTTGACCAGTGGACACTTCGTTAAAGACACTTCGTTATGTCCACTTCGTTAAGGACTATTCGTTATTTTGGACAGTTCGTTAAGGACTATTCGTTATTGCGGACACTTCGTTATTCTATAAAAATAAATTGATTTTACTTTTATTAGTAATGTTATAAATCACAAAAATAGTAAACAATGAATAAAGAGACACTATTTGAAAGCTTGCGACGCATTTTGATTGATTTTGATTCTGGAGGGGGCATAAAATATTAAAACCTATGTTTTTGCAATATTAATAAAATAATAACGAACTGTCCGTAACGAACTGTCCCAAATAACGAATTGTCCGTAACGAACTGTCCTTAATAACGAAGTGTCCCTAATAACGAAGTGACCTTAACGAAGTGACAATAACGATAACGAACTGTCCGTAACGAAGTGTCCTGATAACGAAGTGTCTACTTCTCGGAATATTTGAATATCTATTCTTTTCTTTACCAGCTGTTTGAAAGACAGTTGCTGCAGGTTCAGCTGGAACAAAGGCAGCCAAGGAAGCAAATTCTGCTTTTAAACCTTCAATTTCTAAAACATATTAACAATGAGAAAATATATGGTTGAGAAGAGAAGCTATGGGAGGAAAAAGTGTTAAAGCATCTTTCATCAGTATGACTGGAGCGGAGTTTTTCAGCAATATTCGCACAAGTTGTGTGGGGGCTGTCCAGATATGCCGTGATACAAAAATCTATCTTTTTGAAATCTGACATCCATTACTTTCATTTCACACAAAAAAGAAGGATAGCATTACTTTTGTTGATTTCACAGAAGAATTTGTTTCGTTTAAAAAAGATAACAATATGAACACCAGTGCAGCATTTTAATGAAATCTCAGCGAAATAATAGCTAATTTCGGGAGGAGGGTCAGGGCCAGCGGTAAAAGATAAAACCTTGTCCCTGTTCATACTTATGTTACAATAACACTTTTACCCATAAAAAGCAGATCAAAAGGAAAAACATACTTTTAGCAACAGTTGTTTGACAAAATTTATCCATTGATGCATTCATTACAGCATCCTTGTTATTTTCTTGATGAGAACTAGCTCCATTGTCATCAACAGTTGCAGTTGTAGCAGTTGGATTTGGACCCGCTGATTCAGTTACTTCTTCATCTCTTTTAATACTTCTTTGACGTTTTGTTGAACGCTAAAATACATATCGTTATTAAATAAAAACGTGTCATGATAAAAGTTGCTTACCTTTGCACCCTTCTTTGGTAATGATGAACGCTTCTTTTGATGTGACATCTCAATAAAAGAAAAAGTTTCAGTGGTCGTTGTTGTTGATGTAAAAGATAAACAACTGATCAAAATTCTTCTTCCTTCACAGAATGAATACGTGTTTTAAAAAGGGATGGAAAGAGTGTGATTGTATTTTTACACATAAATTATGCAAATTTTTATTTTTGCATATGAAAAACAGTAACCGACACACAGATGTTTTTATCAGAGCAAAATTGGTTCAATTGGAATATAAAAAAATACAAAAAATGTTTTTTCTTCTTTATAAGTTTTTGGTCACAAAACGCCAAACATCGTATTTTTGGGCCTATCCTCTTTCTTTTTTTGTACTTCCGATTTTGCTCTGTTAAAAAATACATTTTATAACGCTGTTTTTTTCAACTTCGAGGACCCCTGTCCATTTTGAACTTGCACCCCACTTAGATTGATTTTTAAAGGCTTATGGTGTGTATTTATATACCCAAAAGTGCTTCGGATAAAACAATTCACCGGGCGTAACTTGAAACTAATTGTTAGATCAAGAAAACTGCCAAAAATTGGCATTTTTTTCCAAAATTTGATATTTTGAAGCTCGTATCCCAGAGTTTCGAGGTTTGATATGGGTCCCAAAAACCTTTCCATTATTATTTTTTAACACATATTTATATGTGTGCAAAGTTTCAAGTCGATACGATTAAATTGAAATTTCGTCGATGGACAAATTTTTGATTTTTGCTCGAAGTTGAAAAAAACAGCGTTTTATGTCTACTGTTGTTTTCCATATGTAAAAATAAAAATTTGCATAATGTACGTAAGTTTGAAAAATTACAACTACATCCTTTCCATTCAATGACTTGAAGTGTTTTTGATATATCAAATTGAAATTTGTAGGAGTTGTTATACATGGATAAGTGTACTTTTTGCATCAAAGGCTGGGAAGTGTGTGTAGAAGCTTTACAGTAGGGAAAAATCGATTAAGGTTCAGAAATGTAAAAACGTCTCATAAATATTTATGAGACGTTATGTTTCGGCAACCCCTTATTTGGATTTATACTTGTTAATCTTAATGTCATTTTTTGAAAAACACTTTTCCTGATTTTGCATTACATTTATACATACAAAATTTTCCCAAAGCCTTTAGTCAAAAATTTTTAAAAATAGTTTATTTATACATACATTATTTATTATAAAAAATTCAAAATATTAAAATCCAAGAATATTTTCTTCAAAGCGCATTGGATCAGTTGATGGATAAAGCTTCCATTCGAGTTGCTCTTCTGAAAATATATAAGATTAATGAATTGAAATAAATTATTGTAATTTATTTTTGAAACCCAAAATGCTCAAACAAAAATGCAATACTTACTTGTTAAAGGTTTTTTAGACATTTTTGGATCAGAGAATGATAAAGCAGTTGTAATTGGTTCAAGTAAATCTTTTTCATCTTCCCAATCATATGCTGAAGAGAAATCGGTTTTTAATCTTTTAACACCTTTCATTAAAGCATCATAAATTTCTTTGTAATTTGGTCTTGTATCATATTGTAAAGTTTTGAGATGTTGAGTAATTAGACGGAATTCAGCTGGACTTAAAAGGTATAACAGATATATAAATACATAATTGATAAAAAACAAAAAACTCACAGACGCTTAGAATATTCATCATCAGTGAATGATCCTTTGAGTTTTAGAAGTTGTTGTTCATCAGTATATTTTGACCATGGTAAACCAATATAGCATTCAGCCTAAAATAAATTTTTATTACAGAAAATTCACTATAAAAAAAACCTTACAAGCATATATAAAAGTGACCATAAATCATCAACTCTTCCTTGCTCCAATCGATTATGAGCATTTATTGAACAATATCGAAATGTGCCACGAAAGAGTGCATTACGACGAGGTTTTCGAATTGATGAACTATTTTTCGCATCTTTAAGAATAAATGAACGAACCATACCATAATCAATAAGGAAGATAACACGACTATCACGACCATGAAGTCCAACAACCATATTTCCAGGTTTAACATCTCGATGTGTATAACCTAAAAACGGGGGCATTGAGTTGTTTTAACAAAGCTCACAAATATTTACCAATTTCATGAAGCTGCTTAATTGCAAATAATGAATGTACACCTAAACATTTTCAAAACAACGATCATTAATAATAATAAAACAAAACAGACCAATTCTCATAATTGTTGCTTCAGAAAATCTTCCATGTTCACGTTTAAGATTATTTGTTCCTTGATGAAGTCGAAGAAACATTAAATCTGGACCACAAAGTGTCATAACAATAAAACTAAAATTATCAACAGTGTTAAATTATGTAAACACAATAAAAAAAGTAACTTACCTATATTTTTGTCGTTTTCCAGAATCAATAAGACGAATAACATTATGTTTATTTTTAAGTTTTTCCAATACTTCAGCTTCTAATTTCAAAACACCACCATCTTCAATATTATTTGCTTCAACCTTCAAAGCAGCAGTAAAATTCTTTCGAGTTAAACAAGTGGCCTAAAAAAAGAAAGAAAGAAACTCTATTAGAATCAAATATGATTCAACCAACCTCAAATACAGCACCACATCCACCAGCACCAAGCATTTCAAGGATCTTCTAAATATTTAAAAATATAGTTTCTCGCAAATTAGTACAAAATAAACTAACCCATTTTCCACAAACAATTTTACCAGGTTTAAATTTTATCAAATCCCCGCCACTCATAACGAAAGATTTAAAGTTTTTCGAATTTGAAATCACACCACAGCCACCAGATTTTGCATGTATCAAATGAGAAAAAGAATTAACGAATGATTTAAAATTGAAGCAACCAAATTAAGAATACAAAAATTAGCATTAATTTTGAAAATGTAAATTTATTTTGTGATGCTTGTCTTATTCTCGCACCACAAATTGATCAAAAACATTCACCATAAAAAAGATCTTTAAAAAATTTCAAATCCAAATATTTATTCTTCAGAAATGTTTGAGATTAAAAAGTTAGGATAGCCTAAAACCTGCTTTATATATAAGTTACAGAAACGAAATTCGGAATCTACACATTAGCAGCTGCTCTAATTAAAAGCTATTTATACGATTAGTTGAAATATTTTAAAAGACAGTACATTCTTTAACTTCAAAAAGCCATAAAGGATTCGACATCGAAGACAAATTAGGCGCTGTCCAGATATGACGTCATACAGTGATAGGGAGGGGGTCACCGCCAACATGACTTTAAATGACGGGAAAATTGAGAGGAAGGGAGGGGTTCGGCCGCATTATGACGTCATTCATGAGTTTTTAGTTTTTGTTTTTGATAAAAATTGTAGATTTTATTCAATTTTCTGTTATTATTGTAAATCATAAATTTTTACGTTTTTTGGAAAAAACAAAAGAGAAACTCTCCGGTAGTCTTGCATCTCTCTTATTACTTCTTCGTATATGTGTCTTTTCAAACAAAAAACTATCAAGACAGACGATTGAGAAAAGTTATCAAAATAAACTGCCTTTCTGTTATACAGAAATATTTTTGTGAACATTTTACTTATAAAAAAAATTAAGAAACTGTATGATCTTGTATGACGCTTGAGGGAGGGAGGGATTCGGTGATATATGACGGGGTATGACCAGAGGGAGGGAGGGGTTCGATTTTTGTATGACGTCATATCTGGACAGCGCCTTATCCCCTTCCAAAATTTCGTCTTTTCATATGTACTGTAAAAAATAATAAACAAGTTGAAACATATTTTATCAATTTTTTAATTTTATTAACACACAAGAGAAAAAACTGAAAAAACAAAAAATGTCACATTAATTAATGTTTTATTTCAATAATTTTGTGTCTCACAAAACACAAATCTTTTCATATTCACTGTAAAAATAATAATAAACAAGTTCAAACATATTTTTATCAATTTATTTTAAAATACTCGACAACGCTAAATGACAATACAGGAAGAGATCAAAAAGTATTTTTAAAAATACTAGAAATATATATATCAGTTAAATAAACTTTTGAATTTCATCATAGAGAGCAAGAACGAGTGCACCACCAGTACCACGAATAACATTTGATCCAGCACCTAAAAAATAAAGAAAAATGAAAAAAAATCTTTTATTTTTAATTATTATTACCTTTGAACATGGCAGACATTCCTTCATTTTTGATAATTTTTAATGCACAATCAAGAGTATTCTTATAAAGGATATCTTTACGACCAGATTGCATCATCATACGACGACGTACAGTATCCCATGGATATGAAAGAATACCAGAACCAACGGTAACAACTTGTGCAATAGCCCATGCAGCAAAGAAATTAAGCTTTTTATCTTTTGCAAAGACATGTTTAGCAGTATCAAACATTCCAAAATATGCTGCACGATAAATGATAATACCTTGAACAGAGACAAAGAAACCACGATATAAACCAATAGGACCATCAGATTTTGCAATTTTAACTAAACAATCAGCAAGACCTTTGAATTCACGTGTTGAACCTTTTCCAACATCTGCAGCAAGACGAGTACGAGCAAAATCAAGTGGATAAACAAAGCAAAGAGATGTTGCACCTGCAGCACCACCAGAAGCAAGATTACCAGCAAAGAATCTCCAAAATTGCTTATTCTTATCAACACTGAAAAAATAAGAGGGAATTATTAACAAACAAATAGTATTGCCACTTACTTGTTCAAAAATAACTTTTTATAAGTATCTTTGAATGCAAAATTAAGAGCTTGAGTTGGAAAATATCGGATAACATTTGCTAAATTACCACGCCAAAATGCTGCAAATCCTTGTTCCTTTGGAATACGAACAAGAACATCGATAATTCCTTTATACCGTTTATCAGCTGCAATACTTAATGATGCATCTTGAACCTAAAAAATATAAAGATATTTTTATGTACTCTCTTGCAAAAATGACACCACCATACCTGAAGTAACAATTTAACACGTTCAATAGGAGCAACAGCAGTCTTTGAAACAGCTGCAGCTGTACCACCAGATGCAAGATCAATCAAGAATTTTCTTGTATCAAAACCTTTTGCTTCTTTTTGAAGTTTTTTTGCTGCTTCAGTCATGATTGAACGACGTCAAGTAATTACCTGCAAAATAATGATTGAATGAATAATAATAATAAATCAAATGTAAACGTGTCTTATTATGCAAAGCAAATAAATGAATAAAAATTTGTTTAACACGCAAATTTTGAAGAAAAGAATCTGTTATGTAAAAGGGATACTTCAAAAAAAGGAGGAGAGAGATAACAAAAAGACCCCTATTCTGTAAAAGTCAAACAATCTCTGAAGAAAAAGGTACAGGAGCCAAAAAAAAGAAAAGAATCTCATTGAAAATGATTATTTATGAATGGAATATCTCGAATAGGGATAGAATTTCGTTTATATAAAAGTTTGATTATTGAAAGCAAAGAAATAAAAAATGTGCATCAAACATTTGAACATAAAAAATAATTGCAGCGTTCAAACAAAAAGAAAATTTGGGATCCGTTTGAGAGTATTTTATATCGCGCAAAGTTTAAAAAACCTTTTTTTAGCGTTGAAATTTTTTAATTCAACTATTATTTGTTTTGAAAAATATATAACCAAGTTACAATAGATTGTTCTTGGTAACTGAAATGAAAGTCCTACTGTATCTTAATTTTTTTCGTTTTGAGGCGATGTCCAAAACTCTAGACGCGTTTTATTTTTTTTCTTCAAACCCGACATTTTTTTGGAAAAAGAAACCATAGTGGGCCCTGCTTCAATGTGGCAAAATACCTTAAATGTTTTAAAAAAAAATATTGTTGATAGAAGCAGCGACTACTTTTAAAACCGTTAAAATAAATTGATTATAATTTATTAATTTTACGCAATAAAATAAAATAAAGAGAAACGGAATATCCACAAAAATATTTAGTTTTCACACGGTATCACACTCTTCTTGAACGATTTCCTGCTTTTCTTCAACTTTTAAATCAGTTGGTAAAGAAGTATTTGATTCCATGCCTTCATCTTCAATTTTTGATTCAATTTCTTCTTCTACTTTTATATCATTTTCTTCTTTGGCTACTGTATTGCTGTTTTCTTCTTCTTCATTATCACTTGATGGAAGTTCAACGATTGGTTCTTTTGCTTTTCGAGCAGCAGCTGCTAATTGTTCTTCAAAGCGTTGAACAATTGTTTGAATTTCTTCAGCAGATGGTTGTTTATCAAATGTTCGGAGAACTTCTGGACCACCACCATAAACTGAATGCAAATATGTCCATTGTTCATGGGTTATTGATTTGTAATTGATACCATTTCGGAGTCTCATTGACCCATCACGTTGTTTTTGAAGTAAAGCATCCTAAAAAATAAAAATGTCCAACTAATAAAATTGCTCTACTGTAGCTCAAAAGAAATGATAAAGCTTACATTACGAATTGGCCCTGGTGGAGCTAAAAGTTTATAAAGTTATCCAATGAATAATAAACGATTAAAACAAACCTCTATCAAATTGTGTAACAAATGATTCCCATTGTTCATACCATGAATATGCAAGAACATTTGGAGGTAAGACCGTAACATATCGCAGCTTCTTTTCTAATGATAAATATACGTTTTTTTCTCGAGTTTTTCTTGAAATTATTTCTGTTACTCTATTATTACATGTATTACATTGCATTAATCGATCACATGGTGGACCACCACCATATTGTTCAAATAATAAACTCCAAACTTTTGATGGAATTGGAAATACTTGATTTGGTTGCAAAAGTGGAGCTTGGCCAAAATGTTCACATAAGAAATCATTATTTGTAATTGGACCTGGTTCAGAAAATGTTCGGAAACGATAAAGCCATTCTGCAGAAATATAAAAAGCATTTGATGATTCTGTTTCATTCAAAGTTGCAGATAATTCAAGAACTTTTTCTTTAAAATTTTCTGATGCTTCTGTACTTCTTTTTTGATAGAATAAAACGTATGCTTCACGAGAAAGTACATCCGCTTCATCAACTCTTGTAACACATGCATCATCATATTCATACCAATTTCCATCAATACTATTATAACAATATGCGACATAATGTCCAACTAAAAAAACTGCTATACTGTAACTCAAAAGAAATGATAAAGCTTACATTCAACTCCAGCACCACGATGCGAAACAAATGCAACAAGATCATATAACGTGCTTTTATCTTCTTGTTCAGCTTGTTCTAATGCTGATTTAAGCATAAATGGTTTCATATCCAAATCGCAAAGCGGAAAAACAACACGTGTTCCAACTTTTGTATTATAAGTATATTCATGACGAAAACGTTTTAAATGAATGCATAATATTTCTGGTAAACGTGTAAGACGACATTGTTTAACACCATTTCGAAGTCTGTAATATAATTAATAAGATTAGTGGATTTTAAAGGAAAAGCAAACTTTGAACATTTTTCACATGAATACATATCATCACCATGTAAATGATCTGCCGAAAAGAAAGCATAAAGACAATCTTCCAATGAAATATTTTCAGCAAACATAAACCGATAAAAATAAATAAGATATGAAAGCCATGGATCAATTAACCAACTTTTTGCTATAGCATAAGCCCACTAAATAGGAATAAAGTATTGTTGTTAAGTGTTAAAATAACTTACATAAGCATAACTATTATGAGAAATTCGAAGTGCAAAAGATTCTTGTTTTAAAGGTTGTTGCTCATATTTTCTTTCTTCAGCTTCTTCCTTTTGTTCTTCAACTTTTTTATTACTCATTTCTTCTTCAGATGCTTCAAAATCTAATGTTGAAGATTCGCGTAAAATTGCTATTTGTTCAATTGTTGGAATTGAAAGTGAAATATCCTAAAAATTACGGTAATAAAATTTAAAAGCTTTATAATGAAATTACTTGAAAAGTTTCACGAGTATTTGATAAATGTTGACATGTCATACATTTTACGGTACTTATAATTTCACCATCAAAAACATCGGTAATAATACTTCGAAATTGTGTATGATTTTTTTCTTGTGCTTTTTGTTCACGCGTTTTTGCAGCTGATATTTGTTGTTTTTCTTGTACAGCAGGTAACAAGGGTATTCCAACTGTAAGCTTTGAATTTTTTGAAGGTTCACCAGTATCAGAGCTAAGCCCACTATCAGCAGTTTCAAAGTGGTCACCTTGTGCACCATTTAGTTCATCTTGACTACTGCTGCTGCATGAAGAAGAAACAGAATTTCTTGATTCAAGTTGTTTTTCATCTTCTTTATTATTGCCAACTAAGATAGGAGTAATAGGATGACGAAGTTCTTGATGAAGGACATCAAGAAAACAACGAATAAATTCTTGAGCATCTTGTTGAGTATAACCTTTAAATTGAGCACAGCGATCTTTAATCTTCTGCAAAAGATAGATTTTTACTTCAGACATCATTAGTTTTGTTTTAATCATTTAGCCATTTTTTGTCATCAAATTTAGGCAACATCAAATGTGCAGTGGAAAAATATAGAACTTACATAAAGAAAAAGCATGGGACGAACAGCATCAACTTTTTTCTCGGACCAAATTCTTAAAATTAAATCTTGAAAAGCATCAGAAATTGGACGGCGATTTGTAAGTAAATCATTAATATGAGT
Organism: Panagrolaimus sp. PS1159; assembly: GCA_963922195.1. Classification (NCBI taxonomy): domain Eukaryota; kingdom Metazoa; phylum Nematoda; class Chromadorea; order Rhabditida; family Panagrolaimidae; genus Panagrolaimus; species Panagrolaimus sp. PS1159. The sequence continues at coordinate 341,595 of CAWUHW010000012.1, read as the reverse complement.
GTTACGATCTTTTGAAACAAAAGGTAAATAAGTAAGAAAGTATTCTCTTAACGGTGGACAATTTGATAATGCTTGTGTTGCAGCATTCATATAACATGAATTTCCTTGATTATACAATCCAACAAGACCTTAAAAATAAATATTAAATAAATAATAATGAAAAGAAAAAGAACCTCTTTGTTTTTCATGGTCATCATATACATTTTCAGTTGTAATATCAAAATGAAATTTCCAAAATTCATTTGTCATGTTTACAGATGCAAATGTTGGATATGCAGAAAATGACGTTCCAGTTTCTTTTTCACTGTTATCTTCGCTTTTGGGCATTTCTGTCTATAAAAATAAATATATTAAAGCATTGGAATAAAATGTAATACATTTAAAACGGGTAAAAATAAAAAAGGTAAAAGAGAAAAATTGGAACACGATAACAAGGTTTTTTAAAAATATAAAAAATTTTGTTTACAGTTTTTTGTTTAAGTTTTAAAATATAATCCTAGAAAAAGCATAATCATGATTTCATGGACAACGAAAAAAATAGTGAGCTTTTGGCAAAATGTTATCGAGAGCTAAATTAAACAAGCTCGAAAAAAAGAAGCCTTTCAAATTCGAATTTGAAAGGCTTCTTTTTTTTTGAATTTAAATTCTGCCTTGTTATTATTAAAAGACCTTATTAATATATTAATTAATAAGAACTTCTTATTATGATAATGTGAACATTTAACCAACGTTTTTCAAACAAATTTTAATAAAAATTGCAGCAAAAAATTGGAACAGGATTTTTTAAAGGTTTACAAAAATAGAGTTATGTCTCAATAGAAAAACAAAAATAGCAAATTCAGATTTATCAATGTTCGTAATGCTTTAAATTATCTTCACTTCCAACGTTTGTTGCTGCCGCTGGCAGCAACTGATTTTTTTTCGTTTTATTTCTATTTTGAAAGTTTAAACACGGATTCTTTAAAATTAGGTATTATTAGAACTTTTCAAACAAGGTTGAAAATATATCAGGGGGTAAAAATATTATTTTCTGCCTTAGATTCATCTTATTTTTACCACTATAGGATATTTAATCAATATGGATAAAAAAACTTCAATTTGCGAAATAATAAAGTTTGACAAAACTGAAACAACAAATTCTTATAAAGTTTTAAGAAGATTTTATAATAAGATACAACAAAGTTTGGCATAATCAAAAGTATAATTTTTAATAAATAAGATTTTAGAAATTGAAAGGCACTACTTGATGATGCATTAGAATAGAGTAATCGTTAGAATGCTCTGAATTGGGTAACTTCTGGTTCAAGAATTTCATCATTTTGTTGTCTTGGAAATTCAAATGGATTCTAAAAATATGAAATATAAAAACAAATAATCTCTACTGTTTTTAGTTTTACTTCACAAATAAATGTTGAAGCAGGAATAATATTTTTCTGTTTTTTAATTAACCAAGGTTTTTGAAAAATTTCATTCAATGAATAAGAAGTAACAGGGTCATTTGAATTTTCATAAGTTACAATATGAAGGAAAAGGGTGCTATTATTTGTTGTTGTTGAAGAATCATCCCTTTTCCAAGGATTTTTATTATCATCTTCCAGAGTAAAGGAATTTGAATACTTTGAACAAAAATCAGTAATGGATAATTTTTTCCATGGCGTTGATTTTTCCTTGCCTTCATAGCTTTCAGCAACTGTTTTAACATTAAAATAAGAGATGAGAAAATAAGAATGATGCAACAAGTCCCATGTTTATCTCCGATATTTTTATGCGGTTTTGTGCTTCTTACTTTATAAATGGCATAAAAACACTGAATGCAGTTTTTTTCGAATGGAGTTTTTTATTCGTCTATTTTATCGTTGATTTCTCTTTTTTCAATTCTAAAAAACTAAAAAACATTATCGTGAAAATAGCTATTCACTTTTTGGGAAAAAAATTTTCAAAGGCGACGTTAATTTTGTTTTTTACCCAAAAATGGAAAAAATCGCTTTCTTCTTTTTTTCCTTTATTTATTTTATGGAATAATTTTATAAATTTTAATTTTAAGATGACAACCAGGGATTCTTGTTTGACTTCCAAAAAGAAAAAATTTAATATTTCTGATGTAAATGGACATTACAGTAATCTTAATTTAAATGAATGTTCAAATGCCTCTCTTGTCCATACAAAAAGTAATACGTTTAAATGTAAACAACAAGATACAAAAATTGGTAAATCAAATAAGACAGACTGCAGTCTTTTCAATTTAAATTCAAACTTTTTCATACTTTTAAAAAAATTTTGAATCGCCCTTTTTTTATAAATATTGCGAGTGAAAAGGGTGCTTTGACAGCAAAATACCGTATTCCCAATCAAAAAAACTTTTTGATTTCGAAAAACAAATTGAAAGAGGCCTGCAGCCTCGACAAAAGTGTCAGATTTAATCAATTCAAATGATGTGCACAAGAATTTATGGAATCATAAGCAAAAGAATTCGCCATCAAATTATTTGAATATTCTTGGAAATTCTGAAGATAACGAATTGAAAACTGTAAACAATTTTTTTTCTTCAAAAGATGCCACAAATAATAGCACCCTCTCTCTTCATATTTCTGCATATGAAAATTCTGTTGAAGCTTCTTCTGCTGCTGCATTGGATTCATTTGATGATAAAAATGATAAAACTTCAAATAGTCAAACAATGATTAAAAATTGGAAAAATGCAAAACAACTTTTCATTGAATCATCTTGGGCAATTCAAGTAATATCTAAAAACATTGTTGAATGCTATAAAAAACATTTTTTAACATTTTGCAGAATCCATTTGAATTTCCAAGACAACAAAATGACAAAGTATCAGAGCCAGAAGTATCCCAATTTAGAGCTTCCCAACATTTATACAATCTTAACGGAACAGATTCAACAACAACAACAACAACAACAACAAATGTTGACCCACGTGCAGCTTCAAATCAAATTGAAGAAAATGTTAATGAAAGCCGACCTCAAATTGATACAGTTTGTTTTCGTTTCATTTTTATTTTAATAACTGACGATATTTTTTTTATCCAAAAACGCAATTAGGGATTGTCCAAAAATCACGTCACCAAAACAGTGATTTTTAAATCACATCCCCTCTCCATGACTAAAGATTAAAGGCTTTTGACGAAAAGATTAAAGCCCGTGACAAACTGGCGAAACCCTCTCTCCTTGATCATGTGATTGCTGGACAATCCCTTGCTATGATTTTTTTTAAAATTCGGTATGTCTCTTTACAAAAAAATACTGTATCTTTTTTTGGTTTATTTTGAGATTAAATTTTTTGATTTCATAAACAACGATTTTAGTTACTTAAATGAAATCTAAAGAAATAAGAGTTACTGTAACATGAATGTAGGTCACATCTTTGAAAAAATATTTGAAAATAAAAATATATAACTTTGCCGAGGCCATTTGTAACGACGTTTTTCCAAACATTGAGTTCAGAAAATTTTTGGAAATGTTACTCGAAATTGTCCAGTTTGGTGCTTGAACAGCAAACTGTCAAACTTCTGTGACACAAAATCACGAAAAGAAATCAAAAAATCATCATTATTGATTTTTGTCAGTAAAGCGTGAGAGTTTGCTGTTTAAGCGACAAACTGGACAAGAAATTGGGCGACGATTTGTAAGTAAATGTGTGTTTCAATCTTTTGAAACAAAGGGTACTACTTCACTTTATTTATTATTTGCATGTTTGACATTTTTTATCATTTGACTAGCACTGTTTTTGATGTATTAATCTGAATATAGTAATAAAGCTGAAAAAGGGTTTAAACTACAGTTGTTCAGCATTGCAAAACTACATACTTTCAAAAATTTATAATATTTTTTCCTCCTCTTTTTCATAGCTTTTAATAACTGTAGCATTTTGCATGTTTATAATTTATAAATATTCCTTTCAAATTTTTCATAGTTAATTTACAAAAAATTTTGCAGAACTTATTTATTTTCGCGTAACGAATTGAAAAAAAAGTTACGCTTTGAGTACCAAATCATATATTTTTCTGATTTTTTTCCGTATCCTCATATCCTGAATCAACGATCCAAGCTTTGCAGGGCAAGCGACCTAAAGGGGGCGCTTGAGTGGTTTTGAAATGCCTTTGTTTTTCGCAACCAAAACAAAAAATAATAAGCTGTTTATTTATATAAACTACAATAAAATAAAAAAATTATAAACAGTAAAAGTACAAATAAATAAATAAAAAAACTTAAGGAAATCGGAATCTGTTTTGCCTCATCATCTGTTGCCGTTAGAATTGAGCGATTTGTTGATGATAAGCTATTTGTTGTTGTTGTTGAAGCATTAACATTTGTATTTGTTGATTCATAAAATATTGCTGTTGCTGAGCTTTTATCAAAGGATTTTTTAATAAATTTGGATTAATAGCAGGTTGATGATTGACTTGAGTACGAATTGGAGGAATTTGTTGTTGAAGTCAAGGACGAAGAGGCATTGCAACGGCTTGATTTACAGCGTCATCGTCATAATCAGGTGTAGTATTATATGTTTGACGTTCAGCATATTTCATTAAATCATCCATAGGAATTTCTTCAACAGCCAGTTGAACAGCAGATTCAAATTTCTCATTTGGTAATTCTTAATTCTCTATCAACATAATCATTTCATCGGAATGGAAGGATTTGTCCATCATTTCTTTTATCCCAATTAATGATGGAATCTTGAAGAAGATCACGGAAGATTTAATAAGATGATTTGAATGTTGGATCAGCTTGTCTAAAAATTAAATTTATATAAAAAATGTAAAAAATTATTTAAACTTACCTCAAATATTCTTTGATTTTTCGATGGAAACATTTCATTTGTTGTTCGTGGACAATTATCATTATCATAATAATTTAAACCATTAAGTCGAGAGAGCGAAAAATTGAATAATATTGTTTGAATTTTTGAAAATCTTGATATAAATTTTGTGGAAAAAAGAATATCCAATAACACCCCTTAAGGATTTTTTCTCACTTGCTCATGAGCTGACAAAAAAAAGATCGTTGACCCACAAGTCGATTTGTTTTAAAAAGCGACAAAAGCAAAAAATTGCTAAACCAATTTCGTTGCGGGAGCATCGATTTTCATACTTTCAATTTTAATCAAAAAATGCTTATCTTCTAGAGTTTTTATCACCTATATATCAATTTTTTAAACATTTTTACTTATCCGATCTTTTTCGCAATATCTTTTAACTATAATAGTATGTAGTATCAAGTTGTACTGTTGAACTTCGAGCTTTTTCAATTTTCTACCATCCACAGGGGGACCAGGCAAATCAAAAAACTTAAATAAAAATTTTTTTTAAATGGATGGAATATGTATATAATCACGTAGGAACATCATTTTGACGGGTAATACTTGTTAAAAGTTGTTAAAATGCTTTAAAATTGATATTATAGTATGTTTACTGAAATGCATTTTTCCAAAAAAAGAGTTTTTTATTTAATGTACAGTGTCATATGCATGTACATATATGTTAAATGATCTATTCCAGCAATTTTGAAAAAAAATTTTTTTAAAACGTTTTGATTTGTCTTGGTCCCCCTGTGCGTTTTTGGTCCAAAAACAACTTCTTCGCAGAAAAACCGTTAATCTCAACATTGATTTGCCTGGTCCCCTGTGGATGGTAGAAAATTGAAAAAACTCGAAGTTCAACAGTACAACTTGATACTACATACTCTTATAGTTTAAGATATTGCGAAAAAGATAGGATAAATAAAAATGTTAAAAAAAACTGATATATAGGTGATAGAAACTCTAGAGGATAAGAATTTTTTTAATAAAATTGAAAGCAAATCGATGCTCCTGCAAAGAAATTAGTTTAGCAATTTTTTGTTTTTAACGCTTTTTAAAAAAAATCGACTTGTGGCATTCTTTTTTACCATAATCTCAAAGCGATTTTCAAATAACTGGCGTTGACTGAAAAAGTTTAAAAAAAAGGAAAAAAAATAGAGTTTCAAAAAATGGCGCGCAATTTTTCTCTTCTTTCATTTCTTTCTCTTCTCTCATTTTTTTTCGACCGTTTTAAAATTGCTTTTTTTGGCATTAAAAAAAGAAAACTCAACGTTGCTAAGAAATAAATATTATACAAACTTCAGTTTTTTTCAATTCTTTGAACGCTTTGTTGTTGTTACTCACTTTCATTGTATTTGTCTTGTCTTTTATTATTTGGCGCTACCTTTAGCTTTATTACTATATCCAGATTAATACATCAAAAAATTAGTGGCTCTCAAATGATTAATAATGTCAAACATGCAAAGAATAAATATAGTAAGCCATCTTTTTTGGCTTCATTTTTTTGTTTTTTATGTAAAATTTTTAAAATTTTTCAGGTAAATAAATTACATTCACAATTACAAAAAACTACAAATGTTGAAGATCGAATTAAACTTCATCAAGCAGCTATTAAAATGATTGAAGGTCGTGAAAATGAAGATCCTGAAGATGGAGATATTGTACAAAGAAATAATGAATTTGGTGGTATACAATCTATTCCGTTACTTACAACAAATTCTCGTGGACCAACTTTATCTTCATTTGAACCATCAACTACTGAAGGAGGAATAACAAGTTCAACTTGTAAGTATTTTCTTTTACATTTTAGCTGTTAAAATTTATATTTTAGCAACTGAAAGCCTTCATCGTCAAAGAAGAGTTCGAAGGCATTCAGTTTCATCTGAATCTTTAACTTCGAGTACAGGACATTCAAGAGAAAGTGCTTCAAGAAATGCAAGCATATCTCGTATTCCTGCAATTATTCGTATGTTTAATGCTATATTTTCTTTATATCAGGTCGTTCAGAAAGTTTTGACTTTTTTTCCTTGGCTAGAACACTTTGCCAAGTGCAAAAAAAATTCAAAAAACGTCAAAACTTTCTGAACGACCTGATAGATATTATATTGTCCGCACGCGTAAGCAAGGATGTACGCCGACTTTTGAAATTTTGCACGCTGTTTTTTTAGCATAGCGGGACCCTTTGCAGTTTTTAAGAGTTTTTAAATTTTGCACCGTCTCTATTTTTGAAGCACAGGGGGGGGGACTCTTTGAATTTTTCCTGTTTCGCTGCACGCTCCAGGGCGCGCAAATAGCACCTAACCGTACCCCTTTCCCACGTATGTATTATAGGTGAAAGATTAACACCAGATGCAGAAAAACGAGTATTCAATTGGAATTATCGTGGACCAATTCCAACAAAACATCATTGTCAAAGAAGTCTTTTTGGTAAACATGTTGATGTTACACCTGAACCAGTAGAAACCCCAAAAAGAAGATCACAATCAAAAAACCGTACACCGCTTCGACAAAATCCTGAAATTCCAAGATATGATCATCGTCCTGGAATGCATTTACATGAAAGTTCATGTGATGCTGCACGAAAACTTCAAGCTTCTAAATCTACCACAAATGTTTCTTCAATTCCATGGAATTCTGATTATCGAAAAACTCCACCACGTGTAAATAAAGGTAGTCATGAAAATTTATTTCAATCATCAGCAAAGAAAAGACTAGATGCGTGGCAACCAATTGAAAGATCAAAGTCTTCACATTCTGTAAAACCTATTACATCTTCAACTCCTAAAAAACATACTGAAGAAGATTCTGATGGTTATGCAATTCCAAGTGTTCCTGAAAATGATCCAGCACTATTAAATAAGACACGAGTTAGGAGAGAAGTAACTCCACCAGAACTTTATCAAACACCGTCTGTAAATTTAAATCTAGAAGGTAGGGTTTTTACAGTATCATTGAACAAAACTGTATTCTATTATTAAGGTTCTGGAAATGATTCATTTGAAAGTGCAAAAGAATTTCAAACTCCGATTAAAAAGAATATTCGTCGACGTGGAAGTGTACTTCCAAAAGAATCATTACAAGATGAAACAGAAGCTGAAATCGCTGCAATTGATACGGTATTAGCAAAGGTTTCACCTGCTCGTTCAAAAATACCGAAATTCATTCCACGTGCAATTAATTTGACTCCATCAACGGATTACCGTAATCTCAAAGATACAAGTGTTGAAAAGAATTTTGAAGAAGTTCAAGCAGCAATAAAATCAAAATCCAAAGATAAAATGGATTCTTTTGCTATTCACCCTGGATCAAAAGATAAAGCTACGGGAGATATTACGTCTTCTGTTTTCTCAACATCACCAGCAGCTATTTTAAAATCAGCTACAACTCAAAATGAGAGCACTTTAAATGCAAATGTTACACCATTGTCAACAACAGTAGATGATATTCAAACGTTAAGGTTATTTTCAAGATATAATTTTGATACTCCAAAAACCTCAGAAACAACTAATAAAAATGAAACTGAATTAACTCCAAATACAAAATTTCGAACTTCTTTAAGTCGTGAAACATTGATTAAAAGTTTTAAAGAAGCATTGGATATTAATATTACTGCAAAGAAACGATTCCTTAAATATGAAAGACAATATTATGAAAAAGTTCGAGATTGGAAAAAGATTGAACGAATTGAAAAAGAATTGGAAAAATTTCCAAATGTTGTTAAAACGGCAATGGAACATGTTAAAACTGTTACACAAGATTGTACAGAGGTTTGAAATTTTTTAGATAAATTTTGTTTTACAGTATATTTTTTAGAAAGCTTGGAGAAAAGTTTTATCAGAAACAGAAAAACTTCAAAACGATGCAACTGAATTTGTAAAACTTACAAATGAAAATAAAGAAAAACGTCGCCGGAAATCTCTAAATTTTGGGTATGCTTTATTTTACCGTAATCTTTTATATTTTTGTTTTTTTTTTTTAGTTTATTGGGATATATTGATGCAAATGAATTTGAAAAAAAACATTTTGAAAATCTAAGTCGTCGACATGAAAATGCTGTTCGAATTTCAGAAGCTGTTAAAAAAGTAAATATTGAACGTGCAATTGTTGAATTACAAGAAAGAAAGGCAATTAAAGATCTTGTGAGACTTTCATTGGATAATAAAGCAATTGCTGCATTATCCCAATCAACATCTGTCACGGAATCAACGCTTACTCGTCGATCTGTAACTTTAACATCAACAGAAATTCGAAAATTGGCTGAAGATGCAGTAATTAATAAAAGAAAATTGGGGAAAGTTGTTAGTAAACCAGAATTACCATTTACTGAACAAGAATCTGACAATATTGTTTCTGAAAGGAAATCTCTTTCATCTGGTGTTATTCTTTCAAGTCGACATCATGCAAGAATAATTGAAACACAAATTACTGATATGTTATTCGTTTCTGATAATAATGTTTTTCCAGTTGTTCCACAATCTGGTATTCCATCTGCAACATCCTCTGTTGTTCCAAGACTTGATTTTTCAGCTTTTGAGGATTCTGTTTCCAACAAACCTATTGAACTTGTTGCAAATGTTGAACAAAGTAGAGCTCTTGAAGATATTGTGATTCCTGATGTTGATACAGATGTTATTTCAAAGCCACAATCAAAAGAATCGCGCAATGATAAAAGTGAAAGATCTGATGGTCGAACAAGTCGAGATGTTTCATCAATTTCTGAATTTGAACCACCTCCCGCATCCGTTGAAAGAACATCAAATGATGACAAAAAGACTGAAAATGATGCTTCAACAATTAAAGATATTGAAGAATCTGTACATGATGATGATTCTACTTTAACTCAAAATTCTACAACTAATCATGCTGAACCAAAACCTATTGAACAGTTGCATACTGCAACGGAAGTCAGCATTTTCTCTGAATTACCTACTTTAACACATTCACGTGATGATTTACAGTCTTTACCTGAACCTTTATCTGCCAAAGATGATAAATCTGAATCAAAACATGAAAATAGAGAAGAAGAAATAAAAGAAACTTTACCAGTTATTGAACATCCAAATGCTGATAGTGATCCTGAAAGACTTCCATTAAGTGCAACAACAGCAGGAACATTTAATGCATCACCGATTTCTTCTTCAAGACTTTTAGGTGATTCACCAATTCCATCTCCACCTTTTGTACAACCATCTGTATCATCTGCTCTTAAAAAAGAAGCTGAAATGATAAAGCCGATTGCTTCTGAAGATCTTTTAGCTGAAGAAGAAAAAAGTATTTCAGAAGCTTCAAATCTTCAAAGTGTATTTTCATCGAAATCTTCGTCATCAACTTCAACAGAAAGTAGCAGAGTTGTTGTTCCTTCGTCATTGGAAAATAGCGTTCATGTATATATTTTTTTTTCAAAAATTTTATTTAATATTTTTTTAGGACGCACCTAAGCCGCCAGTTTCTGTTTTTATTGAACATGATGAAAAGTCAACAACTTCAGTTTCAAATGAATCTTTAAATACGACTTCTGTAGCATCTTCTCTATCAAAAACTACATCATCTAAATCTTCATCGGCTTCTTCAAAGGATAAATCAAAACCGGGTTCAGCTAAATCGAGTGTTGAAACGAGTGTTGCTGAAGATCTTCCGACTACAGCACAATCAGCAACAAGTTCAGATTTTTCTTCATTTTTGCCTTCAAATCGAGAAAACAATTCACAAACAATTAAAAAGAATACGGTAGCTGCAGATAATGTTATTTTTTTTCATTTTTTCTTGTTTTATCGTAATTCTTTTTCTAGAAGCTTACACAACATTCACCAGCTGATGAAGTATCTGAATATTCATTCTCATTCTCTGGTAATAGTCAAACAAATGATCAACAAAAGACAGCATATAATCGAAGAAAATCATGGGATATGGTTGAAACTGGTATAATTGGAAAGCAAAGTCCATCATATTTAAAAAACGATACAATTGATAATGATACTAGTGGAATATTTAATAATGAACCACCTAAATTTGAATCAGCTCCATCTCCACTTGGTCCATATGCAGTATGTTTACACTTTTTAAAAATTTATTTATGGTGTTCCAAAATTGTTTTTATTTAACAACTAAGTATAATTCTAGAATAGTGGAGATTTTTTTCCAAGTATTTTTTGTGTATTTTATGCAAATTTTACCTTTGAAAAAAATTCCTTCCACTATTTTAGAACTGTTCCACATAGATTGCTCTTGAAGATCATGGACCAGAAAGAAGATGTGAAGCAGGTTGTTGAACATCTTTTTCAAGATTTGCGATTATCTCATCTCTTTGTTGAACCATATAATCCAAAGTTTCAACATCTTTCTTTAGCTTTTCTTTTTCACGAGTTAACTGATCAACAAGAATTTGTAGTGCATGTTCTGGTTCGATTATATTTCCAGCATCTTCAGTTTTAGAAAAAAAATTTTGGAATCTCTTTAAAAAGCTCTACTGTTGATTTACATAACAGAGTGAATGCTTGTTTAAAAATCTGCAAACATTTCCATCAGATGATCTTGCTAATCCGATACTTTCTGCAACATCTCTATCAGGCATTCCTAAAAACACATTTACAGGAATCCTTTTCTATTCCTACCGAAGCAACTTACGTCTCTGTTCCTTGTCAAGTTTTACCTTTTCAGTTATGTCATTCATCTCTCTTCATTGTACTGCATTCCCTTTACATCAATATGCGGCGATCTATCAAGGCCGGTGTCACCTCTTCCCGTTTTAAGACATGTATTATAGATATTATTGTACACAAAGATGTAACAAAAAACAACAACAAGACAAAAATAGAACAAAAAAAATTCAAAATAAGATTGTCAGAAAAACGCATTATGCCAAAAAATATATACTATATATAATTATTGCCTAAGAATGGAGAACTTATGAAACACCATTTTAGTTCAGAAATGCCCAAATCAATAAATAAAATAAATAAAATAAAATTATTTGTGTTTTTCAGGCTGTATCACCAAGAAGTCCTCGAAGTGAACAACATTCTCGACGACATACATTTTCAAAATCTCCTCCACTTCCAAAACATTCTGCATCCAAAGCTTCTGCAGATAATTTTGAAAAATTCCTTTTGGAAGATGTACGTTTTTCTTTTCTCCTGAGAAATGTTTAATTTTTGGTTTTAGGTTTCTTTGTCGAATATTGCTGGTCCAATTTTTGATATTTCTGGTGGTTCTGAAAGGGGTTCACTTTCATCTAAAGATGAAAAAAATTTACTGGATTGGAGTCCTGGCTTATCAAAAGAATTATCTCAACTAAAAGTTTCAAAAGTTGTTGAAAAGATCGAAAAAGAAGAAGAACCAAAATCTGCGCCTATTACAGAAGATACTTCAATATCAACAGAAATTGGTGAACCTCCAATTGATCGAAGTGTTGAATATAATATAAAAGAAATTGAAAGATTTTGCCATGAAATTTGGCCTCAAGTTGAAGCTTCCATGCAAAGCGGAGATTTTGATTCAATGATTCCTCCAGTAATTAATTCTGAAGATTCTGAAAAACATTATCATGATGCTTATCGGTAACAATTATTTTAATTTCATTTTATTTTAAAATTGTATTTTTTTAGGCGTTTAATTGCTGCTTCTCTTTTCTCGGAAGTTCGGTCAACTCTCAAAAAAGGAATACGGTATTCATCTTTTGAAAAATTTAAAAATTGTATGACTGAAGCACTTTTGAATAAATTATCAATTGGTAAGAATGTTATTAAAAGGTTACCACAATAAAAGAATGGATATTTTAGAACGAAAAAATGATTTAATTGATGGAAGACATATATGGGTTCAAAAGAATAATGCTTTTATGAAACTTGTACAAGCAAGACAAGAAGCACAAGATTATGATTCTGAATTGGTCAATGATTACAAGCGTGAATTAATTTGCAAGGCAATTGCTGCAGAAGATATTATAAATTATTCAAATGAACGAGCTAACAGATTTACTGATATTGGTTATGATGAATGTGTAGAATTTTTACGAAAACATGCTCCTGAACAACTTGATTCTTTATTGCAACAGTATGAATAATTTGTATGTTTTTTTATTGAATTTTTTGTATGAATTATGTGTTTTTTTTGCTCAGATCTAAAAATACTGGCTAATAAAAATTTTACACGTTTGAAGTTTGTGAAAAATTCTGCAATCAAATTCAAAGAGTTTAAAAAAAATCGTATGACTGATAGTTCAAACATTCAACTTTTTTTTATTCTGTAATTTTTTAGAAAAAAAATGAAAGAGAAACGAGCTAGTCTCCCATGTTTGAACTAGCTCTTAATAAACATAAACACGCTTTTAAAAAAAAAGTTGGATTAATTAATTTCCTCAGCAATCAGCCGCAACACAGCCGAACTCTTCAGCAGTATTAAAACAGTATTCATACTGCGAAGGAAGAAAAAATGACTAAGTCTTGAATTCATACAGAATTCAAGCAGTATTCATACAGCAAAACAGTATTCATATTCAAACAACCAAAAAAATTCAAACAGTATTCATGCAGTATTCATATAACCAAGACTTAGAATGTTTTTTAAAATTTTTGCCGCAATAAAATTTTATTGGAGCATTATTTTGTACAATAACAAATAGGATAGGGTAATTTCTGGACATCTTCATGCTACAGAAATCTCAAACGATGAAATATATGGCAAGGATTCAGAATATGATCTGGCCTCAGAATCCGATAATATAATTTTTGTGTTTTTAACGATTTTTAAAAAATGGATCTGGGGTAAACAAATATGGGGAATCTAAGGAAAAAAGTTTCAGGTATTCAAAAAATTTTGTGGCTCCAGAATCTCAGATTCAGAATCCGAAAATACAAAAATTGTGAGCTGAAGGGGGGATAAGGGTTAGTTCTGGAGTAATCGAGTATGCTGATCACGATAAAATATGTCGCGGGAATTCTAAAAATTTTCTGGCTTCAGAATCTCGGATTCTGAAGTCAAAAAATGTTTTTCTATAATTTTTGTGTTTTCGGGGTCAAATTTTGTGGAGCCTCAAATATAATGGTTTTATTTATCTCTAAGGATTCTGAAGGCCAGATTCAAAGAATTCTGACGTCAAAATCTTTTTCCACAAACTTTTTACGTTTTCTGGAACAAATTTTACGGAGATGTTGAAATGCTTTTTAAGACAAAAAAAAACAGGTTGCTTCTGTTACAAAAATTGTTTTATACTTTACATTGGATGTTATCATAATCATTTATACATCCATAAAATTTGACCCCGAAAACACAAAAATTATAGAAAAACATTTTTCGACTTCAGAATCTGAGATTCTGAAGCCACAACTGAAACTTATTTCCTAAGATTCCCCATATTCGTTTACACCAGATCCACTTTTTAAAAAACGTTCAACAAAACATCGTATTTTTGGATTCTCAAGGCTCCAGAATCCAGATTCAGAATCCAAAAAAAATTATTATTTATTTTTTCAGAATCCCAATGATTTTTTAAATACAAAAACTTGAGCAAATTCGAAAACAGATGGTCGTTTTATTATAAGCGACAAAATAAAAGCTCTATCAGTTAAGCATTGTAGCGTAGGGGTTAGTTAGTTAGGTTTGCATGCACAGCGGCGGCGAAGGAAAGCGTGGGTTCGGATTCGGTCGTGTCTAATACTAACATTTCAGGTCTTTCAGATATCAATTCAAATGTCAACAACTCAACATTCATTTATTTTTTGTTTTTTTTTACGTTTCCCACTAAAAATACTTAAATTCCACTAAAAACACGTTTTTAACAAAAAAAATACGTAAACAAATTATTTTTGCATAAAAATTCACTTGTCTTCAAACAGTATTCATGCAGTATTCAAACAATTTTGAATTTTACCTTACAGTCTTCAGAATACTGTTAAACTGTATGAATACTGTTTGAATACTGTTGAAGAGTTCGGCTGTGTATATTAACGTTAAAAAAAAGAAAGAAAAAACATTACAAAATATCTGTTCAATGTAAACAAAAAAATAATTCCCCGAAATCTTTTGTTTTTTTACTGCTAAATTTTGTTTTCCCAAACACAACAAAATTTATATTTTTGTTACAGAAAAAACAATTCAAAAAACATTGGTAACTGCAAAATTTAACAAAAAACATTGGTAAAATGCTTTACCATAAGAATAATTTCATCTGAATTAGATGACTTAATCTTTCCCTTCTGTGTTTTCGAAGGAGCTACGTTAAACTTAAATTGTGGACCAATACTAGCTTTAGTTGCAGCAAAAGCAACTTTATTCACATCATTGGACTTTACTTGTAAAGATTTAACATGAAGATTTTCTTCATTTTCTCCTACAAAAGACTTTGAAGTAAATTTAACAGCATATTCTGTTGCTTCTTCATGCTTAATCACATCTTTATCTTGACAACTTTCAAAGGTTCTAAAGCACTATGAATACTTTTATAACGCACACATTGAAAATTATTTTTGAATGTTTTATACCATTCTGCATTTTTTCTTATTATTTCTTCAACATCAATTGGTTCAATGCCGTATCCTGCTTCAATTAATTCAATTTTAACTTCAACTTCGGTGAGTACTTCTTCAAAGTCGTACAACTCAACCATAAATGGTCGTCTTTCAGGATCCGGATTGGAAAATGCTAAACAACAGTAAAGTTTTTCTTTTGCTTCCAGCGTTGCTTTATCTTCAATGTTTCTTATCCACAACTCCCACTTATTACAAATTCCTTTAAGTTCTGCAAAAGCAGCTTTCATTTTTGCTAACAGACAACGACTTTCCACAAACAATTTGTTTTGTATTCGACATCCTTCTTTAAAAACAAAAAGGCTTGTTCGATAAATCTTTTTTGCTTTTGCAAAGCAAAAGAAAGTTCTGATTGAAAAAAATGTGAAGACATGTTAGCACTTTAAACAAAAAATAAAAAGGGAAAAATGGAAAAAAGGAAAAGAGACTTGGACAACACGGATATCTTTGCAATCAATACAATAAAAAGAAAGAAAAATTGCTAACAATACAATTATCAATCTAATTCTTAAAACTAAAGCCACCTTTTCCACCAATTTACACCAATGGAATTACGTGAGGATATGACGATGATTGCAACGTGACCAAATTCAGTAACAACAACTGCATTAATAACTTAACCAAAAACAGCGCCGAAAATGGACCAAATTAATTAAATTTAACAACAGTAGCAATAACTGGAACAATAAAACAGCAAATACTTCTTAATACTTAATTTTTTGACTTAATACAACAGCTTAATAAAAAATTCCAAAATTTAATTCTTGGTACAGTAACCGGCTTAATAAGGGAAATATTCAGTTAAAGTAATCTAAGATGACGAAACGGATCTGGCAACAATATAAAATCAACTAGCTTACTATTCTTGAGTACAATAACCAAACATAATCAACAATAACAAGTTAAGTACTTCCAAGACGAACTTAATGGTAAGATTTTAAATCCAATCCTTAATTCTTGAATACAGTAACCAGAGTTAATAATGACAACAATAAGTTAAAGTAATACAAGAGTACGTCCAGCAAATTACGCCACGGAAACGTCAATTTTGAGCCACCATAAACTAAATGTAGTTATAAAATGTTCTTGCTTGTGGCTGAGAGAGAATATTTGCTGTTCGATTTTTTGGGATAAAAAATGATACGAATAAAAGTATAAAAAAGAAAGAACGGGGATAATCAGAGATAAGATTTTTCTTAACAAGAACCATAAGCATGGCCGTTGTTGAAAAAATCCACGCTGCTTGTTTTCCATAGGTAAAAAGTGTCCAACCACCAGAAACCGCTTTACTGGTAACATTACGAAGACCTAAAATAAAAAATGTAGAACAATAAAAAAACAAGAAGTATAGCACGTCCAGACATTTTCTTTTGTTCAATAAGATCAACAATAATACCACAAGAAGCTTCTCGAGAACTTTTTTGTCCAACTAAACCTCCTTTCTAAAGTAATAAGTATAAATATAAATAATAATAAAAGGTAATAAACAAACCATATCGATCGCTTCACCATTTGGACCTAAACCTAATCCAACAACATGACTATGAGCAGCAATACGAATTTGTCGGTTATCTTTAAACTAAAAATTCGATACGATAATGAAAGAAGCAATTTTTAAAAAAAGTGTTAACCTCAGAAACATGAATTTCTCCAAATGTTTGACTTTCGTCAATATTCGTTAGCTTTCCTTCACCCATTGGATCATCAACATCCATTCTTAAGTAGTATTGTTTAAAATTTAATAACAAAAAATAAGAATTAAAGAAATTTTAAAAGTTTTTAAAAAAAGTTCAATGTTCGGAGCATTTTAGACATTGAAGAACAGGGAATGCCAAAAAAGTTAAAATTACCGCAAATTTCGAAAATTGAAAAAATGTTTTAAAGTTTTTTCAAAGAACTTCAACAATTTTTCAAAGCTTTTTTAAATGTCTGAAAATAGTGTTAATAATCCCTTTCGAGGTTCTAATGGATCTTTATCGCAAACTCCATGTCGTTCAGCATGTTATGTTTTTAATGAAAAAACAGAAGTTTGTTCCTTTGTTTTTTTACATTTTTACACCACTTTTTTTAGACATTTGCTGATACAATGAGATATCTTGGAAAATTTAGTGATTTAATGCTGGTAGAATTTGGTGATGGCCGACTGTATTTTGAAGCAATTACTCCATCAAAATCTGCATATGCTTCTGCAACATTTGAAGGCAGTTCAATTGCAGAATGGGAATACGGTGATTTGCAGAGTATCGTAGATAAACGAATTCAACTTTCTACAAAGCAACTTATTGGTTCACTTCGATTTGTAACAAAAAATGATACTTTACATTTTTTTATTTCTGGAATATCTTGTGATAAGGTTGTTATTCAACATACAAATAGTAAATAAAGCTTGCAAATTGTGATAATAATGGAAAGCTAGCAGATACTTCTGACCAATCCGTCCAAAATCTAAAAGCTTATGTGTTCAACATCTTCAAGACGACAATTATATATAAACCCTCCTCAATAAACCCCATAATAAAGAAACATAAAATGAAAAAAGATAATATTTATTCAATCAGTTAGAAAATACATACACATTAGTTAATATTATTTTTTACTTTGTTTGCATTAAATGATTGTTTAACATTTCTAGATTTGCTTATTTTAACAATTACTCTTTCAGCATTTTTAACAGAATTATCTAAAAAATATAAAAACATTAAAATTATAAAATGAAGGTAAGACTTACTTTTGTTTAAGCCATTGAAATCTCCGCTTATACTAAAAATTTAGTTGTTTATATAAATTATATACAAAAATAACAAAAAATATGAACTTACGTTAATGTTGTTGTTGTAGGAGCTATTGGCTTTTTGTCATAAGTATGCTTTTCTTCCTAAAAAAAGACAATAACATAATTAAAAAAATTCAAACAGTGTTTATAAACAAAACTTACATCAACAATTCCCCCAATACAGTAATCTTTTGACATTTCATGAGCATCTGTTGAAGTCTATAAAAAATACAAATAAATAAAAAGTGTAATGATAAAAATCTTTCACTTACAGTAACCTTTGAACCATGAGTTTTTGCAATAATAACCTTTTCATTTGAAGTTGTTGTCGTTGTGGTTTTGATATTTGATGGTTTTGTTGAAGCTGAAGGTAATGGACGAAATGGTTGAGTACTTTTTAATAATTTGACATCAAGTTTTGATCCTTTCCATTCATAACCATGAAAAGTATTAAAACATAATTCTGCTTTTTCTTTTGTTGAAAATTCAAGAATTGCATCATCATCTTTATTCAAAAATCCATTCGAAGCAACAACTCCCCATTCTTCAAACATTTCTTTTAATACAACAAGACAACTGTTAAAATGTTTAACAAGTACTTGAGTCCTAAAAAATATAAAATAATTATATGAGTTTATTTAATTTAAATTACTTACTTAACACGAACGTTTGAATCAATAAGTAAGTTTGGTTCTTCTTCCCAACGTTCCCAATCATATGGATATTCTTGAGCATTCAAATTTTTCTTTGCTGCTCTAAGAAGACTATATACCTGCAAAAAAATGAATGTAAAAAAATATAGAAGATAGAAAAACTTACTCTTGGGTAATTTGGTTCATCAAAGAATCTTCCACCATCAATTGTTCTCATAATATCAATATATTCACGGGGACAACCACCAAAAAGTTGTTTCATTGCAATATCACCACGACAAGATTTTTTGAATTCACCAATTTCATCCATATCTTCTAAATTTCGCCATGGAAGTGCACCTTTTGTAAATTCAATCTAAAAAAAGTATCGTAAGATAAAGTATAAAAACTTCTGCTGGCACTACTACAGTATATCCCTGATATATAAGCTATACATTTTGCTACAAAACCCCCACTCTCATGGTGCAAAATTTGCTACTAAAGTATCTCATTACAGCTATAAAACCCCCCGAACTTACTTGTTGATAAAGCCATGATTCCAAATCATCAAGTCGGCACATTTCACGTTGTGCATGACATGCAACAGGTGCATATTTAACAGTACCACGAAAGACAGCAACTGGTCGAGGCTTTTTAAATGTTCCATCTTCATGTACAAATTTTCTTGCCATTCCAAAATCCAAAACATATACTTTTCGAAGTTCTTTTAATTCTGCTCGACCAATTGTATAATTTGCAGGTTTGACATCACGATGAAGATATCCAATACCTAAAAATAATGGTAGAGATTGTGTGTAAAAAAGTCCTCTGTAAAACTTGAATCCATACCATGAAGATCTTCAAGTGCTTCCAAACATTGAATTCCAATTGATATAGCAGTTCCAACAGTAAATTTCTTTCCAGGTGCAGCAAGTCGAAGATCCTAAAAAGCATTACTGTGGTTAAAAATTCAACAAAACAAAAATAACTCACTTGTAGAGATTTACCACCAAAAGTCATGACAACATAATTAAAACTATCAACTCGACCTTTATCTTCAATTTTACAAAAATGTCTTCCACCAGCTTTTGATAATTCATTTAAAACATTGACTTCCATTTTTAGCAGCTGAATTTGTTCATTTACTCCTGCAACCTTTAAAGCATATGTTCCAGTTTTATCTGAGACTTTGTACACAGCACCAAATGCACCTAGAAAAAAGAGGATAATTAAAAGTGAGAGTTATTGCCTAGGGTTATATATCCGCTTTAGAGCTGATTGTCTTCTTAGATCTTCATGCATATTTGCAGATTCTATGAATCATCCAAAAACTTTTTGTGAAGTTGCAAGAAGACAATAGCTTGCGTTGTAAAGGATATGGTATATCCGGATATGCGATGAGCTTTGTTTTTACAAAGTATTGATGTAAAATGCTTTTGGCGCAAAGTAATGTCGAAAACCGCTTCATAAATACTTCGACCACATATCCGGATATACAAAATCTAAAAATCATATCACTAACCTTCACCAAGTTTCTTTTCGATTGTCCATCGTTCCATTTTCTTTCCTTGATGCAATTGAACAAGCTGATCGGCCATATTTCCCAAATATTTTCTATGCTAAGATGAAGAAGAAGGAGAGTGACGTCAATCCAACACAATCAATTAATATAATGAATCAATGAGTATAAACGAATTCAAACCCTTCCATGTTGAAGTTTTATGCAAAAAATTAAAATTTCATGTAAATTTTAATGTTCAAAAAAAGCAAGCACGAAAAAAACGTGTTTGAAAAAAAAAGTTTTTAGGAACACAAAACTTTTTTTTGCTCGAAAAAGTTTTTGACGAAAACTTTACTTTTTTTACCGTTTTTTTTTGAAATGCAAAGCTTAAAGCAATTTTTTTGTACTTTACATTGTTGCAATGTCATCTTTGCAAAAAATATTTTCATCAAAGAAACTTACAAATTCTTTATTTGTGCGTTTCATTTTTTAATGAAGAATGTTACGTTTTTTGAAATATAAAAATACAGAAATGAGCTAGTTCAAATGAGTAGAATTATCTCATTTCTGTTTCTTTTTGTTTCTAAATAATATGGAAATATTAAAATACAGAAATGAACTAGTTCAAATGAGTATGAATAATTTGTATGTTTTTTAATTCAATTTTTTGTATGAATTATGTTTTTTTTGCTCAGATCTAAAAATACTGGCTAATAAAAATTTTACACGTTTGAAGTTTGTGAAAAATTCTGCAATCAAATTCAAAGAGTTTAAAAAAAATCGTATTACTGATAGTTCAAACATTCAACTGGAAAATCAAAAATAATTTTATTTTTTTAAAAGACAAAAATTTATATTATAAATTTACAGTTTACTTTTTCCTTCTGTCATCATTGGTTTTAAATGCTTTATATAAGCTGTTGAAATTTCTGAACGATTCATTGGATTTTGTTGAGCCCATTTTAAAAGGTTTTCATAAACATTTCCATCTCTTCGACCTAAAACTGATTGCAATTCTCGATCACTAAAATCAAAGGCATCAACAATTGCAACAGCATTTGGACGAATTTTTTCAAGTAATGAATAAATTCCTTGTCGAACGGTTGCCATTTGATCATCAGAATAATATCCCCTTCGAGTAAACCAGACTCCCCCACCGGAAATTCCATCTAAAGCATATAACTTTCCAAGCTGATCTAAAATTGGTCGAATTTCTGAATTATTACACTTTGAAACATAATTAAAATAATTTCGAACTAAATATGCTTTAACATGTAGCCGAGAAGCTTTACATAATTCAATTCCCGTTTTATTCCATGCTTCTTCTGGGGTACTGTAGAGGGTTTCATTTTTCTTTAATAAATCATAAGCATAAAAAATTTGTTCTCGAGCAGCATGTTCAAAATCGGCTATTAAATTGGCAGCAGAAACATATTCAACACATGTAAATTTGCTTCGTGTTTTTGGCTGCTTTTCTGCGATATATGAAGTTAAAAGGGAAAGTTTTGCAGTTCCAGCTCGAATACTTGAAACAATTTTTACTAATCCTCTAAAAATTAATGTTACAGTCGAACCTCGATTTTACGACTCTCAAGGGACCACGCAAAAAAGGGCGTAAAATCGAGGTCCGTTTACAGGGATTTCCATTTGGAGGGACCGCAGAAGACGGAGGTAAAATCGAGGTTTGACTGTATGTAAATTTGTATTTGTAATTTTAAAGGGAGGCGGACAGGTTGATTTAGTTTAAAGTGTTTTCTTTCGAAATGACATGAATTTGAAAATCAGGCAAAAGAATAATAGAAAGAAGATCCTGAATGTCAAGTTTATGCCATTTCGAAAAAAGGTAAAAATGAAAAATTGTCCACTCCCTTTAATGAATGCCTGATTTTTAGGGTGATTTACAAAAAAGCTTACCTTGCAACTTGAAGTAACATAACAATATTTTCACCTTCATACGTGCAACCTCCAACGGCATATGAATAAATTTCTGGAAAGGCACTCGCTTGACTATATCCATGTCCACCACATGCAAGTCGGCATTGCTCAATTCCTTGTGCTGTTTCCCATGAAACAACAGATTTTAAGCCACTTGAAAGGCCATGAAGCTCAGGAAGAAGTTCAGTATTGCCTTCTTGAAGTTGGGTCGTAACTCTCAAATATAAATCTTTTACTTCATATGCTGCAAAAAGGAATGCTAAAGTTCGAGAAATTTGTGGAAAAAGTCGAAGCTGTTGAGTTTGATAATCAAGGATTTGTACTTCACCAGAACTAAAAAATGTTTTTTTTAATGGGGAAAAGTTGGGGCTTTTGAAAGCTTCTTACTTTGGCACAATTTCACCTTGTCTTCGAATGGCTGAATATCGAACTGCAATTGTTATAGCAGATCCAAGTTGCATTGATTGATCTTTTATCATAATTCTAAAATTTTGTAATAAATTTTTTAATTCAAAAATAAATCTTACGATCGAACAAAAACCATTGCCCCAAAACCTAATTTTGCATGCTTTGGTGGAACTAAAAATATTCTATTAGCAGTTTTTTTTCCAACCATTTTCAACCTACCATATGTACCATCAGGTAAAACTTTTGCATTTTTCATAAACATTGTTTTTCGGGGAATTCGAAAATTATTAAATCGAAGAAATCCATTATCTGATCCATTTATTCCAAGTTTTGGTCCAATATCCCCTACAGTAACCCCCTTCAATGGCATATGCGTTTCAGCATCTCTCAATTGAACAAAGAAAGGATGTGGCCCGTGCCATTTTCCGTTTGTATATAATTGTGCCATAACTATCGCATAATTTGATGATTTTCCAAGGGCACCCGGCCACCATTTTGTTGCGGTAATTGTTGGAGAATGTAAAATGAATTCTTGCGTTTTTGGATCATATGTTGCAGTTGTTTCAAGCTTTCTAAGAAATCTCAATTACATGTTTTAACAAATTTTATATATCCTACGATAAATTTGTTCCATGACCAAGTTCTGTTTGGGCATATGTAGAGATTAAAGATCTCGAAATAATAGGCCCAAGCCATTCATCAAGTTGTTCATCATCTGCTTGATTTTGGATAGCTGGTAAAACCATTGAATAATGTAGCGAAAGGGAATGCAAATCTCGTCCCATAATTAATGATTGATAATATATTCCTTCTCCGAACATATCAGATCCATCAATGATATCCGTTGCAACATCGGTCATTGCAACAGCTCGACGAGCTTGTTCTTCATGCCTTTCTTCTCGAGCAAGAAATTCAATTGGAACAGAATTTTTTAGCCTTGGCTCCCTTTCAACTGCATCATAAATTTCTTTTCTTCTTCGAACAATTTCTTCACTGCCATGAATAAATGCTGCTAATTTTTTAACTCGAAATGTTGCATTTCGACGTTCTTTTGTAATATCCGGATTATCACCCTCTCGAATTAGAGTATCTTCCATTTTGGGGATATAAAAAAGGCTTAAAAGCAAAATTCATTAAAATATCTTTTTAGAAACATTTACACATTTAACAAAAATGTTTTACTATACTTTAATGAATCACGGTTACGGTAGTAAAAAAAGATTAAACATTTTTAAAGATCTCCAAACAAAAAAGCGATGTAACTTTCGAAAATTTGTTTTTGAAGGATATTTAATATTTTTAGAAAATTTTTTGGAGAACGCTTACTTGAAGAATTCTGGTTTAAAGATTTTTTTATGAAAAACTCTTGTTTAGAAAATATCACTGACAAAATATAAGACGGTAAAATATAAAAGTTTTCAAAACTTGACCTAAAATCACAAAAAAGCTTTTTTTTTGTAAAAAAATTTTTTTTTCTGGAAACATTTTTGAAATTTACGAGGTATTTACAGAAAAGCTTCCAAACTGTAAGAGAAATTTACAGGTTCAAACATTTTCTGTGATAACCTTTTCGTTTGTAAATTTTTTTTACAATTTGAAACCTTTTCTTTGATAACCTTTCATATTGTAAGGAAAATTTACAAATGGAAAGGTTTTCAATGATAATCTTTTTATTTAAAAATACATTTACAATTTTTCATGATGATTTTTTGTAAATGCCCTGGCTGGGAATCGAACCTGAGACCCTCGGAGCAAAAAGCTGATGCTCTCACTACTGAACTATTGAGGCAACACAGTTTGAGTAATGAAAATGCTAGATGACTCTTTGCTAAAAAAACAGAATGAATACTTTTTATTATTTATTTCAATGTTTTTTGGCCAAGAGACATCTAGCATTTTTATCACCCAAACTGTGTTGCCTCAATAGCTCATAAGGGAATGTTTTGAAGTGCCATCCTCAGAATTCTTAGCTTTCATATGGAATCGATAGTACACCTATAGGTATGAAAAACCCCCAAATACTAGCTGCCTTTTCGGGCTTCTCCAGAAGTTATGGGATTCTGAAGTTCGTTATTACACGCACGGTCGTGGATATACGAAAAAAAAATCGAAAAAATTTTTTTCACTTTTTTTCATCAAAATTACTCAAAACACATAATTAAGCAATAAAAAAATGTTTTTGACTTTTTACAGCATCAGAAGTCGTTTTTTTTGGCATCTGATTCTACCCCTAGAACAAGTACCAAGTCATTCATAAAGTTTTAACCGCTGGTTTTTATGTGTTTAAAAGGTTAATATTATCTTTTGTGGTCCCCGAGACATTCATCTGACAGAATATAAATGTTTTGGGGTTTTCTCGATTTTTCCAGGGATAAGGGTTTGAACTGGGTTAAAAAAATATGCTCATTACGATGAAATAGTTTATTTTCGTTTGCTTTGGATTCTGAAACCTTCAGATTCCGGATTCTGAATTTATCGGTGTTTTTGAAAATACTTATGATATATATGAAAAAAAGTGCGGGTTACGACCCTTATCCCTCGTTCAGCTCATTTTTTTTGTATTTTCGGATTCTGAATCCGAAATTCTGAAGACACAAAATTTTTTAAATCCCTGAAACCTATTTCATTAGATTCCCCATTTTTTTTTACCCCAGATTGATTTTATAAAAATCGTTCAGCTCATGTTTTTGTATTTTCAGATTCTGAAACCGAGATTCTGAAGCCAGATCATATTTTGAATTCTCGCCATATATTTCAACGTGATCACCATATTTTTTTACACTAGATTCATTTTTTAGAAATCGTTCAACAAAGAAATCGTATTTTCGGATTCTGAATCCGGTCTTCAGAATCCTCGGAACCGGATATTTAAACTTCATTTATATCATATACTTCGTTTATATGATATTAATAAATTACAAGCATTTTCTTTACTTCAAAATACTGTCAATGGTTTTTAAAAAATGGTTTTATCTCGGACTTTACAGAGTTTGGTATTCAGAATCCTAAGAATATGGAAAAATCGAGAAAACCTCAAAACATTTATATTCTGTCAGATGAATGTCTCGGGGACCACAAAAGATAATATTAACCTTTTAAACACATAAAAACCAGCGGTTAAAACTTTATGAATGACTTGGTACTTGTTCTAGGGGTAGAATCAGATGCCAAAAAAAACGACTTCTGATGCTGTAAAAAGTCAAAAACATTTTTTTATTGCTTAATTATGTGTTTTGAGTAATTTTGATGAAAAAAAGTGAAAAAAATTTTTTCGATTTTTTTTTCGTATATCCACGACCGTGCGTGTAATAACGAACTTCAGAATCCCATAACTTCTGGAGAAGCCCGAAAAGGCAGCTAGTATTTGGGGGTTTTTCATACCTATAGGTGTACTATCGATTCCATATGAAAGCTAAGAATTCTGAGGATGGCACTTCAAAACGTTCCCTTGTCAGTAGTGAGCGCATTAGCTTTTTGCTCCGAGGGTCTCATTTTTCATTATCATTTACAAAAAATGATAATGAAAAATTGTAAATGGAAAAGGTTCCAAAATGTAAAAAAAAATTACTTATAAGAAGGTTTTCATAGAAAAGATTCTAAAGTGTAAGGAAAATTTACAATTTAAAAACAAATCTTCGAAAATTACAGCGCCACCAAAAAAATTATAACGAAAAAAGAGTTCAATTTTAAGAAATGAAACATTAATTTTTGAGTGTACATTTTGATAAGCAAATATTGCAGCAGCTATATTTAAGGAATGAATCAAGCCGACCGACAATAATACACAAAATAGACTACACTCCATTTTATTCAACGGACATCAAAAAATGCGACGTTGGTCTGCTTTACTACAACTTTTTTCATTTCTTTATAGAAAAATGATTAAAAATGGACTCTATGTTTTTTTTCATGTTCATTAACCAAATGAAAATCACGTTTTTAACACAAATTTCAAAACGCAAGAACTGGTCATTTTTTCAATCAATTTTTGTGGTCGTCGCCGATATTCACGATCAATAAAAAACTTTTTATTTATCTGATTTTCAGAAATTTTGTGAAAATTTTAAGGCACATTTAACAAACAATTTGTTTTTTTTAAATGATAACAAAATGTACACGTAAATAACAAACTAAAAATCTAAACCCTACAGTATATTTTAATATTACATAATTTTCAAAAATTTATTATAATCAGCTAATTTAACTCGAGCAACTTCATTTGCAAATTTTTTATCACTTGGTTGTAACAGCTTTTTCAGTGATACATATTCTGGAAGCTCAGGATCATAAACAGCTTTGTCAATTCGCTTCAAAAATTCATGCCGCTTTCGAATTGCTGCTATTGACATTCTTAAAGAAGATGGATATTCAACCATAAGATAATTTGGAATATTCATTGCAAGTGCCAAATAATTATAACTTAATACAATATATTTTGCATCTAAAAATAAAACTAAATTAATAATAAAAAATTAAGAAAAACAAACCAATCATAAACAATCGTGGATCTTCAATTAACATTCTTTTAATATCTTGCCTTTCAAATCGTAATTCATTATTTAAAAGTAATACAATTCTTTGCAAAGGACCTAATCCAAACATAATCAGCCTTGGTTCTTTTACAACTAAATGTCTCACTTCATTGCCATTAAGATGAAATTGTCGTTGACACCATCCAAGCCGAGCATCAGTTGTTTTACTATCCATATTTAACCAATATCGATTTTCTGTAACAATTTTAGCAATTTGAGGTTTTGTAAATTTTTTTGATTTCAAATATGATACTCTTTCTTTCATTTCATCAAGATCTTGTATTAAAAAGAATGGATTCCGTGTAATATAACTTGCAAGAGTTACACGATCAACTCCAATACTTTTTATTAGCCAATTTAAACGTGGGAAAGCATCTTTCTTCCAATCCATTCGAACAAAATATCTTGCCAATGTAGTTTTGGTATCAATCTAAAAGAAGAAAAAGTATACTGTAAGATCTTTCAAAAAATTCTTACATCAAGCAAATCAACACCAAGATCAAGAAGATTTTGTAAAACTTTACTATGATTTACATATGCAGCCATAGAACGTGCATGAGTTGGTGGAAGACTAATTTGTTGATACTTTTCATCAA
The DNA here is from genome assembly GCA_963922195.1 of Panagrolaimus sp. PS1159. NCBI lineage: Eukaryota > Metazoa > Nematoda > Chromadorea > Rhabditida > Panagrolaimidae > Panagrolaimus > Panagrolaimus sp. PS1159. The sequence goes on along the minus strand of CAWUHW010000012.1, from coordinate 313,876 downwards.
ATGGATGTGGATTATTTTTGCTGGGAGGTTGATCAAGATTCGAATTAACCAATTCTCCTTCATCATAAATAATTTTTCTCCATCGGTTTAGCGGTCTTGAAATTGTATCATCTGGAGATTCCATTTTAGAAACATTTAACTAAATTACATAACGTTAATTTAAAAGTTTATTCAACAATTTATCAAACCTTATGAACATGATCTTTTACTAATCCGGAGCCGATTAAAGGTGCACCTTCATCCAATTTCTTTAATGAATTAATTAATCTTTCAACATCTTTTTCAGTATTAAAATCATCATCAAGTATTGCATCTTCATTTTCATATAAATTCATGCCACCAAAAGCTTCTATTTCATCAATACTGTCTTCATGTTTTTGATGACTTGAAGATGCTTCTTCTTCTTCTGTCCATTTTTTCCATACTGCAGGATTTGAACCAGATGCTAACCTTCTAATCCCAACTAATCTAATAAATTGAAAACTTCTCAAATAAAATGATTTTAACAACATTCTGCCATTTCAGATACCTATAATCTAATATAAACATTTTACAGAAATTTGAAGAATAGGAAAAATATGTATTATCGTAATACGAAGTATAAAAACGCAAATCAAAATTATAAAAAAAATTAAATTTTAATGTTGGAAGAAAACAAAACAAAAAGAGAATAATAAAAGCTAAAGTATATTAAAATAATGAAGAAGAAAAAATTAATAACGAGGTTGAGAGCCTTGAACAGCAGCTTGAGGACCAAGTAACATTTGACGTTGTTGTGCAATTTGAGCTTTTTCTGTATCTGCAATTTCTTTTGAAACAATATATGGTAGAACCATAAGCATGGCCGTTGTTGAAAAAATCCACGCTGCTTGTTTTCCATAGGTAAAAAGTGTCCAACCACCAGAAACCGCTTTACTGGTAACGTTACGAATACCTAAAACAAAAGTTTAAAAATATAAAATAATAAAGAAAAAGATGGGAGATTAATAAAAAATGGTTTTACCTGCAGGGAACATTTCTTTTAACGCTTCAAGTCGTTCATAATAAGTTTCAACGAGAATATCATCGTCTTTTGGAGCAGGTAAAGCAGCCATTACGGAAACCAAAAAATATAAAATAAATAAAATTGAAAGTTATTAAAAATCCAAATATTAAAACGTAAAAACGTTTTTTTCAAACATACAAAAAATTAATTGAGTATCTTTATAAAAAATGACAAAATCAACAAGATATGAAATACAACAATAAAATTTCAACAAGTTAAGTTTCAGATTCTGCATTCTTAGAAGCAGTCGCAGCAGTTTTTTCAGCTTCTTTGGCAGTCAATTTGCTGGCAGAAGTTCTTGCATCCATAAAAAGATCTTTAACATCATCAATAACTTTTGCAGTAATTGTACCACCTTCTGAGACACCAGCAAGGAGCTTACAAGGGGTAAGCAATTGAATAGTATAACTTAAAAAAAATTTCGTTAGAAAACATTTTACAAACAACTGTTACCGTAATGAAGACGTAAAACCAATTTCAGCTAACTTATCCAAAGATTCTGCATCAAGTTCGACACCTTCAGCTTTTGCACGAATTGAAACAATACGTTTAATTTCAGCTTTTGGATAAGATCTTGTAGGAATGATAAGCAATCGATCAATAATATCTGGAGGTAAACCAAAAGGAACAATTTCATCTGAACCACGCATTTTTGATAATCCTCGATTTGTTGCAAATACAACGACAGGACTATGTGAGCTTTCAAGAGCACGATGAAGAAAAGTAAAGCATTCATTGTCTAACATATGCACTTCATCAATAAATAAAACACCAGGATATAATACTGCACGTCCCTAAAATTTAACATACAAAAGATAAAATACAATAAGAATCTTACATTATCAATGTATTGATTAACAATTTTATTGACTTCACTTCGTAAACGTTCAGTAATTTCAGTTTTCTTTGGCTTTAATGCACGTTGTAAAAATCCAGATAGCCCTCCTTCACGTGTACCACGAGGTTCAGCATTTGCTTGATCAAGTGAATGAAGAGTAACATATTTAACTTCTTCCATAGTTTTATCTACAGTACCAGTTGGCAAAGGAACATAAGTATCTTGTTCAATGTCATGAGTACTACGGTATGCATCACTTTTACCTTTACGCTAAAAAAATTTAAACTAGACAAGGAACATAAACTGATTTCATACTTTAACAATTCCATTAGTGTTATCAAGAAAAATAACATCACCAACTTCAACATGTTGCTTTAAAAGTGAATCATATAATTCTCCATCAATTTGAAGCTTTTTCCAATTGCTTACAGAACGTAATGTCAAAGTAATATGCTTATACGTTTTTCCATAAGCATTTCCAGCATTTGTATCTTCAATAGGAGTAATTTCAGTTACTTCACCTTCATAATATGTAATTGTGTCTTTGATTTGTAGTGCTAAAAATGATAGACGTATGACAGAGAGAAAAAGAATGAAAGAATAATTACATATAGCTTTTCGAATTCCTTCCATTAACATTTCAGTTTTTTTAACTTCACTTGAATAAACTTCTGATGCAACAATTGGATAGAAAGGAACTTTATCACCTAATTCTTGTGCAATCGCCATTGCAATTGCAGTTTTTCCAGAGCCAGGTGGACCAGCAAGAAGTACAGCACGTCCAGACATTTTCTTTTGTTTAATAAGATCAACAATAATACCACAAGCTTCTCGAGCACTTTTTTGTCCAACTAAACCTCCTTTCTAAAGTAATAGGTATAAATATAAATAATAATAAAAGGTAATAAACAAACCATATCGATCGCTTCACCATTTGGACCTAAACCTAATCCAACAACATGACTATGAGCAGCAATACGAATTTGTCGGTTATCTTTAAACTAAAAATTCGATACGATAATGAAAGAAGCCATTTTTAAAAAAAATGTTAACCTCAGAAACATGAATTTCTCCAAATGTTTGACTTTCGTCAATATTCGTTAGCTTTCCTTCACCCATTGGATCATCAACATCCATTCTTAAGTAGTATTGTTTAAAATTTAATAACAAAAAATAAGAATTAAAGAAATTTTAAAAGTTTAAAAACCTTAAATTTTAAAACTTTTTAAAAAAAGTTCAGTGTTCGGAGCATTTTAGACAATGAGGAACAGAATGCCATAAAAGTTAAAATTACCGCAAATTTCGAAAATTGAAAAAATGTTTTAAAATTTTTTCAAAGAACTTCAACAATTTTTCAAAGCTTTTTTAAATGTCTGAAAATAGTGTTAATAATCCCTTTCGAGGTTCTAATGGATCTTTATCGCAAACTCCATGTCGTTCAGCATGTTATGTTTTTAATGAAAAAACAGAAGTTTGTTTCTTTGTTTTTTTACATTTTTACACCACTTTTTTTAGACATTTGCTGATACAATGAGATATCTTGGAAAATTTAGTGATTTAATGCTGGTAGAATTTGGTGATGGCCGATTGTATTTTGAAGCAATTACTCCATCAAAATCTGCATATGCTTCTGCAACATTTGAAGGCAGTTCAATTGCAGAATGGGAATACGGTGATTTGCAGAGTATCGTAGATAAACGAATTCAACTTTCTACAAAGCAACTTATTGGTTCACTTCGATTTGTAACAAAAAATGATACTTTACATTTTTTTATTTCTGGAATATCTTGTGATAAAGTTGTTATTCAATATACAAATAGTAAAGATATTATGAGAACATATGATCTACAAGCAAGAGATATGTCAATTTATTATAATAAATCAAATTATAATCCTGAACAATATTCTAATAGAATTGAATGCAATGTATTATTTTTTAAAAATCTTTTTGCACAATTGAGTGATAATGATGAAGTAAGTTTTTTTCAATGGTAATGTTAAGTACTGAAATCCTTTTTTCAGATGCGCTTTCAATTTTATCCTGATTATTCGGTTATTACGAAATTTGTTGATCCTTCAAATGAAGCAACTTCATCAACACTACATTCAATGCAAGCTGCAGAATCTTATGAGAGGTATGAAATTGCAGTTCCAATGAGTAAGCGTTTTAAAGAAATGTGTTATAATACGATATTTTTTTAGGTATGATTGTATCTGTTAAACAATTAAAAGTATCTTTAAAATTAATTGGTGTACATTCTTATATAGCTTCTATTCATTTTGATCTTGGTAAAAAGCCGCTGCTTATTACTTTTAATGATGACGAAAAAGATGAACAATGTAAAGTTTTGCTTGCAGTTGCGGATGTTCATGCAATAACCGAAGAAGAACAAGAAGAAAGACAATCAGAGGTAAAAAGAATTTAAAGTTAAATTTATTTTTAATAAAATTTTTTAGTCTGCTGCAACACAAAGCATTAATAATAGTCATCGTCGATCACAACGAAGTCATAATGGATATACTCCTGCCGATGATCGATCAATTCAACAAGAAGACGAAGATGAACCACCTTTGAAACAAAGAAAAATATCTAAAGCTTTTTCATTTGAACGTGATTCCGATGATGAATCAGAACCACATGATCCAAGAATAATTACACCAAATTCAAATAGTGGAAATCATAATTATGTACCGCTAAATGAAACACCTTCTGAAAATCAAGATCAATATGTTCAACCTGTAAACAACAATTTTTCTGGTGATAATAATGATTCATTTAATAATGATGCAGATTTTCAACATCCTGATTTTGATGATATTTCTGCAGCTCCTTCACCATCAGATTTACCACCACAAAGAGAAGAAAGAAATTCAACAAGTCCATATTGTCTTGCATTAAGAATGCTTGGAATTGAAGATCAAATAAGTGATATTGAAGCTCCAGATGTTTTGGAAACATATGATATTGAAACGACAGATCCAAATGAAGATTTATATATTCTTAGTCAAATTCCAAGGTAAAGGTTGCATTTTTTTGATTTGTATTGTACGTAAAAAAATTTGTATTTGAAAATTTATAAAGTTGTTTTTCGTTTTAATTTGAACATTTTGAATTGTTTTAAAAAGTTGAAATATATCTTTCTTTATATGTGTTTAATTTTAATTGATTCAATTATCTTTTTTTTCGAAATTTTGAAACATTAAACATTTTGTATATAACAATTATGCCTTTTTTGTAACTTCAAATTTTGATTTTTTTTTCGTTATTTATTGCTAAATTTTTTAGCGTTCTTTTTTTACTACAAAATTGGCTTTTTTTCTTTTCCCTTTCTTAAAAGAGAGAAGACACTTAGGCGTTTTCCCTCATTGCCGCTGGCAGTCATTGCAATAATAATAATAGTAATCATCGTCTTTCCAGATCTTCTTCTTTACAACTAAAAAAGGCAACGATGTTGATGCATCCTGAAAAAAAGGAGAGAGGAAGGGAAAAAAAAGAAAAGGAAGAATCTTCTTCACCTTCACCTTTGTCTTTCAAACTGGTTCCCGTCATCTCATCTCATCATCATCAACATTTGCCATCATAATTATTATTATTGAATAGAAGAAAATTTTTTTCTCTTTTGAAATTGAGTTTTGAAAAAAAGGAGAGAAAAGTGTACGTAAGCCTGAGACGGCGGCAAAGAAAAAAGACGAACGTTTTCGAAAAAAAAAACAATAAAAAAAATTACGTTGTTTTTATTTAATTTTTTTTTCTTGCAACGAACAAATTTCTAAATGTTGACCTAAAAATACGATTACTGTAATATTTAATTATGAAAGAATTTGTGATATTTTTATTGATCTCACTATTTCCAATTTTATCCCATTCTAAAACAATATGTTCTCGCCGACAATATACAATTTCAAATTCAAATTTTTATCAAAGAATTGAAACCCCAACTGCTGTTGGATGTATTGAAAGATGTATTGAAAATTCAGATTATTGTAAATCTGTTGTTTATGTTGAACAACGGGAAACTTCAACAAAAATGAAACGATTTTGTCAATTATATGGTGTAAATTCAGAATCTCGAAATATTCGAATAAAACCTGAAGCAAATTATGAGCCCAAAACAACTTTATATGAAATTTTAGATGCATGTCCATCAGATTTATCTTCAAGTGATGATGGATATTCAAATAATGATGATATAATTGATAAAATTTCTCCACAATTAAAAACAATAATACGGAATATTCCAGGAAAACAAAGGAATGAACATTTTGGTACTGATAAGGTTATATATTACGTGATAAAATGTTAAAATTTTATAGGAACAAAAGAGGTTGATATTACTGTAAATGATGATATTCACATTCCTCCTGATTTTGAAAAATTGACAGATTTTGGAACGCTTGGAGTATCAGGTTCATCATTTAGTGCTCCACCACAGTATCCATTTTCACCTTCATCTTCATATAAGGAATCGCATCCTTCAAAATCTTCATCTCCAGATCCTTTACATCCTGAACGTGATCCAATTCCAATTCAACCTATTTCTGTTTCACATGCTGGACGAGGTGGTGGAGGTGGAGGAAGATTTAGAGAATCACAAGCATCACAATTTCCATGTTTTTGTAAGTATTTTTTATCCACAAAAGAGGATAAAATAAAATTTAAGCTCAAAATTGCCGATACCAATCACAATTTTCTCAATCATATCCTTCCCAGCCATTTCAACCTCAACCACAATTATATCCAACTCAACCTTTTATTCCTCCACCACTTCCATATCAACCACGTCTTCCAACATATCCATGTCCAGCTGCAAGACGTGGAGATCCATGTGCACCAAAGATTCCACGATGTGGTCCACCTCCATTACCACCATGTGAATCATATGCAGCTGTAGAAAAGATTACAACAGAGTTTCCAAAACCATATTGGAGTGAATGGTCACCAGCTGGAACTTGTAGTGTTACATGTGGTTCTGGAATTCGACAACGAAAACGGTTTTGTTCAACTGGAAGAGAATCTGATTGTTCAGGGGAGCCAACTTTAGAAGAGCCATGTGAACTTCCAGAATGTGATATTTGGAGTGAATGGGGAAGCTATAGCCAATGTTCAGCAAGTTGTGGAGGTGGTGAACAAGAGCGAAGTCGATATTGTAAAAATGGACGAAATTGTGTTGGACCTGGCGAAGAGAGACGAAGATGTGCAGAAGTTGATTGTCCACATTGGTCATCATGGGCAGGATGGTATAAAAAAGGATTTCGTTATTATTAATGCATAAAGGTTAATTTAAGGCATGAATGTAGCGCGAGCTGTGGACAAGGAATGGCAAAACGATCAAGAGATTGCCTTCCAATTGGTTCATATGATTGTCCAGGAGAAGCAAATGAGCATCAAATGTGTGAGCTACGGCCATGTCCGGGTAAAAAAATATTTTTTAAGAGTATTAATAAAATTTTTGTCTAGAATGGGGGCCATGGCAACCATGGAGCTCGTGCACTAAGAGTTGTGATGGAGGAGAACGGCAACGTCGAAGAGAATGCCTTCATGGATCATCTAATGAATGTCCAGGACCTGCAGAAGAACATATTCTTTGCAATCAACAATCATGTCCAGACTGGACGCAATGGTAAAAAAATAGCTAATAGCTACAGTATCCCCAAAACCCTTTATAATTTAGGTCTAGTTGGTCTCAATGCAGTGCCACATGTGGTGATGATGGTACAAGACTTCGAAATCGTCAATGCCAATTTGAAGGGTTTCCAAGCAATCTTTGTATTGGAACAGCTCAAGATCAATCAGCGTGTCAACTTGAAGAATGTCCATATTTTGATGAATGGAGTAGCTGGACAAGTTGTAGCGCAACATGCGGACATGGACAACAAACACGGTAGCCAAAGCGAAAACAAATAAAAAAAAATATAAGCATTTTTAGGCAACGAAAATGTCTCCCAAAAGGTTATGGTTGTCAAGGGGGTGATCGAGAAATGAGATTCTGCCAAAATTCTGTTTGTCCATATTGGGATCAATGGGTTTAAATTCTTTGTTCACCACTGAATCCATTAAAACAAATTTATAGGGTGAATGGGGAGGCTGCTCAGTGACCTGCGGAAGAGGATATTGCGAAAGGCGGCGACGATGTGTTCAAAATGCATTACTTCCAGGTGGAGTTTTGCCATCTTTGGATGAACTTGAAGAGCCAAGAGCCGAAGATGCAACAGACTCAAATCGAAAAGGCAAGAAAAAATACGTTTTTTATAAAATAATTTATTCAAATTGATAATTAAAACATACATACATTACATAATTATTATTATCACTTTGGTGCAGGAGGTAAATCATCAGGTCCAAAATTAATTGGTTGATAATTATCTTCATTCTTTTTTTCGCTTGCTACTTTGCTTTTTGATTTTGAAGATTTTTTTGAATCAACTTTTGCAGATGTTTTTGATTTCTGAAAAAAAGAGTTAAACATTGCTTTATTCGGATATCTATAAAATCTCTTACTTCATCATTCTTTTCAGACTTTTTTATTTCAGATTTCTTTTCATTTTCTTCCTTTTTGTCAGATTTCTTTTCTTCAACTTTTTGTTCTTCAACATTTTTGACTTCTTCAGCTTTCTTTTCTTCTGGTGGTGGAGCGCTTTCCTAAAATATATAAGATTAGAACATTTAACAATATAAAAAATAGTTACCTCTTTTGCTGGTGGTACCTGTTGTTGTTCTTTTGGTTGTTCAGGAATATTTGGAAGTCTTGTTTCAATTGGAGCAGTTCCAGGTCCACCTTTACTTGCTGAAGAAGTTTTTGATCTTGCAAGTACAGGAGTTTGAAGTGGTGGAGGTTGTTCATAATCACTTTCCATAGCTGCAGTCTTCTTTTTTCCTGTACATCCTGTTAAAAATATTATTGCCGCAATTGTTAGCGATGAAAATAGAGAAAATATTAAATTATTATCATCAAATTCAGGATTCATCTTTGAAAACCAACCATTTATATCAAAACGTAATCAATAAAAAAATGTTGAAAGATACGAATGAATGGGAAAAAATGAGTTGGAAAAAATGAGAGATATTCAAATTTTTAATTTTATAAAATTTAAAAATAGGAAAAAACGCGTCTAAAAATTTTTTGTTTTTTGGGAACGTTTTTTTTAAGGTTCAAACTTTTTAACTTCAAAGATTTGAACTTTCAATAATATAAAAAAATCTAATATTCTGAAAAATTTTTTTCTGTTTTAATTAAATTAATCACTTCATTTTTTTAGCAGCTTTAAAGGATCGATTAATTGAAAGAGCTCAACAGCTACAAGGTTCACGAAAAAATGGAATAAATGATCAAAAATCTAGAAGCCGGAAACCCAGAAATACCGATGATGAAGATGAAGTAAAAATCTTTTTTAAAAGCTTTTAAAAAATACATTTAAATAATTTTTTGGGTTTCAACACATGTAAGTCAGCGACGAGCTGCTCGTCGAAAATCATCCCATCGTGAAGAGAATGATGATACTGCTGCAATTGCATGTGTTGGACCAGAAGTTGATAGAAAAGAATGTGATGCTGGGCCATGCTGTGATTGGTCAACGGTAAACTTGTTTTTAAGATTTGAAAAAAAAACATATGTGATTTAAGTGGGCCTCATGGAGTGGCTGCAATGCCGTCTGTGGAACTGGATCAAAAGTTCGATCACGAATTTGTCAAGTTGATGTTGGATTTGGTGGAATTGAAAGTTCTACAGATTTTCAATCTGAAACTTTGTTATCTCCATGTATGTTTTGATATTTACGGCGAAAAATAAAAATAAGTTTTTAAGTTCAAAGTGGCATTCGTCCAATTCGTCCACAAATTTCTATGAGAGGAAAGCGGCAAGCTTGGAATCTTCCACCAATTCAAAGACCACAAACATACAGTAGCTTTAAATAAATTTTTAATTTCCAAATAAAATCGAGTTTTAGTAACTTCACCAATGATTCCATCACCAACAATGGATCCAAGATGTGATTGTCCTGGGAGGTCTGTGGAGACAGAAGTTTGTACAGCTTCTGAATGCCCCGCAGAACCACAAATTGATCCATGTTCATGGTCAGAATGGAGCCCGTAAATTTCTTTCAAAGAATTTTTAAAAACCCTAATTAAAAAACTTTTTAGTTGGTGTGGATGTTCAGGTAATTGTCAACAAGGTGTTCGAGCCAGAACAAGATACTGCAATCAAGAAGAAGATGCAACTCGGCATCGACCAGGACGTCGAAATTTTGGTTCATGTGATTGTCCAGGTACACTTAACTTTTGAAAAAAGTTTAAGAAAAAATTTAAACAATCAAAAAAATTTTAAAGGTGAAAAAGTTCAAACACAAGATTGCCTTCCAACTCAATGTTCTGCTTCTGGAAATGGAAGATCAAGTCGTCCAAGGGGGGCATTATTGGCAGAAAGAGATTCATCGATGCCAAAAGAAAGATTAAATGAAATAGGAGAATTTGGAATTGTAACCAAAAAGAAAAAAAATAATGCTTTTCAAAGAAATGAAAAACCTGATGATTTTATAATTAAAGAAAATAATAATGATAAAAGTTTTGAATTTTTGGATGATGAAGATGAAGTAACAAGTTGTTCATGGTCAGATTGGTGAGTTGAAAATGGCAAAAGATTTATTATCAAAAATATTTTTATTTACAGGTCAGAGTGGACAAAATGTGGCACAGATTTTTTGAAACAGAGAACCCGGTTTTGTGTTGGCTTAAAGGGTATGCAAATTAGGGATTTTCAAAAACAAAATTTCGATTTTTGGGCGAAACTGAAGATTCTACAAAAATCTGAATTTGAAAAACGAAATTAAAATAATTTTTAATTAAAAAAACAAAAATTTTTTCAGCATTAATAAATAATTGTGAATGCCGTGGCGCAACAATGCAACAAACTTCATGTCGACCTGAAAGAGATGGGCATAATTTTAAATCTCCATCTCCAGCAGTGTTATCAGTATCCCGAGATATTTTAATTGATAAACTTTCATACATTGATAAACAGAGCCAACAAAGAGATGATGTACATTCAGATATTCCAGAATCTCCAAAAACAAAAATTCGACCAATTTCACATGGAGAATCAAGTTTTAGCAGCAATTCAACCGGAATCAAATTCTTAACTGGATCCGAGATTATTACAGCTTCAGATGATTCAGCTTGTTCATGGTCAACTTGGCAGGCATGGTCTTCATGTGATGCAAAAGAATGCGGAGAAGAAGGTGAAAGAAAGCGAAAGCGTGAATGCCCATGTAATTCTTGTAATGGCGGAATTACAACCGAAATTGAAATTTGTAAATCTCCTCCATGTTCTTTCAATTTAAATAATCACAAAAAGAATCCATTTGATTAAAAAGAATTTTTGTTTATTAAATGAAAAAAATTAGAATAAATAAAAAACAATATTATGTTTCCCGCTTTTTTTTGAGACAAAAATATTACAAAAGTTAAGTTGTTTTTAAACCCTTTTCGGGCTTTGATGGAATTCCAATAAAATCAGATGCAAATGAACGAATAATAATTGGTAAAAGAAAAACTCCATGAAAAAGTCCCGTTGCAACAACCAAGACATTTGTTCTTGCAAACATTCGAACGGCATTTGATGGCACTAATATCATTACAATAATTCCTAATAAAGTTGAAAAACCTGCTTGTACAACCGGCCATCCGATTGCACCTAAGGCATCACTAATCCGTTTATCAGGATCTGTGTATGGGCTACGATAAATTCGATATCCAACATGTGTTGCAAAATCAATACATAATGAAATTGACATCTAAAATCATACAATTAATTAGTTACAGTAATTATTTAACATTTTATTTACTAAAATATTTACAACTGTCGCAGGTTCTAAATCTGCTCCCCAAAGGGATAAATATCCGGCAACTCCAATATCCATTGAAACAAGAATGAAAACAACCCAAAAAACAATTTGTGAATTTGCAATAAATAATATACAAACAATTATCATTGCAATAATTGCTGTTCCCAAAGATGAAAGTGTTGTACTTTTAAGTTCCAACATTTGATCACTGAAAAAATTATTTTCATCAAATACAAGGGCTTGAAATTCAGGATATCGAGAAGTAATATTTCTCCATTCCAGCAACAATTCAGTTCGAGCATTCCAATCAGGAATTTTGAATGCAGTTGTAAAATAAAATTTATTAACAAATTGTTTTCCAGGCTAAAATTAGATAGATAAAAAAATTTTTAAAAATCAAAAAATTTGATTTCAAAAACTCCAAAAATGCATAAAAAATTAAATTTAAAAGTTGATACATATTTATATTTGGCAATTTTAATCAACATACCCGATTTGGATTATCTTCCCATTTAATAAAAGAATTCCATTGTTTATTAAATGAAATTTTTAAAAATGATTTAAAAGTTTGATAAAAATTTTCATCATCTTCAGCAAAATATTGCCGATAATTATTAAATTCTCGAAGCCAAACAGATGTTGAATTTGGTCCCATTGAATATTTTGTACTTTCTAAATCTTCTATCAACTTTAACATTGGTTCCATCTACAAAAAATTAGTCGATATATCTTTAAAATTCAGTAAATTTATACCTTTTCAGGGAATGTACTTAAATCTGGTGCATTATTAACATAAACTCTTCCAACGACTCCTTCACTCCAAATTCTTGATTCTGCCATTTTTAAATAATAAATTAGAGGGGAGTCATCAACAAGTAGGCGAGATGGAGTTAAATTTGGACGTAATAAACTACAACCATAAAATGCAAAATAAATATATATTGCATAAATTCCAACAAATGAAATTCGAGTTGCCGGTTTACAAAGGAATGGTGCTATATAATCAGAAAAAAGTTTATGAGTTGGTGAAGTAAAAAGTGTGGATTTTGAAAGGGCAATTTGTTCCTTTGGCATTTGCCGCCATACAAAAACACAATGATATCCAGCATATTCCCTTTTACCACCAAGTGCCATAACAGCTGCAAAAAATGTTACCTAAAAAATCTTTCGTTGTGAGACACCACTTCAACCCTTTTAAAAAAAACTTGATAAAGCCAATCAAATGCAATTGCAACAGCAATAAATTTGCAAAAGATTGAAATTGCAGGAGTTGTTGAAAATGTTCCAATTCCAAAACTAATAACTGAAGTTAGAGATGTGACAGATATCGCAGATCCAGCTTCTTCCAGCGCTAATGCCATTCGTTTTTCTGGTGGCAAATTTCTTTTTGTATCTTGCCATGCTCCAAGCATTACATATGTATCATCCACACCAATCGTAAACGCTAAGAATGGCATTACTGTTACTTGTGAAATATATGGAATCCCCATTGCAAATAATAAACCACCAGATGAAACAATTGCAAGGGAAGAAACAAAAACTCCCATTAATGCTTCAATTGGTTTACTTGTTATCCAATCACCGGTCATACTATAATTAGAGGGGATTAGGGTAACTGTTAAAGAAGAAATTTAATCTGCAAAAACTTTTTTCCTTATAACTAAACCAGAAAATCAGGGACTTAATAATATAAAATAAGTAACAAAAAAAACTAAATTCATTGAAATGCCTAATTCAAACTAAATTCATTGAAATGGTTCAGCTATATAATTTTTTTGTTATGAATCCCCCCTTTTTAAACTAAAAATTTACCATGATCCGATTGTAAATGACATAAGCAAAAATACTGTAAGCGAAATAAATGGAAATGTATAAGTAGTATTCTTTTGCATTTCATCCTTCAAAATTGAAAGACTAAACATTGCAGAATTTAAATGATGAATTCTTTCGTCTAAAGCTTCTCGAAGAGATTTTTCAACGGCCCTGCTAATTGTCTCAGATGGAATCTAAATTTATTATTTTTTAAAAAGCTTTTACAAAATTTACAAACATCTTCATATCCAGCAACATGATAAATTAAATGTATCATTTCAATTCTTTCAATATTTGCATTTTCAGAATCTAACGTAACACCATAAAAATTGTTTGGTAAAAATAATTTATTTTCAAAAAATTTCATAACTGGCCATTCAAGTTTTACTCGAGGATCTTTTTTTAGCTGCAAAAAATATATTGGTGAACAATGATTTTGCTGAAACGATTCAAACCTTTTCACTAAAATATACATCAAAAAATATTTCAACTGCAGTATTACTAATTGGGCATAAAATAAGTTTTTCACAAATATCTGTTCCAAAATTTAGTGTTTTTCCATTAACTTCAATTGTCATATTATGATTTACAAAACGATTAAAATCTCGAATTGTATCAGCAATTTCTTTTCGAAGCATATTTTTATTTCCATCTGAAGCTTCCAATGCTACAGCAATCAAAGAACTGAAAAAATAGAAATGGATTTTTTAAAAATAAATTTCAAATTTTAATAATAAAAAATCTAAAAAAATTAATTTTTTTTTAAATTTACCTGTTTATAGAATCTCCACTAAATTCTTGATGTATTTGATATTCAAATCTGGATAAAGAATTTTCAGGGGAATATAAAAATCTTAAATCATCCTAAATTTTTTCACAATAATTTATACAAATATTTTAGGTAAAAAAAACTAACAGAAACTTCAACATTCAAAACTCCCAACGATAAGAATAATGTCAAAGCAATTGGTCCAAAAACGAATGGCTTTGGATGCCTTGAAACAAATGCTCCATATCTAAAAATAAAATTTTTGTAATTTTCACAAAAACAAACACAAAAATTTACTTATAAAAACAATGAGCCAAAAAATCTTGTAATATTCCAAATGGATTGATATCCATATCTATCGAACATGAAAAAATAGAGAGATTTTCTCTGTATTTGTATTACGACTGTCAGTCACCAAAGAGCAAGGCAAAAAAAATGAAGGAAGGAATAGGATTCCAAACAATTTGGTTGATTTTTGTTGCGTGACATTGCTTTCGGTCGCCGTTGACCCCGTTTTTTTTTTAGAAATAAAAATATAGGAAAAATTACCCCTTTCTTTTTTGCGCAGAAGAGAACAAAACTTTTTTAAATCAATTTTGATTCATTTTTTTTTATGGCGATAGATCGATCAAAAAAATCCTTATTTTTTATATGTAAAACTGGATTATAATTTTATTTACAATTGTTAAATTAATTTTAATTTCAATTTTTTAACATTGGTTTTAAAAAAGTTGCTACATTTTTTTTCTTTTTTGGCTTGAGTAAGTTCTTTTTTTTGCAGCTTTTTTCTATGACGTCTTTAGTCGAGTGGTGTAAGGCGCTTGTGCAATGATCGAAGGACTGCGAAAATTTCAGACTGCTTGCTGAAGAATCAAACGTATGTCCATCTGCTGCCTTCCTTCTGAGCATGTTTTTATTAAAAATTTACATTTTCACATATCAGAAATCTCACCAGAATTTTGTTACATTTTTTTTGCAAATCAAAATAATTATTTTAAAAATAGGCATCGCTAAAATTTTAAAGAAAAGAAAGTTTCGGTCAATGCATTTTTTGACACCCTGAGAGACATGTTCGTTTGGTGTAGTGGTTTAGCGATGCGTTAAAGACCAAAAAATGGGAAGTTCGAATTCTAATACTCCTGTAAATTGCAACACTGTCAAAGCATTCTGTATAGCTTGTCGGTTTCTTATTACAGGAATATTAAGAGAGAAGGAGTGTTACTTGTTTCGGCTAAATATGCTGAAATGAGCGTCAAAACCGTCTAACATTTTTTGAAAGAGGAAATATAAAATACACCGAATTAAATATTTAACATAATATAAACTTTTCAATTTTTACTTAAAAAAGACGGATCAATTCGTTTCAATGAAAATATTTTAAAAACAAAATCTGTTTTGAAGGTGTCAATTTCTATAGTTCGCTTGCTGCCTTCTTTTTTATTTATTTGTATATTCTTCCAAATATTGCCATGTGAAAAATTTGTGATGGTATCAGTGGAAGAATTTTTATTTTTGCACATTAAAAGACTCGTGATGTTCTTAACTGCAATAAAAAATAAAACATTGGTGGCAAACCTATTTTCAGCTCTCTAATTACCAGAATTTAACATGAAACAAAGAAAAAAGATAACAAAAAGTGAAGAAAAAAAATGCATTTTATGGCCATTATTTTGTAGCCCAAAAAAGCTTGTGACTTTTTTTTTCTATGTAATAAACAAAACAAATACTTTTGGTGGTAAACGTTTTTAGGTGAATTTAATTTTGATGATAAGAATGTAACATAAAACGAAAAAAATATAAGAAAAAGCAAAAGTAAAATTCTTTTTATTCTTTGCTTTTTGCACAGTTTTTGGTTTACTACAAAAAAATTTTTAGGGTAAAAAAATGCCACCAGAAGAAGCTGCTTCAGATATTGAAAACATCTCTGAATTACTTGCATTTGCTGAAAAAGAAGATTCCATTTCAAAGGATCAAATAACTTTCACAAATGCAGATATAAAAATAGATGAATTTGTACGACTTGAATGGTCAATTGATGAAGCACTTGAACATTTTTTTAAATATGTCAAAGATGCCAAAACTGCTGGAGACCGTGATACAACTTTTGTTATCATGGCATATGCGAATAGAATGATGAAATCATTCCCACAAAAAGTTGCTGAATTTATTGATGATCTGATTGAAAGTAAAAATGAGAAAGAAATTGGAAATTTTTATGCATATTTGGAGGAGGTTGCAATTTCTGAAATCGAAATTCCCTTAGTGGATTATATGAAGACCCTTTTTGGTGAAGAAAAATTTGCATCCAATATCCTGGCTTTAAATGAAATTCATGGATGTTGTAAAAAAGATGTCATTCTTCGAACGGTTTTAACGACGTTTAAAAAAAATTTTACAATACTCTAACATTGCCAAGTGAATTAGCAGTTTACCGAAGTATTGTAACGTCTCTTAAATCTACAAAACTTTCTACAAATTTTGTAGAACTTTTGCAATCATTTTGGAAGCTTAGCTTGGCTGAGGAAGGCGAAGAAGAGATAGATAATATTGAAGCGGAAACAGAAGAATGCCATTTTGAACATGTACTTTTTGCAAATGCCCTTGAAAAATTTGGTGAAGAAATTGAGAAGGGAACTCGAAAAAAAAGAATTAGCTTTGAATTTATTCGAAAAGATCTTCGATCAATGTTTGTTAGGATCAGGGTCTCCACCGTCCCATTATCGATTTTATCCGTCCCTAGCTCGCGTGCGCTTAAATTAATTAATTTAAAAAATCTTTTTTAACAAAAAGTTTAGATTTATGCTCCTCTACATCTTCCAAGTCTTTTGAAATTAAAATATTTTGCCGTTCCATTTTTACAGCCAGGGACGGATGCAAGGGACGTTTCGCTTTTTTCATCCGTCCCTGGCTGTAAAAATGGAACGGCAAAATATTTTAATTTCAAAAGACTTGGAAGATGTAGAGGAGCATAAATCTAAACTTTTTGTTAAAAAAGATTTTTTAAATTAATTAATTTAAGCGCACGCAAGCTAGGGACGGATAAAATCGATAATGGGACGGTGGAGACCCTGGTTAGGATTTAAAACATTTGATGAAGATGGTCATCATGTACTTGAAGTGTCAGGAAGAAAAATCATATTTTCGACTGTTATAAAAAAACTCGAAACTCGATTTAACTCTAAAGTTACACAACTTCGATTTTCTGCTACTAATGAAATTGTTGTTGATGAAGATATTACTTTTCCCGGTATTTGCATATCAATCGTTTCTCCAAATGTAATTATCAAAGGTCAAATAACATTTGATATTTCTGGTAAAGATGCTCCCGATAATAGTGATATTGAAAAAGCCCCTGATGGAGTTGAAAAGGGTTCAGATGGTCAAGATGGTCATGATGGAGTTGCTGGAGGAAGCGCTGGACACTTTTGTATTTATGCCAATTCTGTAAAAAATCCTGAAAAACTTCACGTTGTAATGAATGGCGGAAATGGTAATAATGGTCAAGATGGGGGAAACGGAAAAATGGGAGAAGATGGTTATGGCGAAAAATTTAATGAAGTCTTTTCGGAAGATGAAAAATCTTCTATTACTTGGAAATCTGCTGGTAATGCTCTTACTGGTGGATTAGGATATAGCTTTTTGGGTGCATTTGAGAGAGCAATGATGCAAAGTGGTACCATAAGAGTTACAAATCAGTCATCTTATTATCTCTGCACTCATATGATTTTTTACTATGAAGGAACCCAAGGTCAACCAGGAGGTCAAGGAGGTGGGTTAAAAAGTAAGCAAAATAAAATACAGTAAATATTTAGGACAAAACGGCTGTGGCGGTGAAGGTGGTAAGAAAGGTGATGCTTCTATAACAAATGCAAATGGAGGTGAGACATTTCCTATTCGAGTAACAGCACAAAATGGTCTTGGTGGTGGAAAACCGGGCAATACAGGTAATGGCAGGCTGAAAACTCTTTTCCACATTTCATAAATTTTATGAAATCCCTTTTTGTAGGCCAGTATGGAAAAGAAGGTTGGGATGTTGGAATAACAAAAAGGGGGTCTTGGCGGGGGATATAAATGAATATGGGACTAATCATAATCAAAAATTTAAAATTGATTTGGACAAAACATACACCTCTGACAGAGTTTATATCAAAAGTTTGTACAATGGAAGTGGAAGTTATTGTTATGCAACAATAAAACCTCGAACACGCGAACGACAAATGCTTCAAGTTTGTTTTTTTTGAAATTTTTATATCAAAAGAAAAGAAATTTTTCAGGATCATGAAAAAACTCGACAACGAAAAACTGACGCTGAAAGAAAAGGTGATGCAATTGCAAGAAAATCAACAGCTATAAATACGGAAGCAATTGAACAAAGATACAGCAAAGCAACTGAAACAAAAATGGAAGAAGAAGCACAAGCTGAAGCTGAAAGTGAAGCTCAACTTAATCGGCTTGCAATTAGAATAGATGTTCCAAAAGAAGCTGAATACAAAGAGATGGAACCAGTTAAAATAAAAACCCTGACTGAAGTTTCAAATATTAACGAAGAAGAGCTTTACAAAAATTTTGTAGACTGGAATTTGTTAAAAACAATGGCTTCATCTGCGTCTGTCCCTTCAAAATTGCTTGAAGTTAAAATGATAATTAGCCGACTTCGGTATGAACAAAGTTTTAAACAATGCTCAAAAGGTGAATTTGCAAAATGTATTCACAAATATTTGAAATCAAAGAAAACTGAAGAAACAACTGAAGTTCAGATGTTTAATATTGCAAAAATGGCAAAAAAAGTTCAAAAATTAGAATTACATGGAATAAACTGCAGTAAATATATGCGAGCTTTTGATGCAGATCTTAACGGATATTCAGCGTGTACTGAAATACTGTTCAATGAAAAGCGATGCAAAGATGTTTTATCGTCAACAATACAAGAATGCAATGAAAAACTTTTATCTTTTAAAGACTACAATCATGTTGAAAATGCATGGAAAGAATGGAGTGAAAAAGTTTTTATACAAAAAAAGCTACTTGGAAAACATCGATTAGAGCTAGAAAATGCATTTGATGCTATAAAACAAAATTATCAAAATGATAAAGCTGTCGCAGAATTGAAAGCTTTAATTGCAGGCGCTGCTTCAAAGGAGGAAAATAAAAAGTTGGAAGAAATTGAAAAATTAGAAAATACAAACATTGAATTTATAATTAAAGCTTCAAAAGCTGAATTTCCGAAGAGTTTAAAGTTTATTGGTGCAAAACTTTTATTTGCATTTATTCAAGGTCGACTTTTAACAGAAGCAAATAAAGCTTGTGCAATAAAACTTATTTGGGAAGTCCAAAAAAATGCGGATGAATTTGTCGAAAAAATTACACATTTGAATATCCATGTGCAACACAAAAATGGCTTCATATTCTTGAAAAGCACAAAGATCTATTCCTGAATCAAATGAAAATAATTGTTGAATGTGGAGCTGCATCTGCAGCAGGGAGATCAATGATTGCATATGAAACAAAGACAAATATTCGAATTTATTTCAATCAGATTATGATTGAAAATCATTATCCTAAAGCAAATATCGTTCATCATATTGCCCTTGATCCAAGTACTGGTAATCTT
The DNA here is from genome assembly GCA_963922195.1 of Panagrolaimus sp. PS1159. Lineage (NCBI taxonomy): Eukaryota > Metazoa > Nematoda > Chromadorea > Rhabditida > Panagrolaimidae > Panagrolaimus > Panagrolaimus sp. PS1159. The sequence continues at coordinate 293,964 of CAWUHW010000012.1, read as the reverse complement.
CAGCTGTTAACTTTTAATATAATGCATGTGGAACTTTGCGATAATCGTGAAGTATCTGGAAATCAATTCCAACAACGACTTACACGATACATTGAAAGAGATTCAGGGATTAAAGGAGCTGATATGATTGAGAATATTGATAAAGTGCCAGAAAATGAAGAAACTTTACGCCAAGCTTTGGTTTAGCTTTTCAAAAATTTTATTCCAGATAAAAAGCTTCATTCTGTCAAAGAAAATCTAAAATTATTATGCGATGAATTTTCATTACCAGGTGCAAGACTTTTAAATACCCTTAATACTGTATTCGAAACAGAAGGATGCTATGTTGATATTGAAAGAATTGCATTTATTATTGATACAGTTTTTGATAATTGTATGAAAGGAAATTATCGGCCATACCTTTTTGCTTCAATTCTATTAAATTTTCCACAGCATGAATGGCTTGATGAATTTTATTATTAACATTGAAGACAGACTATGTCACAAAATTCGAAGAACTGGAGAACTTAAAGTTCGTTTATCAAAAATTTCTGATGAAAGATTAAAAATTCTTTGTTGCGAAAAGCTTCGAGAAGGAAAACATTTGAGTGAAGAATCATTATTTGAGCTTTTACATCTTTTAAAAGACGCAAAATTTGTTTATCCAGAGCTACGGACAGTAGAATTTAAAAATGGCCAGAAGTTATCCAAGGTACTCATGTTTACAATATTTTAAGAACGCAAAAATGTTTATTAAATGAAAAAGAAACTAAATTGGCGCTATTTTGGTGTTGCAAAATTGCAGAAGTTTTTGGTGTTCAAGAAGCTGTTGGCGTTTTTGCTGTACTTGCTTCACAATGTAGTCTTGGAACTGAAGAAACGCCATTAACTACCGATATGAAAAAACATGGAGGAAAAATGAAAGTTTCTCTCTCAATTTTGGGAAGATTAGTTCAAAGACTTTGTAATAATGAAATTGCAACAAGCTTAAAACCAATTTCACCAGCAGATGTTTTTTGGACGATTTGGTCTTCAATTGAAGGCGCTGACACACTACCGAATGCCCCAAATGAAGAAATGAAATTTTCAGCATTACCAGAAGTTGCAGTGGAATTGTTAACGCCACCTTTTGAAACGTTAAAAGAGATCGGAGTCTTGCTTTTTACTCAATCAGCAGATTTGAATCAAACAATTGAAAATGAACAAATTTATTTTTCAAAATACAGTACCATGACTGAAGAAGATTTGCATGAACTTTGTATTCCTTCTGTTGATGTTTCGGATATACTAGAAAATCTTTGTAAAAATGGAATACTTTTAAAGCACCAACAATTTTACAAGTTGAGTGTTACAGCCAATTTCGAAAATTCTGGCATAACACAATGTTATGCACCAATTGTTGAATAAATAATGAAAATTAAATTTGCATATATCCTTGCATATCGTACAATGCGAATAGCTTATGATGAAAAGCAGCCAATAAAAATTCAACTTCCTACTCGAAGAGAAGCGTCTGCAACAATTTTTGATCTTGTTGATAGCGGAGTTTTTGAATATGTAAATGTAAATTTTAAAGCTTTAAAAGGTGAAAGCCATGTCAGTTCTGTTTTGAATAATGCTCAATCTCAACTCACTTCGTATTTACAAGCTTCACCATCTTCAAATAAAGTTATCAACAACTACGATAAAATTGATTCATGTACAACACAAATTTTTCAACAATTCAAAAATAAATCTGGAATTGATAAATATGAAACAGTGGATGCAAAATTGATTGAAATTTGGAAGAAAATGGGCGATGCAAATTTAGCATCTCTTCGAGATACATTTTTATATACAAGTCATATTGCAACTCATATAATAGAATATATGGAAAAGAAATGGAGTAAAAAAATGATATGGAAGTTAGTTGGAGTTTTTGCGGCAGCAGTTGGACAATTAATTGTTGGTGGGGCAATCGCGATGTTTACGGCAGGAGCTGGCGTTTTTGCTTCAAAGTTTCTTATAAGCGAAGGTAACATTTTAAAGGAGTTTCTGAGATATGATTTTTTGGCAATATTTTTTAAACAACACACAAATCTATACTTAGTAAATCTCCACAAAAATACGCTCTAAAAATCTTAATTTGTTTTACTGTTGAAAAATGCAGTCCTTGATTATAAGAGAAAGAGAGAGCTCTCAAAATTTTGATGACTTACAGTTTTCAGCAGCTCCTAATTGAATTTTAAAATTTATCAATCCACTGAATATTTTAGGTATCAGTGATTTAATATTTGTTATCAAAGGAGCTTGTACTGGATACGCGGGAAGTTATTGGGAACATAAGAAAGCAAGTATGATGTCATCAGTATTAATGTGTGGTGTTGGAGCATTAATTTCCTATGGCTCACATTTCAATTCAATTGCACATTCGCTTGTTGGTCCAGGCGCACATACTGCTAACGCACAAGTTATGTCATTGGCTGGAAAAGCAATGTTTTCACAATGTGGAGGTGTAATGAAAGTTATATGGGCAACAATTAAAGAAGTAGGAAAACAGATTATAACAGCATTGGCAAATTTAGCCGTGTTTACTGTAATTCAACAAGCCTTACAAGGTTTAATTAAAACTGCAATTGCAAAAGCTCGACAATATATTATGAACTTTTTAACGTCAATGGGAACCGCACGACTTAAAGAAACTCTTTTAAAAGTTATCAAAGAACTTGGAGTTTCAGCTGGAAGCCAACTTGCCAGTAAATCAGGAACATATGTTTTTTCATCAAAAAATAAAATCGATACTTTTCTTGGAAAAGCGTGTGATTATATTTTTAATAAATATCGGCACATTTTTATTGGAGTTTGTTCCGGATTCAGCAAGGTGCGAGTCAAGCAGGAAATATTGCGGCAAGCGTTTTAAAAGCCATAAGTTATATTCCAACATTATTAATGGCAGGGCAATTGACTCAAATGATTGAATCAATGATTTCAAAGCTTTCTGGAATTCATGACCAAATTGAAGTTGTAATTAATGCTGAATTCAAGGCAAAACAAATAATTTCTAAAAAATTTGCAAATTCTAATTCAAAAGCCACTAAAAAAATTCCTAGTGAAGTTGAAGCAGAAAAAGCATGCCAAAAACTTTTAGATCAATGGCAGAGCCAACTTGCTCAAGAAGTTGATACTGCAATTGAACAACGAATTACTACACCATTATTGTCAATGCTGGCTTCAAAAGTTGAAGGATATATCGAATCTGCGGTAAAAGCAACCTATGAAAAAGTTATGGAATGGAAAGACGAATCCAAGCTTGACGCTTATAAAAAAGAATATGAAGCAGAAAAGGGTAAACAAGGGGAAAATGAAAAAGCTGCATGGGAACATTATGAAAAGAAATTGAATGCATTAATGGAAACAACACGAAGTCCAAATGTTATGAAAGAGATTATTGCAAATTGTAGTAAAATTGATCAAACCTGTGCTTCTGCAGCTGGGGCCATTATTGCGAATATAATTCATGGACCAGTAAAAATGATAATAAAAGATGAAAATGGAAATTATTTTGAAAAAATTACTGGTTCACCTCCTGAAGCTGCACAAACAATTTTCGTAGATTTGAAACCTGGACATTTTGGAAAAAACATTAATGACCAAATCAATCTTTAAAAAAAAGTTACTTTACAGGAAGCCAAACATATCAAAGTGGAAAAAATTCTTGTCTTTTTGATGCCCTTTCTGCCACTGTACCTGCATTTCATAATGCCATTCATAATGATACAGAATTTCGAGCAATTTTGGGGAATGTTATCACGCATGATCCGTATTATAAATTACATATTTCATCAGAGTGGCATTCAATTGCTGTTCAACAAAAACATATTGGTGGAGCAATTAAAGAAATTGATGTGACAACTCCAGAAAAACTGGATGCGGCAAAACTCGTTACTACAGTTCCAGAAAAATTAATAGGTGTTAAACCTGGAGAAGTTCATAGTGAAAAGGGAGGAACAAAGGGGCGTAAACCCCACATATCAGAAGATGGAAATATAGTAGAGTATGAAACTACAAAAGATCATTTACGCAAAGGAAGTCGTGCAGACGGTCCTAAAGAGGCCGGTAAGCAGAGGGCTCATTATATCAGTAAAGAATTATATGGATCTGGTGATCAAAGTAATTGGCGTCATGGAAATCCATCAGTATGAGAGAAAAATACATTTTGAATTATAGTTAATCTCTAAACAATTCAGGTAAATATGGGACAGAATAGAGTACATGATCAAATTCATATAAAAGAACTTCAAGGCGATGCAGTACAAAGCTTTACCAGATTAACACATGATTATACAAAAAAAGTAGATACTGTTCAAACAGATCTTTATAAAATTATTAACGGATCCCCTGAACTTTATGAGACGATCTTAAGCGAACAACCTCATGAAACATATGAAGGACAAACACGCGATGTTCAAATATTTAAATACCATAAACTTTTTTTTACTGATGTTGATAAAATTGTTTTGAAACTTAATATTCAAACACTAAATTCATCCTTCTATAAAACAGTGAATGTTCGTTTGTGCCTGTCATTTTATTCTTTTTTTGATTGGCCGCAGCAAAAAAGGATGCGTCTTTTTTTGCAACAGCGAATCAAAGAAAAGAGAGGCGTGTGCAACCTTTTTTTGTCATCATTTTTTCAGCTGCGAATTTTTTCAGCTGCGAATGCTTTGCATGTTACGTGCATTTTGATGGCTTTTTTGCAACAAAAAAATTTTTTGATGACGTTGCTTATTTTTTTGGTGAAAATTTTTAGTCATCATTTTTTGTGTTTATAAATATATAAATATAATCACTTTTTTACATTTTTTAAAATATTTTTTTTAATTTTCCTTTTAACAATTTTTTAATTGTTAAAAACATTAGCTTTTTGCTAATAAAAATTTTGTTGCGTAGTTTTAGACGCCTCCTTTTTGGAGTTAACTAATTCCCTTTATCATAATTCCTTTTTTTCAACTGTCGTTATATTCGTATAACGAAGGATAATACTTCATTTATTCATAAACTCATATAATTCATATTCTTATAATTTATATGTTTATAATTCACAATAACAGCTTTAAACATCTTAAATTTTTGTTTAATAATTTTTACATTTTGTATAAACATTTTTTGAAAAAAAACGTTTAAACTTTTTTGCAATGGGTAGAAAAAAAACTGAAAGAACTGCTTCCCAAGAAGCACTTCATAAAGCAGAATTAAACAGAAAAAAAGCAGATAGAGATCGTAAAAGGCGATCTGATCGAACATCAGCGGAACGAGAAGCTGAAAATGCAAGAAAAAGACAGAAAACAAAAGCACAGAGATCACAATTATCAGAAACTGAAATAATAATATTAAATGAAGCACAAAAGCAAAGAACACAAAATCGAAGGTCAAACTTTGATGAAAATGAAGCCAGAGCTGAAAATGCTGCAGCAAGATTGCGAATGCAATTAAAAAGAAATAAACTTACAAAGCTTTGTGCTGCAGGATTTGAAGTTGACGATAATGGTGAAGCCCATTATGGTGGACCTTTAAATTTTGTTTGTACTCATTGTGGTGCAAAACATTTTGCAAATGAAAAAGTAGCTAATAAAGGTTTATCGTTTTATGGTTGTTGCCAACATGGCACAATTAAAGTTGAAATTCCTGATTATCCCGAAGAATTAAAATCACTTTTTGATATTGCTGAATTTAGAAAAGATATCAGAGTTTTTAATAATGCACATGCTTTTGGATCTTTTAATGCAGATGTTGTAAATTTTGGTATAAATCGACCAGGGCCATATACATATATTATTCATGGTCAAAGTTATTATCAAATAAATACAGCTTTAAGAAATGAAGATGGGCAACCAAAAAGTCATGGACAATTATATATCGTTGATCCAGAAGAAGCAGTTGAAAATCGATTAAATGTTTTTAACAGATTAAATCCAGACATAACAAAAACATTGAGCAAAGTTTTAAGTGAAATTAATGCACAAGCAAAAGCTTTTCAAATGCTTTATGAACAAGTAAAGTTACAAATTGAAATAGCTCAGGAAATGGGAATTGATCCATTAAATTTAACTTTGCATTTTGGAATTAAACCTGGACAGGATCAAAGGCGATTTAATTTGCAAGCTTCTAATGAAGTTGCTGCAGTTTTTGGTACAAATGACGATGGTGAAATTCCAGATTCATATATCACAATTTATGACAAAGATCAGAAAAAGCTTAAAACTGTTAATGCAATGGATCCCAATGTCGAACCTTGGCTCTATCCCATTTTTTTTCCTACAGGAAAATATCTTTGGCATCCAGATCTTAAAAAGATTAATTCAAATCAAAGACTGACAAGAAGTGCATATGCAAAATACATGATTTCTATTAGAGATGGGGAATTTAATGCAGTTTTACATGGTGGAAGACTTTTCCAGCAATGGTTAGTCGATACAGCTTTAAAAATTCTTAAAGATAGAGTTAATTATTTAAAACAGCATCAAAAACAACTTTTAAGAGATTCATATGCAAATATTGATGAATTTATGAAAAAATTTGGGCAAGATAATAATGCACAATCAATTGGTGCTAAATTTATTCTTCCATCATCTCATCCAGGTTCTCCTCGAAATATGGAACAATTATATCAAGATGCAATGGCAATTGTAAGGAGATACGGTAAACCCGATCTTTTTATAACAATGACTTGCAATCCAAATTGGAAAGAAATTACTGAAAATTTATTGGAAGGACAAACTCCAGCAGATCGACCAGATTTAGTTGCAAGAGTTTTTAAACAAAAAAAAGATTATTTAATAAATTTAATTTCAAAAGAAGGATATTTTGGTAAATGCAAAGCTCATGTTTATACAATTGAATTTCAAAAAAGAGGATTACCACATGCACATATTTTGGTAACTTTGGAAGGAGATTATAAAATGAGAACAGCAGAAGTAATTGATCGATACATTAGCGCTCAACTTCCTGATCCTGAACTTTATCCAAGATTACATGAATTAGTTGTAAAACATATGATTCATGGTCCATGTGGTCCGCGATCTGAAAAAGATGGAAAATGTTCAAAACATTTTCCACATGAATTTCAAGATGAAACAACATTGGATGAAGATGGATATCCATCATATGCAAGGCCAAATAATGGCATTACAGTAACCAAATCTTCTGGATTTGTTGTTGATAATCGATATGTTGTCCCACATTGTCCAAATTTATTACTTGAACTTAATTGTCACATAAATGTTGAAGTTGTTTCTTCAATTAAAGCAGTAAAATATCTTTATAAATATATTTTTAAAGGACATGATTCCGCAGCAATGAAAATTGTTGATGGTACTGTAGTTTATGATGAATGCGAATCATTTTTGGATAGCAGATATATGGGAGCAGCTGAAGCTGTTTGGAGAATGTTGGGATATGAATTGCATGGCCAAAGCCATTCTATCTCACGTTTACCCTAACATCTACCAGGAGAACAAAAAGTATCATTTGTTGATGCTGAAAATGAAGATGAACTTAAAGCTGCATTGGAAAAAATGTCCATGCTTATGGAATATTTTGAACTTAATTCAAGAGATCCAAAAGCAAGGGAATTGTATTATCACCAAATCCCTGAGAAATACACTTGGAAAAAAATAAGTGAACAAGGACAACCAACAAAAATGCAATGGTGTGAAAGAAAAGCATCTTTTAATGTCATTGGCAGAATGTATTCTGTGTCTCCAGCAAATCAAGAATTATTTCATTTAAGAATTTTATTGAATCATGTAAAAGGTGCAACAAGTTTTGAAGATTTAAAAAAAGTCGATGGACAAACTTGCCAAACTTTCACTCAAACTTGCTTGGAATTAGGTTTAGTTAAAGACGATAAAGAATGGGAAAAAGTATTAAATGAAGCAAAACTTTCTTTAATGCCTTACCAAATGAGATTGCTTTTTGTCAGAATTTTAATTCATTGTAATCCTTTGGCTCCTCAAGATCTATGGGAAACATTTAAATCAGATTTATCTGATGATTTTGCACGAAATATGTCTGATGAAAATGCAATTAAAAAAGCATATCGAGAAATTCAAAGGATTCTTGAAATTGAAAATAAAAGTTTATCAGATTTTCCAACAATGCCACAAAATGTTGATTTTGATGAAGATTATGACATTTATGATCCAAGTTATGATCAACAAATTGGGGATCAAATGTTTGATTCAATGAATGATGCACAAAAAGATGTTGTTGAAAAAGTTAAAGGTGCAAGTTCAGGTGAAAATGAATATAAACTTTTTTATCTTGATGGACCAGGTGGATCTGGAAAAACTTATACTTATACAACTTTGTGGCATTTGCTAAGAGCATCTGGCAAAAAAGTTGCAACAATGGCTTATACAGGAATTGCTGCAATTTTATTGCCAGAAGGAAAAACATGCCATAAAACATTGGGCTTAACAGTTCCGCTTTATTCTGATTCCAATTCAACAATAACACCAAATTCAAATCAAGGAAAAAAACTTTTGGAAACAGATGTTTTTATTTGGGATGAAGCTCCAATGGCTCCACGATATGCACTTGAAATTATGGATCGTCTTTTAAGAGATCTAACAAAAGTTGATGAACCATTTGGTGGAAAAATTTTGCTTTTGGGCGGAGATTTCCGACAACTTTTGCCAGTTCGAAAAAATGGGACAAGATCAGAATGTATAAATTTATCCATAAAAAATAGTGAGCTTTGGAAAAACTTTGAAACATTAACTTTGACAAAAAATATGCGAGCAAATTCAGATGAAGTTGAATTTGCTAATTTTTTGTTAAAAATTGGTGAAGCTACATTAAATGATAGCTGTGACAATGTTGAATTTCCTGAAGGCTTTGAAGTTGAAACAGATTTAGTTCAAGAAGTTTTTGGGCATTTAATTGAACAAAAAAGATATGATGATGTTGCATCTTCTGCAATTTTATCTGCAAGAAATGCTGACGTTGATGAACTTAATAAAGAAGTTGTTGATTTGCTTCCATGTGCAGGTGAAAAAAGATACACAAGTGTCGATACTGCAAGTGATGGTGAAGCTTTACAAGAGCTATTAACTCAGGAATATCTGAATAGTTTAAATCCAACATCTCTTCCTCCTCATGAATTAAATTTAAAAAAGAATACTGTAGTTATGCTCATTAGAAATTTGAGTCAAGCAGAAGGACTTTGTAATGGAACACGTTTATTAGTTATTGGGTTATTAAATCATACATTACAATGCAAAATTTTGACAGGCGATAAAGAAGGTGAAACTGTATTTCGGATTTTACTTTACAATGAAGAAAATTATCCATTCACTCTTGCAAGACGACAATTTCCTGTTAAAATTGCATTTGCTATGACAATTAACAAAAGCCAAGGAGGAACTTTTGAAAAAATTGGCTTAGATTTACGTAAAGATGTTTTTAATCATGGTCAATTATATGTTGCATGTTCCAGAGTTAAAACTGCTTCAGGGTTAAAAATTTATTTGGGAAAGCAAAGATTGAATAAAAAAGTTAAAAATTATGTATACAAAGAAATTATTCAATAATAATTTATTTATCTATTTTATTATATTTGTTTTAATATTTATATTTAATATTTTAATATTTATGTGCCTTTCATGGACAAACGTGCCTTCCATGGACAACAGTGCCTTCCATGGACTTAAGTGCCTTCCATGGACAATATTTTTTAATATTTATGCCACCATTAAGGTGGCCCCCGTTGCGGGGTTATGCAACATTTTTTGGGACTGATGACAGTAACACCACGGTAAGTTATTCTTTAAAATTTGTATTTTCAATTTAATTTTATGTTTTTAGATACAATGATTTCAAATGATCCATTCAATTTAATTCAAAGCTGTTCCAATATTCTTGCTCTTGCCGCTTTCTTTTTCATGAATATATTGAAGCTCAACAATATTCTTGGTCAAATGTGCCGGAAAGATCCTAACAGGTAAGCGTTTTGAAAATTTTACAAGCTTTATCACTAGCGTTTTAGATAAACCATTTTCAAATCTATATCTTCCGTGCTCTTGCCGCTTTTTTTATTATGAATATATTCAAGCACTACAACAGCTCTTTCATTTGCATATCAACAGTTGCTATTTTACTGTCATTTCTTTATTGGTGTTACTGTCATTGTCAAATTTTTGTTTCTTTTGTTTTTGTTAATAAAATTTTGTTGTTTTTATAATTTGATTTTGGGCTTAAACGAGTTATTTGCTCTGTAAAATTTATCTTTTGTTTTTGCAAAAATACTTGCAGGCGGGCCGAAGGCCCGCTTAGAGTCTAGTTTTAAAAATCGCAAAAATGTGCAGTATAGAATTCTGTATGAAATTTTTTTGCAGAGTTAGTTTTTTATGAGTTTTTATCTCGTGTTTTTTCTGCTGTTAAAAAATTACGCATTGTCTTAAATTTTTTTATAATTCTTTTTTCTTTTGTAAAAATGCAAAAACAAAGGAAAAAAAAGTATGGGGAAAACTGGCAAGAAATAAAAATCTCAATAATAATAATAATTTTGAAAAAACCCAAAAAAAAGTATGTTTCACAAATACATATGATCGTCAAAAGAACTAATTTCAACTTTTAAATTTCCAATTCTTGTCTTATTTGAATGTTTTTCTCCATCAATTGATTGAATATCCAAAAGCTGTATTCTTGTATCATTATCCGTTAAACCAGTTAAAAAACATTTTCCAATTCGTTGTAATCTTTTTGGGCCTTCTTGAATTATTTCAATAGAATATTTTTGTCGCAAATCATTTCTGTAAAAAACAATTTTCAATGGTATTAATTGTACGAATAAAAAATTAATTACCGATGAAAAACAAATGGTTCATTCCATTCCACTAAAGTTGAAGATTTTTGTGAAATTGTTCTTACACGTTCTTTGTCGGAGGTAATAGAAACGAATAAATTTGAATCTTTTGGTGGAGAATGAATTGTTGCTTCAATAATTTTTAGTCGAGTTACAGAACTAAGTTTTGTACACATAAATGGTGAAGTTTTTGGAAAATCTCGTAACAACAGCTTTGGATTGCAATCATGTTGTGAATAAATTCTTAACATATATTCGGCTTGCTCCCTTGGGGCATATGTTGTTGGCATTAAAATATATCTTCCTGGACCAATATCTGTTAAATGTAAATACACCGATCTCGCAGAAGCATAATCAGATGTTCCAACTGGATTTATTGCCTAAAAATAGATGTACTATAATTGACATGGGATCTAAATTTTACAAACTTGATGAATTCGATGCCTTCGATTTGTTTCAACTTTCATAACATGTAATCCAATTGTAACATATGGTTCACGCTGTTTTGCAGCTTCATTTTGAATTTCTTTTTGTGTTAAAGCTATCATCATTTCAGATCCTGGTTCATAGACATCAAAACGATATTGTGGATTAAAACAAAATGTTGCAGAAAAATTTTGACAACCACCCGATCGATCTTTTGGTGCACCACATTTTACACCATTTGTAGACCATTCATCAAAAAATATATATTCATTAAATACTCCAGAAGCTGTTGAACATCCAGTATTAAATAGCTGACAAACACTTATATCTGTAAAATATTTAACAAATTCTTCCCATGGCATCCAAAATTCTCCATCTTCATCAACAGTCATTCCAAGCTCTTGCTTTTGTGCTTCTGTTACCTAAAAAAACGTTTTATTGCATCATGTTTATAAAAGATGATGCAATCGATTACCTCTTCCCATCGGCTATCCGTATCTGACCATGGACCATTCCATTCAATTTCACCCCATGGATTTTGTAATCTTATCATTGCAACTTTATCTGCATTACTTCCAAATAAACTGCTTAATAAGGTTTGCTTTTTTGCATCTAAATCAATATATCGAACCATTGTAACTGCATATGCATGACCTTTTACAAGGCCACAGCTTAAACTTTTTTCTATTTCTTCTTTACTTTTTGCCTAAAAATTGTTTAAATTTTAAGTTTTTCAAGTAATAAAATAGTATGATTGTTTATGGTTTTTAATTTTTTTAAAAGTAATCAATGACCAATGATTGCAAAAAAAATGTATTTTAGTTGCATTCTTTAATAAAAATTTTTGCCTTTACATTAAATTTTAATATGAAAAAATTTCTTACAGCAATTGCAGCAACAATTAAAGCATGCTTATCAAAAGCATTTCGAATTAGGTGAAAAAGTTTTTCATCTTTGTCTTTTGTTCCATCTAAGATTTTTTTGACTGAAATTGTTTCTGCAACTCCACCCGAGACATCCTGCAATGCATCACTCAATTGTCCACCAACAAGATTTTCATAACATCCATAAAGTTTTGCAAAAGCTTTTTCAAGTAAAGCCGACCAAAATTCATTATCAGTTTTAGAACGGGCAAAAAGGAGTTTTCCATCTTTTGTTGGTAAAAGATCATCAATAACAATTTCAATCCATTCACCAAATCTCCAAAATCGAAATCGAAATATTCCACAATATTCATTTGAGGGGTCCCACTCCTGCGTTTCCCATTCTGGGATTACCTAAAATATGGAAGGTTAAAAAAGTTGCTTTTAAGGGTGTACAAACTTTTTGCAATAGTTCTTCATTGTGGGTTAAAGCAGAACATGCAGAAACGAACCAACAATTTCCAAGAATACCTTGGGTGACATCATTTGGGCTTGCACCTTCAACAAAAAGTTTTGGATCTTCAACAAGTTCCTGTAAAAATTAAAAATTGTAAAAAATCAGACAGTTTAGAATCACAAAAAATAACGTAATATTTTGTCAACATTGTTTTTTGTCTGTTCTTTTGCAAAACATGTTTTTAAGCTTTTAAAAATTTTGTACATTTTAATTTCGATTTGAGCTTTTTGAAGAAAAACAATAATCAAAGTTCTTTGTTCACCAAACAAAAGTTTTAACATTTAACAAATTAATTAGATACAATTAACAACAAACAAAAAAATGTGTTCCTGTTTGAATTTAATTTTCTTTTTCAATAAAAAAGAGAAAAAAATAACGTTAAAACTTTTTAAATTACTTTTTAATCGGTAAATTTTTGATTTTAATCGATTCTTAAAATTTAGGGAGTACTTAAAAAATAAAAACTTACACCTGGCCTTTTCCATACAATTTCCGATGACCTTTCAGGATCCAAAAATAATGAAGAATTTTCAGGTGGAAAAACTAAATCAACAAATTTTTGTTTTTTCTTTATACATTCTGTTTGAAGGGATTTATAATTTTGTTGTCCAATAAATGATGGTAATCCAGTAGGACGCTTTCGGCGTTTTGACATTCTTCGTTTTTAAAAAGTGGAATTTTGATTGAATTCCTTTTCTTTCTCTTTTTTATTGCTCTCTTTAAAAGGGTGACGTTGAATAATACTATTTTTCTTCTTTGTAATCAAAAAAAGCAAGCAAGGAAAAAAAGTGATAGAAAAAATGGAAAAGAAAAAATTACTTAAAAACTCCTCCGTTGAAAAAAAATTTATATGTATTATATTTTATTTATAAGCTTGGGGGATGATGACGATAATATTTTGGGAAATCAATAAAAAAAGTAAGAAAAAATTTTTAATAGAAAAAAGAAGAAGAAAACCCACGCGGAGAAGGAAGGAAGGAAAAGAGTAGCGCAATCGGACAACAACAAAATCAAATGGAAAGAAAAAAAATGTAAATGGTTAAAAAAATCATTTCCACCAAAAAAAGAGAGTGATGGAGAAAAAAAGACAGTTATTTTACTTGTATATTTATATTTGGTCCTTCGAGAATGAATGAAAAAGGGGGTTAACCGTGAAAGAAAGAAATTATGTCTCGAATAATGAAAGGCAAAAAATAGAGGGGGAGAAAAAAAGAAGAAAAAGTTTGAATCAAATCAAAAATGGCAGATTTGATTCTTTTTTTAATTTGTTCGTGCCGCAATCAGAAAAATTTTTTTGATATCAAAAAAGAAGAGCAATTTTAGTGGTTATCAGTCATTCATTCAGTAGCTCGTTTTTTTTTTCTGCTACTAACTGATAACCTTCCTTCCTTTTTTCCCTTTAACTAAAAAATGTTGATGTTTTGATGGATTGAATTACATGATTCGATACAAATGGGTTTTTTTTCAAAATGCACATTTTTTAAAAATTTATTATTAAAAAAAGGCATGAAAAAAATGTTTTTCTTTTTTTTGCAAAAAGTTCGATGATGAACGAAAAAGAAGAAAGGAATCACAGCAGAAGAAAAAAAGTAAGGTTAAACATTTCTTTAATAAATGCGTGTAAAACTTTTTTCCTGATGAATCATCGGAAAAAAAATCATCGTGAAAAAAGAAGGGTCCCTTGTTTTAGCAACAGAATCAAAAAAATGTAAAAAAGATTGCATTTTTAAACTTTACAATAAAAAAAAACTTGTCTTATAAACAATAAACAAATATAATGCAATTTTTTTGAAAAAAAAAATACAAAAAAAGAATCAATCGAAGTTCAAAACCAATAAACATTATCTCTTTTTTCACGATAAAGAAATGTCCTCAAATAACAGAATTAAAAAAATGTTAAATAAGTTCAAAGTCAAAACAAATTTTTTTTAAAAGTTGTCAAATTTAAATTGTTAAGCGAAATTTTGCTGAGTAGAAGAAATATCAGAAAGAAAAATATTTAAGCTGCTTTATTGGAGGTCCTAAAAATTAATGTTTTGTTGAAAATCAATCTGGCACCTTTTTTACTGATTGTCACAAATTCATTAAAAATGCTTAAAATGTTAAAAACTCAAAATAGAGACCGTTTCAAAATTCGACTTTTAGAACTTTTGATTCTTTAAAATGTTTGCATTAAAATTTCATTTTCATTTTCAATTTCAATTTCAATTTCAATTTCAATTTCAATTTCAATTTCAATTTAAATTTTTAAATTTAAATTAAAATCCAAACATTTTAAATGAAATTTCAAATTATTTGTTTTTTCATCTGTTTTGCAAATTTGGATAAAATAACCAAAAAGAATTTGTTTGGCGTACACTGCACTTGCCTTCGGTATCTTGCAACTCTCATTGAGTTTGAATCCCGATCATGTCGAACTAGAAGCGGACTCCCAAACAACTGCGCCTTTTCATGACTGTTGCGCTCAAAAACTGTTTATACTTTCAACTTTTGGGATAAAAAGTTTTTGTAAGAGTGTTTTGATCAACAAAAATCATGTCATTTCGGTTTTGAAAGAATGTGTTTGTTGTGATTTTTGAAAAAATGAAAAAAATTGTTTTAATAAAATTTAAAACAAAAATTAAATAAAAGAGAAAAAGGAGTATTTTAAAACAAATTTTATGAGCTGCAACTTTTCATGCCACCATTTTTCAAGCTACCGTATATTTTTGTATTTCTTGTAAATTCCAAAGGATTTGAACTATAAAAAATTTTTTTATTAATGTCGTTTTTTAAAAAGAGATCTTGAACAATACTCAAGAGATCGAAGTGAATCATATTTAATTATTCTATATTGATCTTTTACAGTATTTTCTTTTGTTTCCATATGTGTTAAATCAAAATATATTTTAACACAATGTGAATTTGGGATATGTGGGGTTGGATAATCATATACAAGGCAAGAATTTTGTAAAATATCATCGGCCATTGACCACATTGAAAAAATTAGGCCAGCTTCTTCAGCAGAATTTTCATTTAAATTTGTTAAAAATTTTGAATATACTGGTGTATTGCATGCTGTTGGTTGGGGATGATCTCGGCATGTAAGTTTATTTGATCCGCAAGAATCCCCGGGCCAGAATCCATTTTCTGAATTGCAAGTTGGATCAACTTGTGATGCATTTCCTTGACAGTCACACATTCCATAATTTGCACCAGAAATTCCCAAGAAAACATTTATTCTTTTTGTTAAAGGATTTCCTAAATCACAAAAAGCTAAAAAACGAAATCTGTAATTTTGAGATTAAACAATTTAAAGGGCTTACATCCATCTCGATCATAATGTATTCCACCTTTAACAGCTTTTCTACCCATTGTTACGCCTAAATTTTAATTCTTTTTACCTCTCAAAGTCTTAAAGTAATCTTTACCCATTGAATGTGAAATAATATTAATTTTATCAGCATTTGTGTATTCAAAAACAGCATTAATAAAATTTCTAACATACAACAAATATTCACAATTGTGAACCCTAAAAATTAATAGATTTTAAATTATTTCATTACAGTTACACAAACCGTAATCCTGCATTTTCAGGATTTCTATCCCCCCAAGTTGTTGCATACATTTCTGATGGATGATAACCTTGATCAAGAAAATATTGTATTGAATATGTCCATCCGGAACTATAATTTCCAGGAATTGCTAAAGCACCATCTGAATTTCCATGAATAAATATTACTGGTTTATTTCGAATTTCATCTGTTGGATATATTTTTCCACCATAGCTACCATGTGAACCCAAATCTGGCCGATTAAATTGAAATTGTGCATATCCATTACTGTAATAAAAGGAATGCTGAATTTTAATGATAAAATTTTTTAAAAAAGCATTTTAAAGATATATTAAATTTTGTTACAGTAATCTCATATTTCTTCAAGTGCATATAAACTCAAAATGTACTAACATAAAAAGACATATATATTTCATTATCTTTCAAAAAGGCTATCCTTTAAAAAATCTTTAATATAAATATAATCATGTTTTTATGGTTTTAAAGAAATGAAAAGAAAAAACTCATGACATTAGAGTTAATCCCAAATATTTGATAAACTTCTTATAAAAAAGAGCAGAACTTTAATGTTCCAAAATCACGCTCATTTTTTCTGTTTAATTTAACTTTTTATTACTTTAAAAAATATTACAAATTGAAAATATCATAATATTTTAGGTTTTAAAATTAACGAATATTGATTAAAGTTTTTTTCGAAATTTAAAATATACGTATTTAAAATATTCTTTTTTGTTTAAATATTGCTTTAAAAAAGTTTATTATTTGATATGTAAACTAAAAAATTCAAATATGTTTGTTTGCTCGGCAAAAAATATTTTTTTACTTCAAAAATAATAAATGGTTCAATGAAAAATATGATTATTATTACTGTTTATTATTACAGAAATTGTCGAAAAAAATTCAAATGTTTCGACAAACAAAATTAAACAAGGGAAAGAGTAAAATTTACCAAAATTATTTTTACAATATTTAAGAGCAAAGCAATTTTGATTGACGTAATTAAGTTTTTGTCACATTTTTGTTAGTAAAAAACACAGTAATATTTAAGATATAAAAAACTTACGCATTCAGCCAGGAAGTAAAATCATCACTTAATGGACCATAAATCGTTGAAAATGGAGCTGCGATAACCGAATTAAAATAGAATGTAGTTAAAAAAATAATGACATAAATCATTTTTTAACGAAACTTTTTTAAAGCAATAAAAAAATGAATAAATTTTTTTCTTTCTTTGCTACAAACAACAATAACCACAATAAAAATGAAACATAAAATTTATACAAACTTCTATTTTTTCTTCTGTTTTTTATTATGGAAACATTTTCATGAAAATGTTCAAGTGTGATTATTTATATAAATCTTTTCTTTTTAAAAAGCGCTTATTGTGTTCAAAGGAGAGGGAAGGTGGAGAAAGAAAAAAAGAAAATGTGATAAGCGCGCATGCTTGACTCTATTTTTTTTAACTCCATCTTCGTTGATAAAATACTTTGAACAAAAAAAAGAAAGAAGATCAATGATGCTTGGAAGAATGTCTATGTACTTTGGAGAAAAGTATCACAAAAAAAACCTTCAATAAATTTGACACTCTTCTACAAAAGCTGAAAATAATAAACAAGTTTTGTTGTTCGATCTCTAAATTATCGTAATCAAATTTTGTCTTCAAGTTTGTATTTGATCGAAAAAGTTATAAAAATTAATCAGGTTTATTTTTAAAAGTTAAACATACATACACATAAAAGTAGATTAATATTTAGATTACAAAAGACAGAATTAAATCATAAAAGTTTCACATGTTTTTATCAAGAATGTTTGAGTCCAATTCGATTAATTCTAAAAAATGTTTCATCATATAAAAAAGACTAACGTTCATTCAATAAAAATTAGCGGATTAAAAAAAGAAGGTAATCTTTGGTTAAAAGGTAATACCCCCATTCATTTGTACAAAGAATGATGATGCTACAAAAAGCATAGGTTGAATGTTTTACGCAAATAGACCAAAAAATAGTTACGATAAAGCAAAAAAAGCGTGTAACGTTATAGTTTTAAGCTGTTACATAACCTTTGACCTTTTTAAGAATCCAAAGGTTACTGTAGTTGGTAATAATGAATATTTTTGTCATCAGTTTTTCCGCCCAGTTAAAAAATAACTTACACGACGATTTTTTCGAATTGTTTCAGCTGCCATTTGACGACATCGATGAATTTTATCATTAATTTGTTCACGAATTCGTTCATCAGTTAGTTGCCCCTTTAAACGTTGATCATGAATTTCTTCCAAAATTTGATTTAAATGTGCTTTTATATCAAAAAGTTTTGGTGCAAAACCTTGAGCTTGTAAATGTATTGGTTGAAATTTTTCTGTAACAGCTTTAATCTGTGCTTCAGTTTGTTCAACCCATGATGGTTCGGTTATTGTTGTTGCTCCAGATCTATAATCACCACCATCGGTATCACTTTCATAATTATGCATTTCTTCAATAATTTTTCGAAGACGTTCACATTCTTCTTCACTCTGAAAAAAAAGAAACGGTAATTTAAAAAAACGTGTGCAAAAAACGTGATTATCACATATAACACAAAAAAAAGATAACGGTAGCAATAAAACCAATTTGATGTGGAAAATTCCAATGACATTTAAAGTATGCAAAAAAAGTTCTACAAAAATTTTGCACGTGATTTTTATGGTCAATTTTGGACTGGCTAATGATAGAGAAAAAAGTCTGTTTTGGACGAATAGATTTGTCAGAGAAAATTTTAGAAATGTCAAAGACATTTTGTTTCTTAAATACTTGTAAAAGTTATAAAGAACAAACATCGAAAGGATAAAGAAGCTAAAGATAAATATACAAGCTATTTAAAGAATATTATAAGTATACATATAAAACTTACCGCAGCGAGTTTTTGTCGAAGAGTATTTATTTCTCCATTGTTTGCGTTTTGTTCCATTCTATATTTAGCATTTTCTTCAACTTCAGGAATAATAACATTAAGTTCACGAAGTCGAGAAAGAAGTGCATCTTCTTTACCTTCTGGAATAGCAACATCAAGATCACGAAGTCGTGAAACAAGCGCACCAAATGCTTCAGAAATAACATTCATCTAAAAAGTTGAAACATTTATGCAACAAAAACTTAACAGAGACAAAAACAAACTTCAACAGGATTTTTTTCGCTATCATCTTTTGCAGATGCATATGAAACAAATCTTAATTCATTACGAATAATTCCATCAGATGGTTCAGAACGATGAACCCGGATCATTTGTCGTGGAAGTCTAATATTATTTTTAGCATTTGCAAGTTGATAATCTTCACTTCGAAGAGATAATTGTTTTTCACTTTTCTAAAAAATAATAAATCATAAAATGTTTAAAGATAAAAGGTTCAAACCTTTTCAGCATTTTCTTTAGATCCAGCAACTTGTTTTACAACTAAAAAAGATACATATTAAATCTTAAAAAATAACAAAAAACACATACCCTTTTTACGTGATTTAGCTTTGGTCATTGTTGGTGGAAATTAGTTTTTAATAAATAAATTTAAGACAACTGATTCCGATTTATATTTAACTTTTATGAATGTTGTTTTTTCATTTTTGTTTCGATTACATTCATGTTAGCAGAAAAATTATGCAAATTTTCATTATCTTAATTTCTTTACAATTACCACATATATTTAACACAATATTTAGGTACTCTTTTTGATTATTAAATATTTATTTAAATTCGTTTTATAAAAATTTTTAAAACAAAACTTTGTCGAAGAAAACTTTGAAAAAAAAAGCAACAAACGCCATGTTTAACGGTCTCAAAGCGGCAACTGAATAACCTCATATTTGAATAATTTTCTTTTGCGAGAAAAAAAGCGCAAAAAAGCTTAATTGCATCATCCTTATTTTTGGCTACTACGCTGAATGTATAAATTCCTTTTTTGCAACTAAATTTGTTGCGAAATAGCACAACATTTTGTTTTTAAAATTTTAAGGGTCTTTCATTTAAAAAAGAAAAAAAATTTTGCTACTTTTTTTCTTTCAATCCTTGTGTAACTCTTTGTTTTATGTGTGTGACGTATTTTGCTTCAACAAAAGAATAAGCGACATAAAATATAATTTTAGATGACAACAAAGGATGATTTTCTGTTTTTAAAAGATAAACAGAAATTTTTTGATAATCCTCAAATTGATAATAATGAAAACTGGTATATCAATCTTAATTTAAACCAAAACTGCAAAGGTCGACTTTTAATTCCTGTTCAATCTTATAGCAAATTAAATAGTGATAAATATTGTAGTAACTAAACTGCTGCAGTCCCACAAATACTTTAACTTAGGCAAAATTTTTGAAAGCGGTTACGATAGCTAATATAGTTGATAAGATCTTTTGTCTTTTAATAAAAATTTTTGTTAGTTATCAATATTAAGATAAGAGGATACCAAATATTTTAAAGCAGGACTGCAACAGACATGGAAAATTATCAGATTCTGCAATATCTGATAGTTATGAAGGAAAAGAAAAATCAAAATTATGGAATAAATCATCAGATTTATCTTTTAATACTTTATCTATCATCGATGAAGTTGAAGCTAAAAAGAATTGGAAGAAAAAAAGCTCAAATAAAAATAATAGCACCCTTTCTCTTCACATTTCCGCTTATGAAAATTCAATTGAAGCTGCTACATTTGATTCAGTTGATGGCAAAAATGTTGCATTAAAAAAAAATAAAATTGATTTGAATAATCAATTTTTTCTTGGTTTAAATATTCAAGTAATACACGCGTTGCTAAACTTTTTTTGTTATTGTTTTTTTATAGAATCCTTTTGAATTTCCAAGACAACAAGATGGAGATCGAGCTAAGAAGCCAGAAGTGATGAGATACAGAGCAAGCCAAAGATTGCGCAATCCAAATCATCCAACTTCATCAGATAGTCGTTCCACTGTAGGTTTTTATCAACAAAAAAGTAAATAAAATTGCATGTGTTAAAAATATTTATCATTTTTTGTTAATAATTATGCATTTTAACGCCCTAAAATAAGTGTAGTTTTTTATTTTTGTCTAAGTTACTTTTAAATTTCTCTGCTGCCAATGAAAATAATCGCAAATCTTCTCTCATTTTGTCGAACCAAAAATGTCCCATCACGAAAAATAGTGTATAAAGAGCTAAAAATGTCCGGAAAAAATTTGGAAAGCTCAATTTTTTGCGAAGCTTTTTACAAATATGACGCTAACACACAATAATTCTTTTTCTAAAACAATATTATTAATTTGTAAATATTTTCATTTTTACGACCCGCTTTTTATCCACCTTTGAAACTGATATGTTTGTGATAGCCATTTTTGTTTAAATTGATTTTTGAACATTACAACAACAAAAAAATTAAAAAATTATTATTTTTTGGTCTTATTTTTGCGTTTCTTTTTTGATTTTAATACAATAATCTTAACATTTTATTAAGATCCTGCACCATATCAATATATTTGTGATAATTGCACACAATTGTATAAACTTTAGTAACTTTGCGGCGCATTTTTTATATTCATTTTGTAAATCAAACATTTCTTAATTAACTGTTTCATATATATATATATATATATATTTAAAAATTAAATTTTCAGAGTTGTACCCATCAAATGTCTCGCAATAATCGTGAGAGAAGAAGAAAACATAGCCCTTCCCCTTACAACAGAAAGCGAAAAAGAGGTTCATCTGAGCATCGAAGAAATGCTGATGGACATTCTAAAAGGAAACGAATTCAAATAACTGAAGAAGAAGAAAGAAAACGTCGGCAAGAATCAGAAACCCGAAAAAAGTATGATCAAAAAAATAGCCGAGCTGAACGTGCAAAAAAGCGTGGAGATAAATTTGATCCTGATGAATTATCCAGAGCAACTCGGGAATCAAAAGCTGAAGCACGACGAGATCGATCACCACATAAATCAAAGAAAAGGAGAAGAAAGGTGGGTATAAATAATATATTTCTAAAGAAAAAATGCAAAATTTTCTGGTTAGGGTTTCCATAAAAACAAATAAAAGTTTAAAAAACTGTATTAAATTTTTTTCTCGAAAGTTAGATATTTATAAAAAAGCTTGTAGGATGGTAACAATTGTTTTTTCCATGCCCTTTGATTATATTTTGCGTCTGCTTTTACATTTTTTTCTGAGACACTTTTTCCTTGCTTTTTAGAGATACCTGTCTTTTTTACTTCTTTTTTTTTCAAATATTTTTTTCAAGCCGCAACAGCAATCACGTTGACATAAGTAGAATTAAAGTATCAATGATTTGAGCTTTTTTTGTCAATCTTTTTTTAAATGCCTAGTTAGCTATCTTGTTAAAGCCAGCTGTGATGTGGGCGTCCACCTTTTTTTTGATCGAAGAAAGACAGACAATTCATTTTTTTCCCTCTAGCTTTAAATTCTATTTTTTCACGCTCTTTTATTTTTTTGTGCCAGGATTTCTATAAGAAGGAACAGAAAAAAGGGTGGTTTCCTCGAAGACAAAAAGCAAGAAAAGCAGGCGCTATTGGGATCACGACGAAGATCTGTCAGTTGTTTCCTTTACTTTTTTTTGTGCCCTATGTCGATTATAACGCAGATTTGTTCTTTTGCCAGCTTGCTTGAGGCGAAGATTGCGGCAGAAGAAAGAAAGAAGGATTTTTACGTTAAAACAAAATTGTTATTTTCTTCATTCAAGTGTGATTTTTACTCTGTTTATTTTTATTCTTAGCTGTTCTTTATCTTTGGCTTCATATTTTATGGATTTAATTTTTTATTTACCTTTTAAATAACATTTCTTAAATTAGATTATATTTTGCCACGACGGGCCAATTTTTGGCTCGTCTTTAAGGTCAAAAACGACGTCTGGTGAATTTGCCGACGTTGAAGACCTTTGTAAAGAATTTGATACCTTTTTGCAAACAGCTTTTGAACGGCCACCATTATCACCAAATAACAATATTCTTTCGGCATCAATTCCAAATAGTCGGTCAACCGCCGCTGGCCTTGGTGCTGGTAACGCTGTATTACATTCTCCAGCATCGAAACATTATTTTTCACATCGTATTGCCCATCACGCTTTTCTTGCTCCAGCTCCTAGACTTGTATTACCTACTGTCCACCAGTCGCCATCTCCTTCTGTCTATCGTTCATTTAATTATAGTCCACAAAGTATTTCTGAAGATATGCCAAAAAAGACAACAGATGGTCTCAAGCGTTTACCGCTTGTTGTTATTCCTAAAAGACGAAAACATAAAAATTATGTTTCACGTCGCAGAAATACTCAAATTTTAAATTCTCTTAGGCGCTGTACTTCTGATCCAAATGTTTATAAAAGTTATAACAATTGGAAAACTTTATGCATTGGTGTTCCCGAACAAAAACCTTTACCTGTGATTCTCCCATCTAAAGTCCCTATTAGTGCTGCTGTACCCACCGTATTGTCAAAGAATGCCGTAGGTCCAAAAGCTGCAGCAGTTACTCAAAGACTGACAAATGTGCCTGCATCTCCTCAGTCTGCAAAAAAGGGTACTGTAGTAATTCCTAGACCGTCTGATATTAAACGCAGAGAATCTGGAAAAGCCCCTCCTGCAACATCTGTGATCCCGCCTGTTACGACAACTGTTCTTCCACCTTCTGTTGCAACCAATATTATAGTTCCACCACCTATTACTGCCACCTCAAAAATTGTGTCACAAGCCCCCAATGCTGCTGGTGCAACTTCTGGAATTTCACGTCGTTTAAATTTAAGAAAAACTCAAGCAGTGCCGTCTGTTGATGCCGCATGTGCTCCTTCTACATCTGCTTCGAATCTTGTTTCATCGCCACCTGAATCTTTGCCTGCGTCGGCTGTTCCATCACCACAACCTCCACCGGAATTACCTAAACTCCAGCATTCAGCAATTACTGGCCGGCGAACATCTTCAAGACGTAGAAAAAGTAAAATTGATGATTTTGCAACTATTAAGCGGGATTTGATTGAAAGTGCCGCTAAATTTGAATTGGCAAAGAAAAAGCTTTCCGTGAATGATAAAGAAGAAAGTACAACAAGCGATGAATCAAAGGCAAAAAAGACACTGAATGCCATATCAGCGGCTTTTTCGGATGCAAAAGCAGAACAACCGCTTCCAGCTCCAACACTTCAAACGGGTGATGTTTCATTGAATGTTGCCGCAAAACCGCCAACGACACCGTCATCTGGTAGAAAAGTTATTACTACGAAACCAGTAACCCCAAAAGCAAAGCTTCGAAATGCTGGACCAACACAACCAAAAAGAACGCCACCAGTTGCTACACCACCAGAAAATATGCCAGAAAGACTTCCGTCTTCTGATGAAGAAGATTTTTTGAGGCCCCCAGAATTAAGTGGAATTTCTACAAATATTAAAGATGTCATTGCACAGGCTGAAGCTGCATTAGAAGATGAGGAAAGAGTGAAACCCCCAATTCTACAGCTATCCAAACAGCCAATATTACCTTCACCTGTACAGCATCCACAAAGATTCGAACGGTCTAGGAATCCACAAACTGCGAGTTTATTAGCAACCCTACAATTGCCACCTTCTGTATCGGCAAAAGTTGATAAAATTATTGCATCAGGCGGAAAAAAATTACAATCTGTAAGCATTCCTACAAGCTTTTTTAAGAAAATAGCAAAATTTTATAAATTTAAAACTAAAATTCTTTTTTATTTAAATTTTTTTAGAGTGCATCTGGCGATCGTAATGATCGACATCATAAAAAAACTTATTCAACTTCTAAAAATGCTGCAGTTGTACCATCAACATCAGGACAGAGAAATCATCATTCATCTGCACATGATTCAACAAGATCCTCACAAGCACAACCAAGACCTCGAGATGATAGTGATGGACATTTGATTTATAGCAATGGCGATATTGTTTACAATAGATGTAACTTTTTTTTTACTTTGTTACAGTAATACCACCAAAATTTTTTTAGATGAAATTGTTAAAACTCTCGGTGAAGGGACATTTGGTAAAGTTGTTGAAGTTAAAGATCGTGATAAAGAACATTCTACAAAACTTGCCCTTAAAATTATTAAAAATGTTAATAAATATCGTGAAGCAGCAAGATTGGAAATTAATGTACTACAAAAATTAAAAGAACGTGATCCAACTGGTCATCAGTATGTTTCTTACCATAACCCTCATATACATAGATGATAACGCTTTTTTAGTCTTGTAATTCATATGATTAATTATTTTGATTATTATGGTCATACATGTTTATTATTTGAATTACTTGGTCTTAGCGTTTTTGATTTTATGAAGCTTAATAATTATAAGCCATATCCAATGGATCAA
Source organism: Panagrolaimus sp. PS1159 (assembly GCA_963922195.1). Lineage (NCBI taxonomy): Eukaryota > Metazoa > Nematoda > Chromadorea > Rhabditida > Panagrolaimidae > Panagrolaimus > Panagrolaimus sp. PS1159. The sequence continues at coordinate 268,462 of CAWUHW010000012.1, read as the reverse complement.
GCAAGATATATTGCTTATCAGCTTTGTTATGCTGTAAAATTTATGCATGATAATCAACTCACTCATACAGATTTAAAGCCAGAAAATATTTTATTCGTTAATAGTGAATATGAAATTTCTGAAATGAATAATTCAAAGAAAACAAAATATAAAAAAGTTAAAAATGCTGCCGTTCGGTTAATTGATTTAGGCTCTGCAACATTTGATCATGAACATCATTCTGCTATTGTTTCAACACGACATTATCGTGCACCAGAAGTTATTCTTGGTACAGTTTTTAAAATTTTGCAAAAATTTAAATTCTAGTTTGAGCTTTTATAGAACTTGGATGGGCTCAACCTTGTGATGTTTGGAGTATTGGTTGTATTATGTATGAGCTTTATACGGGTTGTACACTTTTTCAAACTCATGAAAATAAAGAACATCTTGCAATGATGGAAAGAATTCTTGGAACAATTCCATATCGAATGGCAAGAAAAACGAAGTAAAAACTTTTTTCTAGTTGTTTCTTTTTAAAATGCACAATTCTCCTTTTTTAGAGTTCGATATTTTTCACATGGTAAACTTGATTGTGAACAAAGAGCTCTTGATTATGTTCGAGAACATTGCAAGCCGTTAAGGGTAAGTATTATTATTCTTTTTTAAAAGATAGAGAAAGCCTAAAATGCATATTGATTAATGGTAACACATACTGCAATTTTGTCTGACTTTTTTAACAATAAAAACGTTAAAATTAACACCTGACGCATTAACTTTCTATTCATTCACTCTTTTTTTTGCTTGCGGAGTGAACGTTTTTTCTTAGAACGGATAAAAGCAGGCAGTCATTGATTGATTATGCCGCAATCATTGCAGCAACAGCAAAGAAGCATTTTTTTAAATGAAAGCACAAAAAGCGAGGGAAGCGAGACTCAATTTCCAACACATTTTTGATTTTAAAATAAAAATATACAAAAATAGAAAAAATCATAAAAATATAAATAAACTATAAACAAAAAATTTTTTCCAGCGTTACATGAATAATAATGAACCAGAACATATTGAATTATTTGAACTTATTGAACGAATGCTTGATTATGAACCAACTTCAAGAATTACACTTACAGATGCATTAAAACATCGATATTTTGATAGATTACAACCAAATGAAAGGTAATTTAGTGAACAATTTATAAAAATTATTTTCACTGTTATTTTGCTTGTCTGTTTTTGGAATATTTGTTTTATAAAATTTTTCGGTTTGTTTGAAGTATTAAAGAAAAGTGCGAAAATGTTGTAATGGATGTTTGGGATTTTGGACAACTAAAAATGCCTTTCGAAAATATAATTTTCTCGTTTTCTAAAACTTTATATCATATTTTCAAGGGTATTTTTAACATTTTCTAAAATTGGAAATCTACAGCAGGAGAAAATTTTTTGCCGTTTTGGCACAAAAAAATGATGAGAAATTCGTAAGATAAAAATGTAAGGGAGTTTCAAAATTGAGATTAAGTTGGCAAATTAATTTAATTGCCAAAAATAAAAAAAAGCGAATTTCAGATACTTTTTTCTTTTAACAGTTTTTTTAACAAACTTGAGGAAAAACAGATAGGTTCTCTTTTTTTGGAGCTGCAGTTATGAAAAATTTAAAATGTAAAATTTGCTTTGTTTTTTAACATGCTTTTTACCAAAAGAAAATAAATGAGGTTGGCATTAATTGGAATGAGATTATTGAATGTTGTAAATTTAAAAAAATTTTCAAATGTTATTGTGGACAAAAGCATTATAATAATAATATTATTGTTATTATTTTAGGGTTCAAAGTGATCATGTTAATGGTAATGGAAATTCTTTAACATCATCTTCAACAGCAGCAACAACATCTGCAGCAATTGGAATACGCCCAAATAATAATTCAAATATGACTGTCGGAGATTCAAATAATTCAGCATCAGCAGTTTAATCAAACTATATTATTTTAAGATTTTTGATATTATATTTTTTGATAACTGTATTTTTGGTACATTTTGCGGGTAAAAAGAAAAACAAAATGTCAATGCGATGTCTCCGGCAACCTCCTATTTTGAAAATTTCTCTCTCTTTCTTTTCTATACAAAAAAATTATAAATGTAATTGTTTTTAATTAAATCCCCAAAAAATGGTCACTTTTGAGACTGCCGGAAACTGGTGTAGGTGTATTTTTTTTCTGGTTATTTTGCCTTGTTTCTTCTTCTATCATAAAATCTATGAAATTATTAAGTATTTTTTTCTTTGTCAAAAAAATGTTATATCTATTTTTTGTGGTGGTTTTAACATTTTTAGTGGTTTTTTGCTTTTATATTGTTTTATCTCTGTATTCCTACACTTTTTTTGCTCATGATTTTTGTTATGTAATTTACAAGTTTTTTTTTTATTTAGTTTCTTTTGGTTTCTTAAAGAAAAAGATTTATTAGAATTAAAATTATAAAAATGTTTATTTTTTAAAACTAAAAATGATGGAAAATGGAAAGGGTGAGGGTTAATAAAAGTGAAACCGAAGATTAGAAGTATAACGGAACTAAAATTTATGTGTGAATTTTAAACATGCTTCTGATGCAGATATCGATCGATAAAATTAAAAGATGTGTTTCTTAATATCTCACGTAAACTTTATCAAAAAAAACAAAGAAATAGTTTCTATAAAAAAACACAATGACTAAATACAAATTTCCATAAACATTAAAATTGAATTAGTCATTCTTTGAACAAATATTTCCCAGAACTTCGCAAACTTAAAGAGTTATTCATTTTTATACAAAGAAAAACAGCAAAAAAAGAAAGAAAAAATGAAGGTAATTGAAAGAAGCAGAAACAGATTTCACCCAACGGCAGTTATTTTAAGATTTGTTATTTTTCCTTGTTTTTTTTTCAACTTTTTTTAAAAAGTTTTTCCTTGAAACATATACTTTTTTAGTCAAAAATATTTTTTATGTGTTTTGACACCTCCCTCATCCTTCTTTCTATCCTCTTAAAATTTAAGTAGTAATATTTAAGTAAGTTTTCAAAAAAAATTTAACTATTTTTTTAAAAAAGCACATTTTCTGTATTTTTAAAATTTCTTTTTTCTTCAACATTTTTTTTATTAAAGAAGCTTAATATTTATAATTTTCACATGAAAGCTTTTTGTTACGGTGTAATGATTTTGTAATGAGATTTGGCGCCTTTTTTAAGACTTAAAAATATCCATGTGTTTTTATATATCCTTTTATGGTCCCACATAAAATTTGACAGAAAAAAAACTTTTGTCGTAAAAAAATAATATTGTTTTTTTTTGGGTGGATGACGTTGAAAAATATTTTTTTGTTACCACTTTTTGCAATAAATCTGGTAAAAAATGAGTCGAATTTTATGAGGTTTTAAGAGCTCTATAAGGAACGTACTCTTTTTTGCTTTTCTTGAAATATCCTCTGGCTTTTACTCTTAAATCCCCAAAAGATTTGGAGGTGTTTATGTTATTCCTATATTTCCAAAATGGCTTCTTTTTATTTTTCATTTACTTCCTTGTAAAAAAAATATTTCTTTTTTGAAAGTAAAAACATTCAATTTTTTGCACTTACAATATTTCCTTGTGTTTTTATTGTTTGTTTTTTGTCTTTTCTCACTTAAAAAATCATTGTTATAAACCATTTTTCTTATGATTGTTCAAGGGCTTTAAACTTGTAAAACATCGAAATTGAATTTACAATGAAATTTTTTTGTCAGTAAAAAAAGTTCAAAACTGAAAATTTTCAAACTTTTATTTTGTGATCTTTGTATTTAAAGTTTCTTAACTTCCTTTAATATTTGCAAATAAAATATTAACAAAAGTGTATTAAAAAAATGTACTCAAGTACATTCCATTTAAAAATTTATAAACTTAGTGCATTTTTGCCTCCCTTTTTCTGAAACAATTTATTTTAAATCTGCTTTTAAGGTACCGCTTTTTGCTACTTTGCACTATTATTGTTATTTCTATTTTTGTTTATCCTTATTTTTTAACTATATATAGCATTTTTAACATTTCCTTGCTACAAAAATATACCAAAAATATCTCTCCTCCACCTCACTTTTTAGTAGGCACTTTTAGAAAAAAAAATCTCTTCCACCCTCTTCAAAGCCCTTTTCAGCCTACAGTAAAATTTTTGTTTATTTTTTTGCTTTCCTAAAAAAGACTTTAAATATGTGTTTCTGTTTATTTGTTAAAACACTTTTCGTTTTTAAGAATTTATTTTTCTATTTATCTTCCTGAAAAAAAGTAGCAAAAAATTTCTTTTTTTATTTTTGCCATTTTTAGGTAGACTCATTTCTAAAAATGTTGTCAAAAATTAACTTCATTATTTTCCTTTTTTTGCATCATTTTTTTTAAAAATGTCGCTCCTATGTTTCTGTTTCTTGCTACAACAAACTCGAATAATTTTTATGAGTTTGCTTTTTGAGATAACTTTTTTAGGGAAACATTTTTTAGGCTCAAACATTAATGGAATAAATAAAAAAATTGAAATTTATATACGCCTACCTTTTTTTTTTGCTTTTCATTCAACCAAATTTTTTGCTGTCCAAAATTTCCTTGTAAAATTTCAGGTGAAAAAAGTCATTTTAAAATGAAACCTTTTTTGTAATTACTTTTTGCAAAATGATGAAATAGTGTATACAAAAAAAGAGTGTTTCAAGACTTCTTTCAAGGTTCCCAACTTTTTTTGCAATTATTTATGTATGCTTTAGAAATGAGGAAACAAAAAAAAAGATATATTCCTCGTGATTTATGGTTGAAAATAAAAATTTGTATATTAGAAACATTATGAATATTAATTATCATTTTATTTTTTTGTTTTTCGATGAAAAAAATTTTAAATGTGTGAAAAAAAGTGTAGTAAAAATTCTTTTAAAAACTACGATATGATTTCTGAGATACAAAATTTGTGTACTTTAAAAAAAATGAGCAAAGTTTTTTCATCCTATAAAAATTGGGTTGAAAAAATAGCGTTAAAAAAACAGGATGCAACGTTAAAAATAAAAGACATTTTTTCAAGCTTTCGAGCGTAGCATCGGTGGTTCAGTGGTAGAATGCTCGCCTGCCACGCGGGCGGCCCGGGTTCGATTCCCGGTCGATGCAATCCTTTTTTAAAATTTTTGCGTTTTTTCTTTTTGGCATTTTCAAGGATAATTAATCAAAAAAAGCATTCGTTTGTTATTTTAAAAACTGTATCATTTTTTGGTGCATAAATTTGTTTACCACCCAAAAATGTGTTCCCTTAATTTTTTCTGTCATTTGCACGAAAGAGATATCATCTTTTTTCGCTATTCAATTTCCCTAAATTTTTTAAATTCATTAAAAAATGAAATCATTTTAAACTTTTATTTTTTGGTGTACTATGTTTTTGGAAAAAGCCATCTACAATACAAAAAAAATGTAGGTGGTTTATTTTGCTTAAATATGTTTCTGCTAAGAAAAACTGACAAAAAAATAAATAAACGGAGAAAATTTACTCAAGCACATTTTTGAAAACGAAGATTTATTGTTTCTATTGTTTCATGGAATCTCTCTCTTTTGTCCTGAAAACTTCCCTCGCCTTTTTAAAGAAAAATTTTTTTTAGACAAAACGGAAATTACTTTTGCAAAATGAATCAGTTGCGTCAAAAAAACTTTTAACAATTTTTTTTTGACTTTTTGGAAAACCCTTTTTTATTTAATTTAGAAAAAAGTGTTTACTTTGAACATTCTGTTTTTACAGTTTATAAAAAAACATTCCTTTTCACAAAATCAAGCTTCGAAACTTGAAACTTTGTAACTATTTTAAGGATTACTGTAAATTAGTCGATCAAAAATGAATAATAAATTTTAATATTTTTTTTAAATGTACTTAATTGTTGCTGTTGTTGTTCGTGTCTGGTGAAGTATGGATGGCATTTCAATATCTCATTAATTTTCGAAATTTTTGTTTATCGAAATATATGTACATTTATAAATTAAACGCTTCCAAGCGTTTCAATGACGGATTGAGACTCAAAAACATATATTTTCTTTGGCACATTTTGTCATAAGGATATGATATGTTATTTTTTTTAAAATGCCTTTCTAAAATAAGGTTCATGTTTTTTTGGGGATATTCATACGGATGAAAAAAAGAGAAAAGGTCGTTTGGAAAAGTAGTCCAAAAGTTCAACGAGTTTATTCTTCTTTGTTTGTTTTAGACATTTACATGGTTCATAAATTTAAAAACATGCCTTTTACATGCATGGATTTGTGGAGAAAAAAGTTCACTATTTTTTGTAGTAATTTTTGATATCTTAGAATTTTGTGTTTCTGTCGTGAAAAAACATTGTTTTCAAATTAAAAAATTGAGAAATTACAAAAATTAATTGTATTTTGTGTTTTTATATGTAAATGTGTTAAGGGATGTTATGACTCATAAAAATTGTTTATTAACAAAAATAGTTTTGCTTTTAAGAAACATAACATCCTTCCATCAAAAATATGTATCATATCATTTTACATATTTTTGTTCCATCTTTGAATGACATGTATCTCTTCCAGAAGCATTTAGAATAGTATATCTCCCTAACCATTTAAGCTGCTACCAATTATTTATTTGAAACAAAAACACACACTATCATTCAAATAAATAAATACTTCCCACATGTTTTACATACATGTATTTTTTTTAAAAAAAGGCTTCAACAATCATCAAATTAGATGAAACACATTTTATCACATTTTTATGCATTCATGGATTTCCTTTATTTTTTTATTTTTTCTCGTATAACAGTTTTTTGCCGAAGTTTGTTTCTGTTTTTAAAAGAGAAAAAAAGTGAGGAAGATAAACTTAAAAAAAGGGGAAAAGGGCTTTTAACATAAATGGGATTAACAATTGTTTTTCTGAGTGTGGCACATTAAGTGACGTGTCGCCTCTTTTTTTTATGGTAAAAAACGCGGAAATCTGTGTTCAAATAAAAAAGTGAAAAAGTTTAAATAAAAGTTAAAAGATTTTTTTAGCCTCTCTCTTGGGAGGAAGATTGTGTATATCAAAAGAGGTTTTAATGTTGTACTTTTAATTAAACTACCGTAACCCCCCATCCCCCATATTCCCACAAACCCATGACATAAAAATTTTCAATAATTAATTAATTTTAAATTAAATTTACAATTTTCTTGCAAAGTTTTAGCCTTTTTTTCGAGCTTTTTTTTGCTGGCACACATGTTTTGGTTATTCAATTAACACTAATTTTTTTTCTTTTTTGTTTGTTTTTTGTTTCTATTTTTAAAAAGGCAGTCACTCAAAATATCTTTTCTTTTTGTCTTCTTTAAATATTTATTTTAGAGTATTTTTTTAACTTTGCACTATAAGGCTTTAAATTAAAAAAGCTTGTTAGATAATGTAGTTTTGTAATATGATAGATAGCATAACAATCATTTCGAAATAAAAAAAATTTAACATTTTCATTTGTTAAAATATTATTTTTAGTTCATTTTTGTCGTCACTTTTATGGCTTCGTTAAAAGATTTTGGAGTTAAATCTGTTATGGTTTGTAGCAGCTGTGCATTAAAACCGTTTTATTTATTTATTTTGTTACCAAAAATTTTATACAAAAACTTAAAAATATCATTTTGTATCTTTGCACTTTTTTTGAAATCTCCATTGAATTCTACCGTAATCTAAAAAGGGCTTTAAAATAATCTTAAAAAGATTAAAAATTTGTAATTTTGGCTGTAGTTTGGGCTTCTTTTATTTTTCTTCAAAAATTTATTATTTTTTTTAAATCTTTTCAAAAAAACTGAATAATAAAAATTATTTTTCTATGGCAATAAAATGCATTTTTGCAAATTAATTGAAAAATGCCATTGAAAAATTTTTTTTGCTATTTAAGTGGAGGAGGACAAAATTATTGTGAGGCATTGTAGTTTTGAAAAACAAAAGATTTGTGTTTTGAGAAAATTGTTTCAGCTTTAAAAAAGTTGAAGCAAAGATTTTGCTTTTCAAATATTGCAGTTTTTTCAGAAAAGTTAAAAAACGTTCAAACTAAATAACTCATTTTTTATCCCCTATTTTTTTTCTTTTTTTCTAGTCTGCTTTTTTCTTTCTTTTTTTTGCACGGTTTATTGCTTTCAAAATTTTTTTTGATAATTTAAAATTCATATTTTTATTCCAAAAAAACAAAAGCGAAACTCAAACTTTTTATTTTATCTCTTTTTTTGATGCTTTGAAAAAAAACTTTTTTCTTTTATTTTCAAAATATTTCGATTCCAAATGTGCTTTCATAATTTTTTCTCTTTTTTTCGTTAATTTTAAATTATTTATTTATTATTACCGAAATTTTTATTTCAAAAACTTTTTTTTTGATATCGCTTTTTTGGGACTGAAAAAAGTGATATTAAAACAAAGAGCACTTTTTTAGGAGAGAAAGGAATGATGTACTTTAGCAAAAAAAAGTGCCAAAAATAAAAGTACATAAAGGAAAAAATGTAAACGGAAGCGGCACTAATTAACATTTCTCATTTTCCTTTTTCTTTTAACAAAAAAAAACGGTTCCCGTTAATCCATTTAAACGACTTCCTCATTTAAAAAAATTTTTACGTGTGTGTTAGCATTTTTTTTCTGAGGAATGTTTGCCCAAAATGTAAATTCTCATTTTTATATGTTTCAGCAGTGTTTCTGAAAAATTATTTATAATTCATCGAATTTAACAATTATCTTTTTCCCTTAGTTTTGGCGGTTTTTCGATAGAAACTGAAAAAGTTTTTTAATAAGTTTTTCTTTCATTTTTTTCGATGGTGTCATTTTTCGTTTCATTTCCTTGTTGTCCTGAAAGACAAAGAACATTCTTACGGTTTTAATTAAACTTCCCAATTATGTCTTTTAAATGAGATATAAAACTACAGTTAACTTTTTTCTATCAACTTTCAAAGATCCATTTTCATTTAACCTTTTTAAGCTTTTTTTTAAACTGAGACACTTAAATTTAGACTTCCTTCTGTTTAGTTTCTTTTTTTTACATGTCTAAGACAATACCATATATGCCAAAGAAAAAAGAGTGAGTGATATTTGATCAACATAAACTGCTCTTGCCCGTGCTTCCAGGCTTCATGTGTCAAAATATCATATTTCAATCTTGCCTGTTAGCTTTAAAACAACAAAAAAGAAAAAAGAAAACAAAAAACCTCTTTAAAATGTTTTTTCAAAAATTAAGAAATTTTAAAAACTAAAAAAAATATTTTGCAAAAACGGATCCATTTTTTTAAATGTTGTCATTTTTATGGATTTAATTTTATTAATCGTCGAAAAATGCAAATGTTTTTACGTCAGTAATTAAGAATGCATTTTTTTCGGATAATTAAGTTTCGTTTTTTTTGAGATTCTTTGAAAAATAAAAATGCTTAAAAATTTCTTTGTTTTCTGATTTTCAGTTTTGGGAAGAAAGAAATAAAAGAAATTAAAAGTGTCTAGTCTTTATTTCAATATACTTTGTGTAATGATGATTTTTGAAAGGATTTTTTGGGGTTCAATGTTTGAAATTAGTGAAAATTATCCAATTTTAAAACCAATTTGCCCTTTTTATAAATGTTTATTAGAGTAAAATCAGTATTGTGGAAAGTAATTTTCAAAAGGGTTCATTTATAGTAATATCAGTTGTTGTTATTCAAAAACACAACTTTTAAAGTCATGCAATTATATACGCAAGGGTATTACATTCCGCATGAAAAATATATGATTTAAAAAATTTTTCAGTTTCTTAAAATAAATAGACACTAAATTTTATGTTTATAAAAACATTGTTATTTATTTAATTTATTAAAGGGGGGAATCCCATCACAAATGAAGTTTTTCTTGTGATTAAACCAGAAAATCAGGCATTTCATTGTATTGTGTTTTTATTTATTTTAATTATAAAAACGGAATCCCCTTTTTTGGTTGTAAAAAAATTAACGTTTACCGTAAGAATGCCCTTTTAACTGTAACTTGTTCATTCAAGCCAATGAAAGTTGACTAATAAAAGCTGCCGATTATAGATTATCAAAATACTATTTTGATAATCTTTAAAAAATCTCTGACGCTTGTTTTTCCTATTCACTTTTATCCAAAAATTGCCTTTTATTTTTAACCTTTGAATTTAATGGGATATATAAATTCCAAGAATTTATTCCTCCCTATAGAGAAAGATCTCTGTCCGCTCTTTTTTTCCATCTTTTTTTGACGTTACTCTTTCAAACAAAAAAAAAGATTTATGTCATTTTATTTATTTTTTTGAAACCCAAAAAGAATGCTATTTTACTTGGTTAATGTGTGTCAATATTATACTTTTTCTTTATTTTTTTTGTTTGAAAAAAAGCAAATCATCTGTTTTTTTAGCTTTTCAAAGGATTTTAGAGAGATTTAAAAAAAGCTAATGTTTGAGATTTGTAAAAAAAAATGGCTGCAGCTTTGCATTTTGAAAAGATTTATTGGTAAAATTTTTTTTAAAAATCTTTCACACTTAGATCTTCTTTCCCTTTGCAAAGGCATTTGAGAGTTTTTTCGAATTTCATTGAGTAATTAAACTTCAAAAAAATAACGTTTTCAAAAAGTTTAGTTTACACAAGGGGTTTAAAAAAATCAAAATTACTCTCAAATTACTACCATCTTTTTGTTTCTTGGAATTTTATGAAATTTCACACGAAAGACCATTTTTTTGTAGTTTATTCCAAAAAAACACAAAAACTTTTGAAACCAAACTTTTGTTCAAAAGTTAAGTGCCCCTCTTTCACCTTCATTCTTTCTTTTTTCAAGTACAACATATTTTTAAACTTAAACTTAAGATTTTGAAAAAAGTTCCTTTTTTTATATTTTTTTTAGCCTCCACACTTTTTTTATTCCCTATTGTAAAATGTGTTTTTACACTTTTTTGTTTTAGGAAATATAGATTTTTTCATGTTGAATGAATTGTAAAAAATTTGTAGTTTTCTTTAGTTAAAAAACATGAAAGTGCATATACATTTTTATTTGACACATGGAAACTTTTTTTTATCGGAAAAATTTTTTTATATTTTTGTTTATACAGGAAACAACTCCAACTCATACATTTCCGGAAGAAAAAGAGATTTTAGGCGTTTTTTTACTGGAAATGTCATATTAAAAAAATAACAACAAAAAATGTCATACAATATCCCCCCATTTTTGAAAATATTACATTTTTTGCATTTTTTGCAACATTTCCTTCCTTTTTTTCTTTCTTAAAACGAAATTTCATTGTTGTCTCGAAATTAGTCTTTTTTGTTGTTTTTTCTGGAAGTAACTTTGGTGGACAGAATTTTAAGTTTTAAGGCTAATTTTACTCCTTTAAAGCTAAAAAAAGTAGTTGTAATAGTTTTATTTTGTTTTGTTTTGTTTAATTTTAGAATTAACAAAAACATTTGTCATTTCTTTCTTTTTTCGGTTACTTTTTTTTGTAAACATTATGGTAATTAGCAATTAACATCTCTTTTTTTCCAATGAAGGCTTTTTAAAAAATGTTTGATTATAGCTTTTTCTGCCATGTTTTGAATTGTAAATTAACTTTTTGAATACATATATATATATTTACAATTAAAAAAATATATATAAAATTGCATTTTATGTTTTCTTTTTTTTTTTCAAAAAGATTTGCGCTTATTTTTTGAAGTTTGATTATTATTTTTTTTTGGAAACCCTCCCTTTTAAAAAATTTTTTTTCTTACGGTGCCACCCCATTTCATGGAAAAAAGGGATTTTGTAGCACTTTTTTTTTAATTTTGTAAGCAACATTTTTTCTTTTAAATTTAAACATCACATTTGTAAAAGATTAAAAAGTGAGAGAAAGAAATTTGTCATTCATGTTTTTTGTTGTTTTTAAGAATGTAGCAATTACGGTAGCTCTTTAAATTATTACTGTTGTTTTTTAATGAGAAATGTGTTTTGAAACATGGAAAAAAAGTAAATAAAAATAAATAACACATGGTAAAAATGAGTGCTTTTCAATTTTTAATTATTACTCAATCTTTGTAGTTTTATTATAAAAAACAATAAAATTTCACACAGCTACCTTTTTCAAATTTTAAACTTTTTCCATTAATAGTTGAAAGTTTAGACGTCCCTGGAGAAAGGTGGGAGATTTTTGCCTGCTTTCGTAAATGAAAATTCCTGTAAAACTTTTCTAGCAAAAAAACATTTTTGGGTCACAAGAAATATTACGTCAAAGGTATACTTTTGAAACACATCACTACTTTTTTAATATTTACCTATAATTTTTCGTGTTTAAAGTTGTTATTATTTTATAAAAATTCTATGAAATGAGCAATAATCATTTGAGACATGTTTTTTATAGTTTCGTTTTAGTGTGAAATATTTGTTGTTTTTTTAACTTTTTCGAAAAAAGTACGCAGATTTTTTTGAGTGTTCACCTTTTTGGGTAAAATCATAGAACCATATTTTTGGTGCATTTAATACTCCCTCAAAAGTTCTTTTATTTGCTTTTAAAAACATTTTTTCATTATTAAAATATATAAAAGTACAGGGATACTGTATTTTCATGTTTAAACATTAATGGAAAAAAAACTTGTTTTGCGTCAAACTTTTATTTTTTTGCCAAAGTTTTTTCTAGTAAAAATAAAATATTGTTTTTATCATTCAAGTTTTTTTCTTGGCAGCTGCAACTTTTTTTACTAAAAAAGACTTTTTGTCTGCAAAAAAAACTTATTTGCATATTATTTACCATAAAAGATCACGTTCTTAAATTTCTGAACTTTTTTTTGTTGACAGAAAAAAGTTTTTGTTTAATCATTCATTCTTTAATTTTATTTTTGCAAATTTTATCCCTCGTGCCATTTTTTTGAATCGCCTGGCTTTCTCTCAGTTTCAAAAATAACTTTATTAACATTTTTCTTTTCGGGAATCATCAAAAAAATGTAAGTATTTATTTTTTCTTTCAACAAAAAAGTCAGAGAAATATCAACAACTTTTTTTTCCATCGAAAAACTTTTTCTTCGTTAAAAACAAAACAAAAACAATTTGAATTGCATGTTTAAGAATGAATATTTATTACAATAAAATTCAATTAAACTTATTTTTCTTTAAGTTAAGTTATAAGAAAAATTATTTTTTTTCATGAACCTTTGATCACAAAATATACGTGGGACGGTGGAAAGAAAAAAATATTTCAAAGAACCCATTGGCTTTTTTTAAGTAGATTATTGTAATAATATTATGCGTGTTTTTCATGAATGAATTTAAGGGAGTAAAAAATTTAAGGGTATTAAAAATAATGTGTACAAATATTTACAGTAAATTCATTTATTAAAAAAACAAAGGGTACATTTACTCATTTTTTTATTGAAAAAACAATATTTAAAAAAGTAGGCGTTTAATTTGTTAATAATTTTTTAATGTTTGAAAAATTGCATGTTTTTGAACGTTCAAAATTTTCGAATTTCGGTACCATTGTTTTTAGAAATGTTTTCCTTAAACGATGAAATAAAATTTTTTATTAATTGATTCAAAAAATTGTTTCATACGTCAAATTATTAGATATATTTCAAAAATGTGAAGGTGTTTCAAATTTCTGTCAAAAACATTTGTCTTAAATTTTATTTGATTATTATTAAGTATATATAGTTAAGCTGTCGTAGGACATTGACATTATTCATTCATAAAAAATCTCTTTTTTCCGTCATATTTGAAACCTTAAAAAATTAGCCTACATTCATAGACCCGGAAACAAATAAATAAATAACCTTTGGCTTATAAAACTTTTTAAAAACCTTAAATTTTAGCAAATTTTATTTTATTAGTTTTCAAAGTTTTTACTAGATTTTTAGTAATAATCAGAAAAATTGTTTAAAGTTTTAATGAACATTAAATTTGTTTTTTTGCAATTATCAATTATCAATTATTGTATAGTTGTATATTTTACAAACTTTTACTCAGTAAATTCTACTGTAAATTAAAATATTTAGTCATTTTAAACAACAGTTTTGTCAATTTTGTACAAACAAATTTTAGTCTATTCTAAATTGCTATTTGAAACTGCTAATTTTATAGCAAACATGTGACTATCATTACAAAGGCCCAAGTTTTGTAATTCTTACTTATTCATCAAGTAAAAAATTTTGGACGTACCACTTAAAACTAATTGTTTATTTTACAACATTTACTTAGTAAATTTTACTTCTGTTTAAAATATTTACTCATTTTAAGCGGTAGCTTTGTTCTATTGCATAATCAAAATTTTTGATGAATCAGTTTGTGTAAATTGAGGCTTCTAAAACTGCTAATTTTATACCAAACATCTAAAATTGTTATAAGACTAAATTTTTAGAATCCTTCCTTTTTCATGAAAAGCTTTATCTAATCTTTAAAACAGGAAAAAAGTTTTAAAAAGGTATATATGTAAATTAGTCATTTCCTTATTTACCAATGTTTGCTTCTTCTTCTTTTTTTGCAACATTATTAACATTTTTCCTTTACCAATTTTTTGGAAAAACTCCTATTTTAAGATATTTCCCTCCATCCTTTCTTCTTCCTTCCAAGAGTCAAAATAGACTCCGCCTATTTTTTTAAAAAAAAAGACCAAAAACTTTTTTTTTCTCTTTTCATTCATATCCTTGCTTTTTTCTATTGCGTAAAAGTCACAAAAAGGAGTTGTTTTTTAAACCAAAAAAAGCCTTTTTAAAATATGTTTTATAAGACGATTGCACTTTTTACGTATCTGAATTCCATGATGTCTTTGTTCTTCTTAAAACAATCCAAAAAAGAAAATCTCATTTTTTACGTCATCTCTTTAGTTTTTTCTCAAATAAAAAATGTCAAATTTGGCAGCATTAAAAAATTATATTTTTCACCTGTTTTTGACCCTCCTTTTTTTCTTTTTCTTGGTATTTTTTTTCGTTTTAAAACGAAAATAATAAATATAACATTATTTACTTAAATTTATTCCATTTCTTTTGCCTTTGCTTTTTTCGAGCAAATACTTGAATACTTTTTTTTCAAACGACAGCGGTTTTTGCGAGTTTTGTGTTATTCTTTTTTTTGTTGCAAAAAAAGATTGTTGTTTTTTCATTCAAAAAACACATTTACAAATTTTTTGAGTTTTTTTCAGAAGGCGGACAAATGTTTTATTAAATATTTTCTTTTAAAAAACTTCTTAAAATTTATTTTTTATTGTTTTATCATATCAGTGAAAAAAAATAAATGTTAACAGTTTTGACTTTAAACAAAATGTTATGGTTTATATTTGGATTTTTAATTTATGAAGTTAAATCACAAATTATTGAAAATATGACAGTTATTGATGATCAAATATATGATTCAACGGGGGCTGTAATTGAAGCATGCATGGATATAAAACATTATTTATGGGTAAAACATTCCGATTATACATCTTTGCCATCAACAATGTCAATATTTGCTGTAATCTATTCACTTATTGTTACGTAAGTGCTTTAAAAATTTCGTTGTGACACATTCAAGTGATAGTAACCTATTACAACATTTTTTGTTACTTTAGTTTACGCTTCAAGACATTCCAAAATTAAATATATTTCAGATTAGGAATACTTGGAAATACCCTTGTAATTTTATCAGTTATGAGACATCGGTCACTACAATCAGTTAGAAATATGTTTATTGTATCACTTTCATGTTCGGATATTGTTGTTTGTTCAGTTTCGGGCACCATAACTCCAATTAGTGCATTCACAAAAATTTGGATTTTTGGTGGTGCTTTATGCAAACTTGTTCCATTAATACAGGTATGTACTTTTTTTTAGAAAAAAATATTATAGTATCACTTTTTTGAGAAAGTTTAATTTCCTTTGAAATTCCGAAATCCCCAAATGTATAAACGTTTTTCCATTTCTAAAAAACTGTCTGTTCTCCCTATGGGGGGCTCTGAAGTGGCAGACGATAAATAATATCCATTTTTAATAACCCAGAATTATTTCTTTTTATTATTAAACCGTTATAAACATTCATTTATCTCTAGTCTTCAAAAAAAAGTTTAAAAAAGCATTGAATGATTAATGTTCCGGAAAAAATGATACTTTCTTTCGAAAAATTGTAGCATTAAAAGCCTTTTTTTGGTAATTGCGAAAAAAATAGTTTCTTTCTTTCCTTTTTCTCAAAAAGCCGCTCATGGCATTATTATCATTCATCCATTCCCATTTTTTTGGGAGGTCATATTTTATTTATAAAAACTCAAAAAACAAAAAAAAAGAATAAAAAAAATTGATAAATTGCAGTCAGTCAAAAAAATTGTAGCCAAAAAAATTTATATTTATCATTTGCTCTATTACTGGTGTTTTAGAAACACATAAAAATGTTTTAAAAACGGAAAAGCTTCCAATAATTTCAACTCATTTTTTTCAGTTTTAAGAATATTTGTTTTTTTGGGTATTCTTTTTTTAAAAAAGAGATACCAAAAAGAATGGCTTAAAAGCTATTTTGCAAAAAAAAGAGAGGGGTAACAAAAAAATACTGGTAATTTATTAGCACGCATGACCTACTTAAAAATATTTTTCCCCTTTTTTAAAGAGCTATAAACCCAAGTCCAAAGAGAGAAAAATATTGCATCATTTCTTTGCAGTGATTTAAAAATTCAAGCCAGGGTTTAAATTCTAAAGTTTATTGCCCCTCGCATTTTTTTGTTTCTTTTTTGGGAGAAAAGATTTTTAAAAATAATTTCTCCCAAAAATAAATATTGCAAAAAAAAAGAGAGAAACATTTGGCATTTTTTGAAATGCAAACAGCGGCAAAAAAGTGTGAAAAAACGGAGGATAAATAAATTCCGATTGGTCGCTTAAAAGTGTAAAAGAAAGCAAAATGCCAAAATAGTAAACAATAATGTGTGAGTGTTAACTATGCCTTTTTCGGGGGGTTCATTTTATTAAAAAACAATTATATGTGTGTTTTTATGTGTTTTAAGAAACACAGAGAAAATCATAATCAAATTTTCACGGGAGCAAAGAAAAACAACAACAAAGTGTTTTTTTCTTTAACACAGATTTTTTATGCATTTTGAGAAACTTTTTCCTTGTTTAAACTTAATTACAAAAATGCGATCAAAGAAGCAATTTGTTATTTAAAAGCCAAAAATTTTTGTGATCATAGATAAAAAACAAATAATAGTTTTCTGATTTCTGAGTTCAGATGTTTTTAAAAAGTTAAATGTCAGAAACGAAAAAAAAGTTTTCAGCTGGAAATTTAATTTATAAATATATTTTTACAAAATTTCTTGGAAAACCTTTTTTATTTTTTCAAAATTGAAAAGAGCAATGATTGTTTTTTTTTATTTGGGGATTAAATTAAACTTTATGAATAATTTAAAACAAATTTTTTAAGCAACAAAAAATGTAGAAAAAAGTGATTTGCACTTTTTATTTTATTATCATTTTTTTATTAGAGTGCATTTGTTCCATTACAGTAATCTTTGACTTTTTTTGTAGGGTGCAAGTTTATGCTTTTCAACTTTAACACTTACGGCAATTTCAATTGATCGTTTCATTTTAATTGTATATCCAACACAGCGATCAATTCAAAAACGGCATGCTTTTCAAATGATTGCCGTAAATGTTTTTATATCATTTTGTGTTTCACTTCCAATGTTTTTCAAGCAATCTCTTATGCCATATGGGCATTTTTGTGGTAAGTATTATTTTTTACAGTAGCCCTTGTTTGATTACACACTGTTGGCAAACAATAAATTACACTCAAATATTTTTTATAGGTGAATTTTGTGCCGAAGATTGGGGAAATGATCAAAGTTCTCGAAGTTTCTATGGTACAATTGTATTCATTTTACAATTTGTTGTACCATTTTTTATTATTACTTCATGTTATACAACAATTTCTTTAAGATTAGGAAAAGTAAGTGTTTAATTTTACGTTTCAAAACCAAAAATGTAAAAGGAATAAAAGCCTAGAATTATAAAAATGCTGCTGTAATTACCTGCTGCTAACATTTAAAATACAATTTTCAAAAACAGCTATTTTTTTTCTTGCAAGCAAATTTAAAAAAGTTAATCACAAAACTCAAAAAAAATTGTATTTGCATTTAATAAAATAAACAGGTGAAACATTAAACTAAACTCTGTATAATAAAATAAATTTAATCAAAAATGGCAACTTTTTATGGAAACATTTTGCCATTTTGTGAAAATGCTTAAAATATACTCTTTAAATGACTTTTCTCTTATAACACTTTTAACAAAGTTTTAAAACGAAGTTATAATAAAAAGCAAAAAATGCGTGCAAATTAAAAAAAATTAAATAAATATATTCAAAGTAGTAGTTTTAAGAATACACTTTTAAAAACATTGATAATTTAATTTAATTTTTTATAGGGGATGTTAATAAAACGAGGAAGTGGTGAACAAAAACTTAATGGCCCACAATCAGAACAACGCCGACAAGCTTTAAAACGCCGTTTACGAACCAATCGAATGTTAATGGCAATGGTGTGCGTATTCCTAATTTGTTGGACGCCTGCAGTTGCATTTAATTTTCTTCGAGATTATCAATGGCTTCCACTAATTATTTCAAAACAAGAATATCTTTCGGGTGTTATAACACATTGCATTTCTATGTCTTCAACAATTTGGAATCCAGTTTTATATGCATTACTTAATGAACAATTTCGACTTGCATTCGCAGATTTATTGGCATCTTGTCGAAAAGAAGATGAAATTTCACCACGACAATCACTTTCATCCCGAATGACAGCAAGATGTTCAAGAATTGTTTCAAATGCATTCTTAGATTTTGGAAGAGTAAATCAAAATCCAAATGCAAGAGAAAGTAGTTCATCAGGAAATGGTGGATCCTCTTCAAGAAATGGATCTTTCAAATGGAGATATTCAACAATCTCAGCAACAATCAGCAAAGGTGATCCATCTTCAAGAGCTGCAACAAGCAGTCTACTATAAAAGCCAAAAACAATCGTGTCAAAACACACGGTTTTTGTATTTGTATAAACATTAGAAAAGTTACAAAAATTAAAATTTTTTCCGGGTGAGACTAAAAACTTTTTATTGAACAAAGATTCTCATTCTTTTATTATATTACTTTTTTTTACAAAAAATTTACTGTGATATCACTTCCCTTTGTTTTTAAATGTTTGTATTTAATTTTGAACAAATTATTTTTTTTGTAAAAACTAACTTCATATCGTGTGTTTTTTAATTTTTTGTTGTTTCATGAATTACTTTTTTTTTGTTTTCTTAAATTATACAATAAAACTTATTGATAAAAAAATGACAAACCTTTTTTATTTAATAATAAAATTTTTTATTGAAAAATAATAACAATAAAATTATAGACAGTAGATACTTGAGTTATGATTCTTTAGGATTTTGCCATAATTTATGCATATTTTTTCTTACATTTTGGATTTCGCCAAATGTTGCTTCCAATTTTTATGTATATCTAAAAGATTGTAATATTTGATATGGTGTTAGACTGTAAACGAGCGCTACGCGTTAAGAGAATTCCTACCACAAAAGAAAACATATTTTGTTTAAAAAAATTTTAATAGCTTATATGTTTGTAAACACCTAAAAACATTATTCTGATAGTTTATTGTTGATTAAAAAATTATATTTACTCTATTTTAGTGTTTCAAGATTGAGCATACTGTAAGCTAAATTGTATGACATTTTAAGTTAAAGATGTTGCACATATTTTTGAAGGGTTTTTAAAAAAAATGTAAGGGGCTTCAAAATCTTTATTTAAAATCCTTCAAAAATATGTGCAACATCTTTGAAGTTCAGGCATGTTGCACATGCTTTATCATTCTTACTTTTCTGTGTCCCATTCATTTAAATGTTTCTCGGGTTTTGCTAAAATTTTTATTTCGTTTTAAGTTTTTAATAAATTTTATTATATTGCTATCGATGTTTTTTCCTTTTGATCAAAGAACGGGATTTAAAGGTATAAGCTATGCAGTTGCAAAAGATTTTTTAAAAAAATTAACAATTCGTGGCTTTTCTAAAAAAATTTCATTTTTTAAACTGTAACGAAGAAGAAAAAAAAGGGAAAAAAAAGCAATGTTTGAAAATTTTGAATTTGTACAAGTTTTTTTGGCGTTCTGTTCCAATCAAATGTTTCATTATTGTTCAACACTATTTTATGTGACGTTCATTCAAAGCAGCGAATTGCATCGGAGCTTCTTCTTTCCTCGTTTTTTTGCTTAATCTCTTTTTGATATATCCCGATAGTTATGATAAATAACTTTTATAATTAATTATTAATATTCAATTCCCCTAACCTGCAGTAATATATTTGTTGTAGTAAAAGCCTATCGTTTTCAAAGTGCCGCATCTTGGTTGAAATTTGGAAGTAACAAAGCTTTGGTATTAAAAGATTTTTCATTTTTGGGAGGGGAAATTCCTCATATAAAAATGAAAATTCGAGTTACAGCCTACCCATTTACTGTAACAAAGGTTTCAATACTTAACACATCGATTTGTTTTTCCGTGTATAAAAATTTTCAATGTTTCTACTAATATTTTCATTTCATAAAGATGTTACACTACTTTTTAACGCTCATTATTCATATTTTACTTTTCAGGTTATAATGGTTGAACTCTTCGATGTTGTCGCTGCTGCTGCTTCAAACATTGTTCCACAAAAACGGTTTCTTCGTTCAAAAACCAATCCTCAATTTCAAATAGAAGTTGGTCCGTCTGTAATTAAGCACTGCAGCTGCAGCATTTTAAAAAATGCCTTTGAATATAATGATACTCCTGGTGATATTGAAGTTGATATGACTCCAGAACAACTTGAGATGTTTGTTGAATTACATGAACATTTTCCTCCTACTGCAGAAATAGCACAACGCTTTCGGTATGTATTTAATCGGTGTTTTCGGTTGATAATTTTTTATCTTTTAGACTTCAACATGTCTTTCCCATGGATAAACTTGGCTTTGGAAGTATCATCAATCGACGAACATTTGCTCCAACTTATATCTTTAATGAACCTGGTAACGATCAAGATAAACATGGACTTTTTGAACAATACTTGGATGAACAACATGATCTTCAACATATTGATGCTAACATGCTCATTTGCTTCGAACATGATCGTGAAGCCTTAAATATCTGTTTCCCAGATATTGTAAAAAATTGGGCAACAAAGAAATATAGTGATGATCGTCCAACGCCAAATCCAAATCGTGTTGTTGATATTCGTATCTCTTACAATGCTTTTCGACGAATAATTCTATCAATGGAACGCGGAGAAAATGGTGAAATTAAGGTTACTTTTACTTTTCAACTTTATTATCCCCCAAGTATTCACATCTATGAAATGTCTGATGGTGAAAGTAGCAAAACAACATTTCGACCGCCTCTTCGGCTTTTAACTTGGAATCGTGATCAAGATATCCAAAATTCAGTATCATATGGTTCATGTGTAGTTGCAGATTGTCGTATAACTGATGTATGATTTTCATTGATTATTTCTTAGAACTACTTATATCATTTTAGGCTCGTGTTTTACTTGATTGCTTGGATCGTTTACGAAAAAGTAATAATTATGCTATTGAATTTCGTTTTCTTCATCGTACAGATACAGTGAATATTAAAGATTATGAACGTAATTACTTTGCAAATATTAATAAGCTTCCGCAGAAATATGCACTGTTAACTGAAGAAAAATATTTTCCTCTTGTTTATGCTATTCAAGCTCTTATAACTCGTCGTGGTGAACTTTATGATTTGTTTTTTCGACCTGAATATAACAAATTTTATCAATTTTTGGATCCTGTCATTACTCATTTTGAAGCAGATTTAAGGAATCATCCAGATTTAAGTGAGTTGATTTTTATTTTATATCTGATTACTGTTTTCTATTTAGAAATCACAAAAACTGTATTTACTTTGGAAACTATGTTGATTGAAAATGATAAAGCACATGATATTATTGATCCGTTAGAATTCTTTTTAAAGCTTTATAATGATCCTTCACATCGTGCTTTTGCTGATACAAATGATGATTTAAGCCGGGCTGGATATATGAAAGTTCGTAAAGTAAGTTATGTTTTCTCTTATTAGAGTAGTTAATAACTATTTCATTTTGCAGGTAATTGTAACTCCAACAAAAAATCTATTTGTAAATCCTGAATTAATTTTGGGAAATCGATTCCTTCGAAATAATGGCTCTGAAAAAATGATTCGAATTTTATTCCGTGATGATGATGGTTCAAAGTTGTCTTTCTTTAATAGTAAATATGTTGCAAATCGATGTGTTAAGTATACTTTGGAACGTGGATTATTTGTTGCTGGTAAATTTTTTCTTTGTTTTTCGTTAAAAACTATTACTTTTCAGGTAAAAAATATGTCTTTATTGGATCATCCTGCTCACAGCTTCGTGACAATGGTTGCTACTTTGTTCAAGGAGAAATTAGTGATGCTGTGGATTTACGGAAATCAATGGGAAAATTTAAAATTGAACCTGTACCTAAAATGATGGCTCGCATAGGGCAGTGCTTCACGCAGTCAAAGCTTTCTCGTGTTCCTATTGATCGAAACGAATATGATGTTATCCATGATTTTGAAGGTGGAATGAATTCTCAATCAAAACCATACTGTTTTTCAGATGGAGCTGGAGCAATCAGGTTAACTTTTTTTTACAAAGAATTTAATTACCTTATTTATTTTTTAGCTCTGCATTTGCTTCCAAAATTTCAACTGATTTACATTTCCATGGTTCTGTTCCGTCTTGTTTCCAATTTCGATTCCGTGGCTTCAAGGGTGTTTTATCAGTTTCACCAGAACTGGACAGAATTTCGAAATGGCATCATGAAAATGGTATTAAATCTGAAAAACCAGGTGTTGAAATGCATTTACGTATATCCCAACAAAAATTCAAAGGTCCACGTGAAGAACACATCGAAATTGTAAAACATTCAGCGCCAAGCAGTGTTTCACTCAATAAACCAATGTTGAATATTTTGGATCAGGTTGGATTTTGTTATTTTCCATGGACGATCTAAATAAAAATCTTTTTAGGTATCAAAAAAACAATCTGCTGAAAGCCATGAAAGAATTGTTAAACGTGTAAATTATCTTCTTAATCGTCACATCAATCGAATTATGGGATCACTTAACAATGAAAAAGATGCATTATTCTCAATAGCTGAATTTCCAAAACTTATTTTATCTGAACGTTTATCTGATTTCTGCCTTACTCAAGAACCATTTTTCCGTTCACTTCTTCGATCATGGGCAAAATTTATGCTTAGTATGTTAAATAATATTTTTTTATTACTGTACCTAATTTGACATTTATAGATAAACTTACAAAAAAGATGCAAATTGCAATTCCGTCTTCACTTGGTCGCTCTATGTTTGGCATAGTCGATGAAACCGGTATACTTCTTTCTAAATACTATATTTATTAATAAATATTACTTTTTAGGTTTACTGCAATCTGGACAAGTTTTTATTCGATATACTGTTGATTGTTTCGATAAATTGTCACCAGTTGTTGCAGATAAACAAATTTATCGTGGAAAAGTTTTGATTACAAAAAATCCTGCTGTTGTTTCTGGTGAGTGTTGTAACTCATTTTTTAATTTTTATACTATTATTACTACTGAATCATTTTTTTATAGGAGATGTTCGAGTTTTTGAAGCTGTTGATTGTGTTCCTCTTCGACATCTTTGTGATGTTGTAGTTTTTCCAAGATATGGCCCTCGACCACATCCTGACGAAATGGCTGGTTCCGACTTGGATGGTGATGAATATTCTGTTATTTGGGGTAAGAAAGTTACTTAACATTTTTTAATTGTGTTAAAAGGACAATTTTTAGATCCTGATCTTTTATTTGATCATAACGAACCTGCTTTTGATTATTCAGTTGGTCCAAAAAATGATGATGAAGAACCTCTTATAAATGAAAATGAACTTCAAGGCAGAATGATTAGATTTTTTGTTGATTACATTAGTCAAGATTCTATTGGACTTCTTGCAAATGCTTTTCTTGCAAATTCTGATTTATATGGAATTGATACAGAGGTATTTTTTAAAAGATTTTTTAAAAGTTATTTTTAAATTAATTTTTAGCATTGTAACAATATAGCATTGAAGCACAATGCTGCTGTTGATTTTCCAAAAACTGGAATTGGTAATATTTTTAAATTTAAATTTGTTGTTTTACAAAAACTTATTTTTAGCTCCACCTCCGCTTCGCAGAAGATGGAATGATGATTTGCCACCTGAACGAGTTGTACGTTTATTTTTGAATTACGGTAGTTAGATAAAGGCTTTTTTAGGAGCGATGGCCAGATTTTATGGGCAAAAAGCAAAGACTTTCTTATCGCAGTCAAAATCTTATGGGTCAACTTTATCGGTTAGTGTTTTTGATAATTTTGGACTACATTCTTTTTTTTTCTATTTTAGAGCTGTCGAAGATATTGAAACAGTTTTACGTATTGCAGAAGAAGTTTCAAATGTTAATCAACCGTTAGAATTGGATGATGCCTTTGTTATTGGAAAAGGATATAACGTTGATCCTGATGTTGATCAAATTTGTGAATTTGTTCAAGCACAACATTTAAAATACTGCTCCGAACTTCAGGTGAAATAAATTTTTTTAGATTTTGGATAAAAATTTTAGCTTTTAGAGCTTACTTCAAACTTATGGAATTGGAAGCGAAGGTTTGATTTGATTTATTTATTGCATATTTTTTCAATGCATATCATTTCAGGTGAACTTTTCAGTGGAAAATTTTCAAAAGTCAAAGGAAAGATTACTGATAGCGGTGGTGATAATGAGTAAGTTTCATGTTTAAAACCAATGACGTCATTAAGAAAATTGTTTTTAGCGATTTATCACTTTTCAATACAACTGGAATTGTTTCCCAACGATTGCAAGAAATTTTTGTTTCTTTTCGAACAAATTTTTATGATTACTTTCCTGGTGGACAAAATTATTTGGAAACTGCTCAAAGAGTACGTATTAATTTTGATACTGCAGAAATTTTGGGACAAGTTTGTGCTCGTCCATCAAAACAAATGTGTGATGTTGCTGTTATGTATTACAATTATGCTTACAGTAATCTCTTTTGTATAATTTTAATATTTTTAATCCTTGGATATGTTTTTAGCAAATCAAAGAAATCGTTTTCTCTCTTTTGCATGGTTAGTTTGGGATGTATTGGCATATGTTAAAAAGCAATACATTCTTGATCATAATATTAAACTTCCTCTTGATCCATTGGGTGTACGTCTTACCAAGCACATTCATTCTGTTATTAATTCAAATGACGATGCTATCAAAAGAAGAATTGCAGATGTTGTCAATATGATTAATAGTCCAAATAAGAAATGGGAACCAATTCGTCGTTATTGCGCAACTCATAAAGGTAAATGTTTTTGCTTAATAACAATTTTTTTGATCTCCCTTTACTTCTTTTTAGGTTTATGTGATTTACTTGTATTTCTTTGGTTTTGGGCTGAAAAACATGCATTAAAAATTGATATCTTAAATTTTTATGCACTTGTTCTTTGTATTTCCAATGGTATGATTTATCCTGATATTGATGAATTCACTCCTTGGCTTGAACCAGTTGATTTTATTTATGCTCCAACTCATCAAATTGATTTAACTGGAAAAGTTGGTGGAATTGGAAGAGATCTCGTCATTCTTTTTTCTGCTCTTTCATCGAACAAGCTTCAAACATGTACTACTAAATATGAAATTCATCTTGGCTCAAACAAATATGATTTAAGTAAAAATGAACTTTTGTCTATTCGTGACGTAAGTATTTTTAAACTGTAATTCTTTGGATTCTCTCACTCAACTATGTTTTTAGGCTGCTTTAACATCATATTATCATTTATCGTTAACTGATACAAAATTTGTTTTGCCTCAAAGCTCTTCAACTCAATCAGATGCAGTTTTTTCACCAATCGTTGAAGGTCCACCCCATGTTATTGAAATTCCAGCATCAATGGTTGCAAAAAGTTTGGATGCTTTACAAAAACGTGCTAAACTTTTTGGTTGCGTACATCTTGCTTCTCGTGTCATCTCAAAATTTAAAGGTTTGTTTTATTAATTTTTTATTTGAAAATCTTATTGTAATATTTTAGGTCAAAATAGTAGAATATGTTTAGTAGCAAAAGGTACTTTACAACAAATTCGTGCATTTTATGACAGTATTTCTGTAATCCCAAAAGATTTGCCAACTGCTCAAGAACAGTATAATGATATGACTCAGCAAGTCTATGATAAACTTTTTAAACCTGTTTAATTTTGTTGATTTTTCATTTGTCTTTTTTGTTAAGTTGAATAAATTTTTGTTGTTTTGAAAATATGTTTTTGAACTTATTTATCAATTAAAAGAAGGGGCCAGCGTTGAAAAAATATACAAAATGAACGGCAGAAAAAACAATTACGTAAAATTCAGTGAACTTTAAATTTTGGGAATAAAAAACAACTAATTTTACCGTTGGATATCGGATGATGAAAAGCACAGAACATCAAAATAATAATAATTATTAAAGAAATAATATTAATTTTGTTAATTTGCAGCCTTTAATTCTTTGTTTGTTGCTTCGTTGATTTTTGGCTTTCATTCGAATCATTCTCGAATGTTCGAACGTTTGTTTTTTTTCGCTCGAAAAAACTTTAATGGAATGTGTTGCGATAGAATAAAAAAAGCTGCCAGGTTTTATCAGGGAAAAGCGCGCAAAATTCAAAAAATACGTTTGCAAAAAAAACCTGGCAGCTTTTTTTTATTCTATCGCAACACATTCCTTTAATCTTATCTTCTTTTTAACTTTTTTGCGTTGTTTTGTTTGTTATTTGTAATATATACATTATATTATTTTTTGTTTAATTTTTAAATTCAGGTAACTCATTCTTCTTACTTTAATTTTGCTCTCATCTTAAAATGGCTAAAACTTCTGCTTTTGCCGCTGGTGCTCCATCAAACGTTGTTCCACAAAAAATGTTTCTTCGTTCAACAATTAATCCTGAATTTCAAATTGAAATTGGTCCATCTGTAATTAATTGCTGCAACATTTTAAAGAACGTCTCTGACTATACTGATAATTCTGATGCTGTTGAAGTTGATATGACTCAAAAGCAACTTGAATTGTTTGTTGAATTACATAATCATTTCCCTCCTACTGCAGAAATTACTGATAAAGATTTGGATTGGACAAATATGTTTTTCAAACAAATGCCCGATGCATTTTTTAAAGAACTTTGTTGGAAAGCTGATTTCTTGGATTCTCAACGATTTTTAGAAGCTGCCGGAGATTTTGTTTTAGAAGAAATGGAAGAAATGGATGTTGCTCAAATTCAACAATACTTAAATATTGAAGATGATTATACTCCTGAAGAAAGAGCAGCTATGGAAGCGTAAGTTTTTATTTAGATGTAGCTTGTGTTAATGTGTTTTTTTTTCTTTTAGAAATCCTTTGGAATTTTTTACTGGCCTTGCAATGCAATTGATGGAAGAAGATGAACAACAACAAGCTGAAGCTGAAGCTGATCCTGCTCAACAACCTGCTGGACAATAAATTCTTGTATGCCTTTTTTTAATGAAAAAGATTTTTTCCTTGTGTATCACTTGCTTTTGTGCGTAATTTTTTTGTTTTTGAAAATAATATTTTATTTAAATATTTGTGTTAGTGAAAACGCTTTCGGGGACAATCTCATAGGATTTTTGTGCTATAAGCTTTATTGGGATCCTAGATTTCCGCTACCGTATTATGCAAGCTTTATTATATACAATAATAAATATTTTAAAGTTATGTACAATAGTAAAAGTATAGTAGTATGCGGTAATTAAAAGACTTTAAATTAAAAAACGACATTTTTTTTCATTTTCGAGGAAAGGAGGAAAAAAAGTTCAATTTTAAGCTACAGGCATGAAACTTTCAGGATGCTTCAAAGCTTCTAATTATAGCTAAAGAACTTGGAGTTAAAGTTGTTGGAGTTTCGGTACATGTTGGAAGTCGATGCAGTGATCCAACACAGAAAACGTATATTCCTATATCCTTCCCATATTTTTCCTATGAGAGAGAGTTAACTTCTCATAGGTATTTTATGGGAAAGATATATACCTCATATGGGAAGTCTATAGGAAAATTTTCCTATAGACTTCCCATATGAGTTTTTTTTATTATAGGAAGTTTATGGGAAACATATAGGAAAATTTTCCTATAAACTTCCTATAGGTACTTTTAATACTGGACTTAGAAAATTTTTCACAATTTTTAATTTTTTTCGGATTTTTTTACTTTTTTGGCCATAAATAAGATATTTTTCACGGTAAAACATAAAAATATCGAATTTATGGTAAAAAATCTCCGGAAAAAATGAAAAAAAATTTTTCAAAGTCTAGAAAACAACTTGAACACACGGGCCCGCAACAAAACGTGATAAAATGAAATCCTGCAACATACCAAACAGGAATTCCCTAAAAAACTCCCCAACAGATTAACATAGGTAAAAAGCCTGTAACTCACAAACAGTATATCCTGAAATAATATTAACATAGCAGCAAAATGTCTCAAACCAATACCATCAACGTTAAAAATGAAAGTCAAAAAAGAGAACATGTTTATAATAGAGGAATGTCCAAAAGGTTAAAAGCTGTAGTCATTCTCTCATTCTTCGGTTAAATTGTTATAGTTCCTGGACTTTTAACAAGATCACTAACACAATTTAACCCAAAAACTGAGAGAATCAAAAGATAAAGCAAAGTATAGCTGCAACTACATGCAAAACGAAAAACAACGGTTTAGTGAATCTCCTTTACATAAAACTGAGATGTTATTAATAATGTTTAAGCTTCTATACAAGTCCTACAGTTAAACGGAAAAAATGTAAAAGTTTCTGGACTTTTAACAGACTCACTTTTACTTTTAGCCATCAAAAAGAGAAAAATGCAAAGAAATTCAAATATTAATAACAACATCTCAGAAAGTACATAACGGAGATTTAGAAAGCCCTTGAAAGCCGCTTTACAGATTGATCAAAAAACTCCTGGACTTTTAACAGGATCGTTTTATTAAGCAACAAAAAACAATAAAGAATACCGTAGTCATTTACTTCAAAATAAAGAACAAACTACACTTATAAAAAATTCCTTACCAATTTTTGTTGCCATCTTGTAAAAATATAAATTTCTCCACATTAATTGACTTTCATAAATAACGTTGAAATTGATATTGATGAAAATAATATATAATAAAAATAATATGATGATAGATCTAATAAATTTTTAACAAAAAAAAGAGGAGCAAAAAAAATGCGAGCAAAATTTTTTTGTTAACAAGCAATTATTTTCGTGTTAAGAGTTTTTTTTGCTAGAATGTGATACTTCCTATATCTTTCCCATGGGACTTAGAGAATTTTTTTTAAAAATTTTGTAAAAAATTTTGAATTGTTCAAAAAGTGATTGTTTTAATAAATTAAGCTTTATTTTACGAACTTTAGTATTAAAATATACAGAATAAATATTTTATGTTTTTTTGGATTTATTTTAAAATATTTCAAAATATTTCAAAACATTTTTAAAAAAAAATCATATTTAAAATCAATTTATTCTTTAAGATTTCCACGACTTCATTCTCCAACAGCTTCTTCTTCTTCAGAATCAACAATAATTGTTTTAAATTTTTTCACTGGAGCACTTTTTTCAAAAGATTTTGAAGGTCTTCTTTTGCCTCTGAAAAAGTTGAAAAGTCAAAAATTTTAAATGTATTAATTAAACAAACATACAAAGAAGATTGGATTTTAAGTCCTACACGGGTGCATGCTCCTTTATATACGTCATCTTCTTCTGGAGTCCAATCAGCCATATCTTCTGCAAAACCCTTAATAACACAAAAAATAAAAAAAAATAAACACATATAAATTAGTAAATAAAAATAATAAAAATTTTTATTTGTGAAAAAAATTTTTTTTAAAAATTTTCTAAGTCCTGTTGGAAAGATATAGGAAGTATATAGGAATCCTATAGGAAATAAGGCGTTTTAACGTTGGAGCATATATCTTTCCTATATGTTTCCTATAACCAGACTACATAACAAATTTCTATAGGAAGGTTATATGATGCTATAGGAATCCTATAGGATTTTTATCGGATATCGGAAGGATATAGGAATTATGTAGGAATCGCATAGGATCATACGTTTTCTGTGAAGGGCGTATGAAAAAGCAATAATTTATATGCGAAATATTCTTAATGAGAGTTTTTCAATGTGGCATCCAATGACAGTTGTAGATATTGGAGGCGATTTTCTGAAATTAATAGCAAAAAAATTAGTATTTTTAAATTTAAATTTTATCAATCTTTTCAGCTTTTACAATAATGTTACAGATCGGTAAATGTGTTATTGCAGCACTCAAAAAATATTTTTCTGCACCACAAAAACATGAATTTATTGCTTAACCTGGACGCTACTTTGCAACAACTCCATTTTCAGCAGCTGCAAAAATTTTTGGTAGAGTTGAAGTTCCTGCAAATCGAATTACTGATAACAGTGAAAATCAATTTTTTAAAAATTTTCAACGAAAAAGTTTTTTTAGAACATAATGCAAATAAAATTGGATATTTGTATTATATAAATGATGGAACATATATGACATTTTCATGCAGACATTTTGACAATATTCACCCCATTGAATTACCTTACCAATAAAAATGAACGTCAACAAGAACTTTTCCCTGCAACAATTTGGGATCCCACACGTGATTGTGCAGATCTTGTTGAAACTGTTACATAATCATCGAAAGTTAAACGTTGGAAAATAGCTTTATTTATTCATTTCTTTTTTTTTCTTTTTTGGATTTATGAAAATTCAAACATGTTTCAATTTTTTTTGAGAAAATACAAATTTTAATCAAAAAAAGGGTGAGAAAGATGGCCTGCAAATCATGACCCTTTGCGATACGGGTTTTTAGCCATTTTTAAAACTTTCTTATAAAACATGTTTTTAAATGCCCTTTTTTATGATGGTATAAAAATATTTAGACAAAAAAGTTGATGATTCGGTTTTTGAATCACGGCGCGTTCGCAAAAAGTTGAGTTTGTGACATACTTTTGCTTCCCATATGTAAAGTAATTATTTAAAACACAATCTGTAAATTAAATATGTTAGTTAACATACTATACTAAGTTTTGCACGAAGGATTTTTTGATAAATTGTTTGGGAGTGATTTTACAGGTCTTTAAAGTCATTTTTGTGAAAAGTGTTAGTTTTTTAACTACAAATACCTGTAAAACCACTCCCAAACAATTTATCAAAAAATCCTTCGTGCAAAACTTAGTTTAGTATGTTAACTAACATATTTAATTTACAGATTGTGTTTTAAATAATTACTTTACATATGGGAAGCAAAAGTTTGTAAAATCTTAATTCGTTGTGAACACGCTGTGCGAATTTAAAGTTATTTTTTTTATTATTAAATTATAAAATAAAATTGACTGACCAACAGAAGAAGAAAAAAACACATATTTTTGATACAAAACACAAATAAAAATAAAACACGTTTAAATTTAAATTTTTTTGATTATGGAATTACAAAATTAAAAATAAAGATAAATACTTTTAATATTCGAGAACCAGAAAAAAAAAACAAAAAACAGTAAAGAATTTTTTTAAAGGAATGTATGTGTTCGTGATTCAAAGACATAAAACTCAATCAATGATAATAGTCTTTTTTAATTATAAAAATTACCGAACAAAAACAGAAAATACATAAAAGCATTGCTGGATTTAACAAAAAATTGACAAAAATTTGTCAGAGATAAAAAAGAAGAAAAAAGATCAATTTTTGAGTTTTTTATAAAAAGTATTCCTAAGTTACAAAAGAAGTAGAAAACCAAAATTTTACTTTTAAAGGAGGCGGATGTTTTGATACAGTTTCGTAATCTTAGATTTTCGTGATTTTCAGGCAAACTGAGAGTCTTGAAACGAAAATGACCCTTTTTTAAATTTTTCTTATCAAAAAAGATGCATTTTCGTTTCGAGACTCTCAGTTTGCCTGAAAATCACGAAAATCTAAGATTACGAAACTGTATCAAAACATCCGCCTCCTTTAACAAAGAAAATCAAAATATATGAGGAGATTATAAAAAAGGCTGTACATCAAATGGCAAGAGTACGGCATTTTGAAAAAACAAATTACTTAAAGCACGAATTATTTTATAAAAAAACAAATATCTGATATTTAAAAAAAAGTACGGTTTTTAAAAGGAATGAATTTTATAAGATTTTTTTAGTGCACAAATTTACGGTAGACAAACAAAAAAAGCAGCCAAAAATTGGAATGATTAATTGTATAATTCTTTTTAGATATAAAATTTAAAAAAAAGAAGAAGGAAGAGAGATCTATAAAAATTTAATAAAAAATATTAATTATTATAATTTGCAAGATTAACAATGGCCACCATATACAGCTATACGATTTTGATAATTTTGTGATATCATTTCATAGATTAAAGTTGGAAGTTTTAATCCTGTTTGATGTTGACGAAATAAAGTTTGTTCAGCTTTTATTGCAAGATTTCTAAAAAAAAGTTTGTGTTTAATATGTGTAATTAATTTATTTATATATATGTTTGATATAGCTATCGATAAGTTTTGCAATGGATAAATTTGCATAATATAAATATTGATAAAACTGTAGCTATAGATAGATACGGTAGTTTAAACAAATATAACACTTTCCCTCCCTGTACCTATAAAGCTCCTTAATTAATGCAATATTTGCATTTTCAATTCTCTTTCCTCTTACATTTCATTGTAAAAACCCTCCTTATTTACTTTATTCGCGCAATCTCTTTCTTTACTTCGATTCTTAAGCTCCGATATAATAAAAAGCAAATCTTTCAACAGCTTCTTTTTTTTGGCATGTATTTTTTTATTGTCTCAATTTACATTATAATTGTTGCCTTTCCTTTCCTCTTTTCATATTCAAATCTCTCAAAAAAAAACTTTTGTTTGAAAAGAAACAATATGTCTCATTTTTTGGCACTTTTTTTTCATGAAAGGCATTTTTCTTTGGCACCCTCGTGTGTGCCAAAGAATTTTATTCATCCATGACCTTTAAAAAATGAGTGGCTTTAAATCATTTTTTTCAATTTTTTATGCGCGTTTTTTTACAATCGAAATTTCGCAGCTTGAAATAAATAAGTGTGTATTTAATTGCCAGCTTTGTTGTCAAGAAAAAAAATATATATAGGGGAGATTAACGATATCTCAAATTTGCATATCTAAAGTTTTCTTTAATAATCGCTTTTTGAAAACTTACTTGATTTGTTGGAGAATTTGTAGGAAAGAAGTTGAATGATGTTCGCCACGAAAACTTGTCCATGAATACAAAATACTGCTTTTAAGTTGTGAAACTAATGACATTGTTTGATTACAAATAAAAATATCATCATAAAGTGTTAAATAACAAAATGCAATAAAATCATATCGAGTAAAACCATGTTGTTGAAGGAGAGAACAAAGAGTTCGAAATTCAGGAATCAGCGAATCACAACCAAATATTGCAATTTGTTCTGTGGAAACAATTGTGCCATTATCCAATTTTATTGATGCATCAATTTCATTATTTAAAATACTATAAATAAATTCAAGAATATGCAAAGTTGCCCATGAATTATTTATTTGTGAAACTTGTTCATCTGAAGAAAGTTTATGAAATTCTAAATCTGATTTTGCCCAAGTAATATGCAAATTTAACATTTGCTCTGAAGAATTTACACAGAAATCCATTGCAGTTTCAGAATTCCTTGGAGTCATTTTCATAACATTTGAAGAATGTTGTCGACTGATTAATGTCCGAGATAAATGATCCAAATTTCCTGCAGATGTATAAAAAACGCTATCAATTGTTTGTTCAGTTGGAACTGGACAAAGTGGAAGTGGAGAACCATTTGTAAGATTTTGCATTGGCATCATATTTGTATAACTTAAGCCATTCATTGCTGCAGCGGCATTAAAATGGGTTGAATATTCTCTTGAAAGATATGAAG
Organism: Panagrolaimus sp. PS1159; assembly: GCA_963922195.1. Classification (NCBI taxonomy): domain Eukaryota; kingdom Metazoa; phylum Nematoda; class Chromadorea; order Rhabditida; family Panagrolaimidae; genus Panagrolaimus; species Panagrolaimus sp. PS1159. The sequence continues at coordinate 234,473 of CAWUHW010000012.1, read as the reverse complement.
AATCAATGGTTGAAACGGGCGGGGCTGCAGATGCAATATAATTATCAAATGGTTCAGGCTTTATTGTTGCATTTGGATATATGGCTGCAGCGTTGAATGTTCTGGATGCAAAATCATCTGTTACAGAAGTTTGCAATAATGCAGCTGCAACTCCATTCGGGGTATAATCTGTATGACTTCCGTCTGAAACTGCAAAATATGAAAATATTAAATTATATATTTATCAAATTCAAATTTTTTGCAGTATTTGGTTAATTTATTCAGATCAAAATTTGCAAATGAGAAGCACTTTAAAAAAATTTTTTTGTTTTTGAGGTACAAAAAGTTTTTCAAATTTTACAGTAATATAAAACCCTTACAATTTGATGAATTTGTTGAATTTGATAATGTTGGAGACTGTAACAAAATATCATAATTTGTTGAAGTTTTTAGACGATTGTGTTCAAAATATGCAAGTTCGGCACTGAAAAAGAAAAAATTAATATTCCCTCTTCAATGGTGATTAAGATTATCCCCCGTTTTTTGTTGAAATGCGGGAATCCAATGCATTTCTCGCGTATGCAAATTATTTTGCTTCTCTCTTTTGTATAAAATTTTCGGAGCCTACTCATTTTCACTTCCCAAATCCCCATTTTTTCTTTTTTATGGAAAAGGATTGGAAAAAAAAATAGAGATAGAGAGAGATTCTTTTGTTTATTGTTTTTGCCGCGATGGACTTTTTTTAGAAGGAACAACAAAAAAGTGTTTTATAAGTATTATACTTCTCTTTTTTTTCCAGGCGGTATCCTTAATTAAGAGTTCAGATATATATTGTTGAAAAAAAAGCACAACAATGAAACAAAAAAAAGTAAAAGTAAAAAAGTTGAAGTGCGGCAAATTACACGTTTTTGAAGGTGCGGCACTTTTTCTTTTAGTTAAAAAAAGCCGCAGTTGAAAATTGCCATACAAAAAAAAAGTTCAAGTGCCGTAGAGAAGTCCAAAAAAAAGTGCAAATGCCAAATTAGACAAAAAAAGGTTTGAAAGTGCCAATTTAGTTTTAAGAAATCAATGTTTTTAAGAAGCATGCATACCTATGTTGTGCAGCAAGAGCTTGCTCATTTGAATAATATGGTGCTGTTGAAATTGATGTTGGAGTCTGTGAAATAATTGCATTTCTTTGTTGTTGTTGCTGTTGTTGATTTTGATTTTGATTTCCATTTGTTGGACGATTTGACATTTGTCTCATACGTTGTGCCCGATCTTGTTTATAAAAAGTTCCAAATTTATTTCTGCCACCTCTCATCCGATCTTCTCTGACAGCTAAAAAATGAATATTGTTTAAAATTACTGTACAAAACAAATTTTTGTAATATTTTTGAGCTTTTAATTGCATTTTCATTAATTTCTACAGTAACCTTAATTGCATTGAATAAAAAGAAAGAGATTAGGAAGTGCTTTTTTGCGAGACTTGTTGTTTGTTATTCATTGATGCATGTCATATTTCATTCTCTTTCTCTCATTCGTATTGTTTTATACATTCAAAAAAAGATTCAATCTCAAAAAACTTTTTTTTCCTTGTCCGTTGTTCATCAGCAGCAGCTTTTGACTGTAGAGATTATAATTAGGTCTTCACACATTAAAAATTTGAGAAGGCACAATACATTTATTTTTGGAAGAAAAGAACAAAACTGTGTTTGGCCCCGAATGAACTTTCACTTTTTCCATGGGCAATTATTCTCTCTCCCATGTAAATCAAAAAAAAGGATAAATCCAAGTCAGCGTTTCACAGTCATAGGCACGAGGACAATTTTTTTTGTCGTTCGTTTTATTCATGACCCTTAATTGCCTTCAATTTTCATTTTTAGGTTTTTACTATTTTTTGATTATATTTTTGTTTAAAACCTTTTTTAAACTTTTTTCCCACGGTTTTACTACTGTAAAAAAAATGAAGATGGTTGTAAAAAATAGATGTTACAAAAAAATTCTTTTACTATAGAAAAATTTCATTGAGCTCATGAGAGAGAGAGAAAGATGCCATTAAAAAAACGGCGGTATATTTCTTCTGTAATGCGATTAACGGCATATATCTCCCCCCTTTTTTCCAAAACAAAAAAAGAAAGAGGTAATCCGAGTCATGACCGGACAATGGCATTTCACAAGATAAAAAGCAAGGATGAAACAAAAACAAAAAAGATGTTCGAATGGATCTATTTTCATTTTTTTGTTTCAAATATATATGTGAAAATTGTCAGATCAAAGGATTTTTGTAGCGGTGCTGGTTTTTTGAGAGAGATAAAATTGGGGGAAAAAAGCGGTAAATTCTTTTGACAGCCGTTGGCACAAATGTATAATTTTGGGTAATTTAAAACAAAGCTAATTTTTTTGAAACAAGTAAAAAAACTACAGTAACCCAAAAATTGTCTTAAAAAGAAAAAAGAAAAAAATGAAAGTTGCAGTATTAAAACAGCTCTGATCAAAAATCTACCATAATCTAATAATAATCACAGATTACATATATTTTTCAAGACATCAGCTTAAGAGATATACATTTAATTGCTACTTTTGTATTGTTTATTGTTTTTGCCATTCCATTTGATTCATTTTCCCCTTCCATCTCCCTTTTTGTTGCTACCTTAGATAATCAATCCAAAAAAAGAGACAAAATTGCGCAATGTTGTCGGTACTCAAAAATCTTTTAAATGATTTTAAACGTCGGAGCTCTTTTTTTTGATTGCATAAATAAAAAAAAATTTATCAAAAATCGGCAATCTTCACTTTCTCTCTCTCAGACAATTTTTTTCTTCTTCTGCCTGCGCAGTAGTCAATTTTTTATGACTTTTTTTTCCTCCTTAAAAAAATAACTTTCATTGTCTCCAACATTTTTTTAAAAAAAAAGATTCATAAAAAAAGAAAGTAAAAAATTTTGATTTTATTTCTGAGTCATATACCTCTTTTTTTTGTCTATAAGCCTTAAGGCATGAAAATTTACAATTTACTTGAAAAAAAAAGAACAGCCGTTGCCGCTACCGATGATGATGACAAGGAAAAAATTGTCAACCATCTGGGAGGCACAGAAAAAATTGTTGTCTAGAAGGCTGGAAAGAAGAAGAAAAAAAGACAGAGATTCATGTTATTTTAGTGAAAATGTTTTTTTTGTTGTCTTTTTTTACCCCTCATCATTCTTTGGTTTTTTTTCTAACTTAGATAAAAAAAAAATAGAAGGGAGGGAAGCTTCTTGCACTTTTTTTTTGCATTCTGCCTTCTATGTTTTCCATGAAAGATACAACAACAAAAAATTCTAGTTTTTTTATAAATAAATTTTCAAAGACGATCTTTATTTTTTCTGGGTAAAAAAAATTATAAAGGCAATGATCGGTGATGAAAAAAAAAGAAGAAAGCAACGTAAAAAATGGAATAAAGAATTACGTCTTTTTTTCCTGTAAACCAAGAAAAAGAGAAAGAGAAAGGATAGATAAGTGGTGACAGTGTAAATTTGTTGCATAATAAGAAAATAATAATGAAAATGAAAGTGAAATTGAGACAAGTTATTTTCTTTTTCGCTTTCACTTAATAGCTTTTTCAGAGTTATTACAGTAACCTCAAAAAAAGCCAGCTCAAAACTCATTTTCAGGAAATTAAAAATTTTTTTTAAAATGAGCAAAATAGAAACGAATGTAGCCTAAAAATATTTTGCTCTGAATATCAAACTAAAACTGAAGCCATATCATCAATCACTTATAAGCTGTCATTTTTCTCCAACATCCGCTACAAATATTTTTGTCTTTTACAATTTTATAGCTTTTCTAATTTTTACGTATTTTTTTCATGCACAAATAACGGCAGTAATGAAGTATTTATTTTACATAATGATCACCTTTTTTTCAATTTTTATAATACCGTAAACTTTTTTCACTCTCAATGAAAATAAAAATAAATGCCGTTTTTGATTTACAACCTTTCTCTCTCTCTCAAAGAAAAATGCCATGTCAAAAAAGTTATAATCATCAAGCTTTGAGTTTAAAATTAATGAGAACCAAAAAATCATAGATACGAATCATTTTTAAAAAAAAAATAGAAAAAATGATGAACGCCGATTTCTACGCGCCTTTTTCAATTTCAAAAAAAGAAATAAAAATTATCTTTAATGATAAACTTTGAAAATAGCTTTAAAAAATATACCTTCAATTTTCATTCCACGATTGATGCATTTTTGAAATCTGCAATGCGGGCATCGTTTTCGGCATGTTTTATCCACAACACAATTTTGTTCGGCAGTGCATTGATATTGCTTTTTATTTTGAACAGTTCGTTTAAAAAATCCCTGCAAAAAATTGGTTGTTAATAAAAGTTATTAAAAATTCAATGAACATCAAACAAAAAAAGGGGTTAAAAAAAGTTGAGGGGCTTTAATCGATTGATTAACAACAGGAAAAAAGGGGGGTTATTTGTGTTAACACCCTAACTCTTCTTCAACAGTCGTAGCAACAAAGAGAAGAACAGTGCAATTTTTGATTCTTCTAAACTTGTTTTTTTTTCAAAAAAGAAACAAACATAGACATAAAAAAATTTAAAATTGTGTTATTTGGCAAAAATAAAATAAATAAAATTTAACCCAAAAAAGAAAAAAAAATGTTGCAAAATAAAATTAGTTATGGTGATTTGCTACTACTGCTGTAAAATGAACCCCTATTTTAAAGTTGATTTTTGATAGCCTTCATCAAATGAGACAACAACCTTGGCGGCATCCTCTCCTTTCAATGCCATTACATACCCCACCGCCACCCCTCAGGGTCATGTCTCGCCAAGGTCCAAATTTGGTAAAATAAAAGTCAGAAAAAAAAGAAGGTATCTTCGTCAGTTGATGGCCTTGTTGTTGGGTGGAAGTGGTGGTCATGGTAAATTGTCTCAATTTTAAATTTTTTTAGGAGGCTTAAGTTAGGTAATTGAACAGGTAAAAGCTATTTTAAGTGGTTTGGAAAAATTTTTTAGGTAACTTACTTTACATGATTCACATGTTAAAAGTCCATAATGATACCCGGAAACTCGATCCCCACAAATTGGGCAATCTTCACATTCTAACTGATGCCGAGGTTGTTGTTGTTGCTGTTGTTGTGAACCAGAAGTTTGTGAACCATTTTGAATAATAATTGGAAGTTGCATTTCATCCATGACATGATGAGGTGGAAGTTGTCCCCCAGTTGCTGGTGTAGCAAGTGAAGGCTCAGATTTTAAAGCTGTAATTGGTCGTAGGGATGTTGATGGAGATGTTGAAGTATTATGATGTAATGGTGAATGACTTGTTGAACCTCCACCTGATGAAACAGATGAAGATGATGAAGCTCGTGAATCTATTGATGAAGTTGGATTTACAATACCAACACCACCACATTCAACATTATTATTATTAATATTATTGCTATTACTTTGTGATGGACGTTGTTGCACCATAACATACATCCCTTAATATATTTAATCTTTATTATTATTAGCTATGGGGGGATAACCTTGAGGGGGGGGGGGTCAAATTTCAAGCGAAACGTAAAAATCAAAAAAAAAGTTTACAAGGACATCTCAAAGGTGAATCGACCTTGTCTTAAGCGAAAGTCTTTTGAAGGATAAAAAATTTGGAAAAAGAAGGGAATCTATCTTTTTTTTTCTAAAACTAAGGTCGAGAATCCAACAAAAACTCGGAAAAGCGAGAGTTCAAAATGCGTGCCCTTGACGGAGCAAAGAAGAAGAAATAGAAGGGGAGAAAAAAAGGAAGGACATGAAAAAATTCAACGATAAATTATTGGAGGGGGAAAAAGAGTAGTAGCAAGCGATCGGAAGGGCGGGTCGCAGAAGAAGAAAGGGAAGAAGCTCTCCCCCTTTTTTGGTTGTTGCGCACCGATCTTTTTTGTCTTCTTCTTTTCGACTACCGGGTAAAAAAAATAGAATCGGACAAACGAAAGAAAAAACTCACGCTCCAACCAATACTTTTTTTACGGTGTACAAGGCGGGGACTACTTTTTTTTCAAAGAGAGGGAAAAAAACTTTCGATTTTAACTATAATTTTTTTTGATCTATTTTTTGTGAATCTATTGTTTTTGAAAAAAATTGCAAAAAAGTGTAGCAAAAAAAGATGGACACTACAAACTTTTATAAAAAACGTGTGTCCTAGAACGTAAACAAATGTAAAAAAGGTTTTAACACGAAAATGATAGTAATACTTTTAAGCAATTTTTTTGAGGAATATTTTTTCAAGTAAAAGATGCAATCCATGATTTTGAAAAAGAAAAATCAAAAACAAAAAAATAGATTTTACGTGAAATCCCTTACTCACTTCACTTCTCTCTGTTGCTGCTGCTGCTGCTGTTGAAAGAAAGAAAGTAAGGTCAAGGCTATAAAAAAATCTTCTCATGAATCTTCTTCTTTTTTATTGAGATTCCACTTTCGCTGACTAAAAACATATTTATTTGGGGTAAATTTTCTTTTTTTTTATTGTTTATAGTTTTGAAATTCAGATTTTGAGACTTCTGGGTTCTGATCTATTACATAATATCACCAATAATCAAAGGAATTCAAAATTATAAAAGTTTTAAAAAATTTCTCGAAAAGGGATTTTTGTTTTAAGGTGAAGCAAAAAATATTTTTTAGATGAATGTCGTTTCCGTTTATCGCTTATTATTTTGGCTTTGTAAGACAAATGCAAAAAAATGTATAAATGAAACCCTTTTTTTATTATTTTTTGAGGAGGTTAATAACTTTTTATTTGTCACTTTATTTTTTAATCCTTCCGAAACTACATATTTATCTAATTATCAGGATTATACGTAAAAAAAAGAAGAAAAGGTATTAAAATTTCATTCATAAAAATGTAAAATTCTCGCTTCAAAAATGTTAAAATTTGAAAAAAAATGTTTTAGCACGAAAATTACAGTAAAGCTTTTAAAAAATATATTTAGCTTAATTGTTTGTAAACAAAAAAAACAATCTATCACTTTATTGATTCATTAAAAATTGATTTTTTTTAAATGAAACATGAATGATTAAAGACCTAAATAATAATCAAAGAAGCTTAATGAAAAACTTCTAATTTCGTAATCGTTTTTCAGCATCTCCGAAAAAGAGAGAGGGGATTTTTAGCAAAAGATTTTGATTCAAAGCTTTTTTTATGTGTTTGATTACGTCTGCTTTTGGCCTCAAAAATAAAGATGAAAATTTAAAATTGAATCAAAACAGGTTTCTTGCTTGCTTTAACGCTTCTTCTTTTATTTTTTTAAAGGAGAATCTCTTCATTTTTTATTTTTCACTTTCAGTAAAAAATCTTTTCACGTTTTTTTATCGCCGCCGTCGAAAAGCCTTCTGCCTCTTCTTTTTGAGGCTGTTGATGAGCAACGATAGCAGCAGAGATGGCGTCTGTCCGCCCTGAGGGGGATATTATAGATATTAAATAATGAAGACAAAATAAAGTACTAGAATTGAGTCATTTCTCTCTGTCTCTCTGTTGTTTTACTCGAAAAAGCCTGCCTATTTTAGGATGCAAAATCAAAAAAGGAGAGAGAGAGATTTTGAACATGATTTTTTTGATCGACATTTTTTAAATAAACTTTTTTTTCTATTTGCAACAAGTTTGTTGTTACGCAATTCTCCGATAAATAAAAAAATACGTTCAAAACCGATGAAAAAAAACGTTTTTTTGTTGTTTGATTGCGTAAAAATATTAGGTAATCAATGATGGAATATAAAATGAGACAGATTTTGATGGAATAAAAATACGAAAAAAAATAAAAGAAAATTTAAGATTTTATTTATCTGGAATAGTTTGATAATTAATCAAATATACTGTATATCATTTTCGTTGCAAGAACTTTTTTGATAGTAAACAAAAGGATAAAATTTTAAAAATTAAAATTATTATCACTTTTTTTGTTATTTTTTCCACAAAACTTTTTTTTGCACTTTTTTATAATCGATTCACAGAAAATAAAAAAAAACACATGAATGCGGGAAAGGAAATATCCGGGCCAAGGCCACTTTTTTTAGTGTTCCAATGACAAAAAAAGAAGATTTCGCCGAAAATGGTCATTTCCCTGATTGATTTATTTTTAAGTCCTCGAGAATTTTTTTTTTTTTGCTTCAGTCACTTTTCTTTATTTATTCTTAAGTAAAACTACAATTTCCTGATACTTTGAAAACTTAAAAAAAAATTTTTGTATAAAGTATGTTAGAATTGCAAATTGCAATTAAAAGAGTTTCCTTCGTTGTCTTTTTTTGCAATACAGTAATCTTCCGTTTTTTTTCTTACCGGAAAAAGTCTGTCTTCACTTTTTTTCTTTTCAATTTTTTTAATACCTTTTTTTGGACAAGAAAAAAGAAGTGAAAAAGAAGAAGAAAAAGTGACAACGAACTTCGGTGCCACTTCGTGATGGCCAGCAGCAGCAGCCGGATCGAATAGAAAATGAAAAACTTTTTTTTTTGCAGAGGAGGACCTGTATAAAAAAGTTTGTGCTTCCTATATTTTACCGAAGTTTTTTTGGGTGTCGTCAATCGTCATCTTCTTCTTCAAGTTTTATTTTTCTTGATCAAGACGAAGAAGATGATTTCTGCTTACCTGCTGTGTATAAAAGGGAAGATTCAAAAAAAAGTGATGGGGGTAAAAATGAATGGTCCAAAAAAGGAAGGAAAGATGAAAGAACATCAAGAAAAAAATGATGTCAAGAACGGTTAACATTTGTTACGTTTTTTTGAAAAAAATTGCAACATGTTTAAAAATGAATTATTACTTTTATACACATAAAGAAAAAAAGAAATCATAGACAGGCAAAAAAAACTGATGTAAAAAAGTTCAAAGAAAAAAAGTACAGTAATTCAAAATGATACCAATATATGCAAATTATGTTACTATCTTTTTTGTTGCGAGAAAAATCAAATAAAAGATAGGTTTTAGCACGAAAATTCTTGTCTTATTTTGCTGCCACAGAATTTCAAGCCATCTGATTTTTTTTGTAAAAAAAATGTTTTCCTCTGTTTTTTTTTCAAATAATGCCAGGGCCCAATTAAATTTTGATATTTATTGCCCGTATGAATGTGGATGCCTGCCTGCTGTTGCTTCTTCCATACATTTCTTCTGTTTTTACAAAAAAAATTTTTTTAATCATAAAGTTTTTTTCTTCAAGAAACGATCTCTTTTTTTCTGAAGCACTTTTTCTTTCCTTCTTCTTACAGAAGACAAGGAAGATAGAAGGAAGAAGGAGAAAAAAACTGATTCGAGGGTGGCCAGAACTGGTACCACCTGGTACTGGACCCGATAAAGAAAAAAAAAGTTCTACGAGATGCACATAAATAAAAACTTGCCCAGAAGAAAGAGTTGACAAAAAATAATAAAAAAAACCGATGTCGTTATTTTTTTGTGACTTCAACGACATAGAAAAAAATCAGAGAGAGAGAAAAAAAAAGTGAAATCAGAGGGGTCTCACGTTAACACAGAAGGGAGAAAAGGGGAGATGCGACAATTTTGATGCTCTTGTCTCCCCAAATAATTTTTTTTCCTGATGATGATGATTATACAGACGCAGCCATTTTCGGAGGGGGGTTACGTATATAACAAACAACAAAATAAAAAAACTTTCAATCATCCGTTTTTTTTCATTCCTGCTTTGAACCTTTGTCAGTGTAAAAGTGAAAAAAAAGGTATTTTGAAGTTTGATTTTTCTTTCTCTCTTTTCTATTTGGAATTTTGCAAAAGTTTCAACAAGTTTTAAATAGGCACCTTTTTTTGATCTATGAAATTGGCATTTTTTCTTGTTACAGTAATCAAAAGAAAGAAAAGAAAGAGAGATTTCAAAACGGTAAAGCAATCTGAAGAAATATTTAAAAATAAATAATGAAATGAAAAAAAAGGTACAATTAAAATCGGCAAAAATATTAAATAAAAAAAAAATAAAGCCACATAAGTTTCTTTGAAAAAAACGGATGGAAACACCTGGGCACAGAAGTCATCCAAAAATGGCATCACTGAGAAATAATTCCATCACATTTTTCTCAATCTCCTTATTTTTTCAAATTTTGGCATTTTATTTTTTGCATGAAATGAAGGAAACCGGTTGGCATCAAAAAAAACAGAAAAAAGAATTACCCACAGCTTTGAATTTACAACTATTATTTTCACAGCGGGAATAAAAAATTTACAGAAAATCTTTGAAATTGAGAGATGAGCGGTGTTCCATCGTTTTTTCAAAAAAGAAGCTGTTCAAAAAAATTTGAAGCAAAGAAAACATGGATTCTATTTTTCTACAGATGTTTGGAAAAAATTGAATGATTGGGTTTTTTGAAAAAAAATTAATGATCTTTGTTTGGGATTTTTTGTTTCAAATGTAATTTAAAAATAACTGTGTAATCATGATTTTTTTTAAAATCGAGTTTTGGCTAATCACTCTTTTACTTAAAAATATGATTGACTGATTGCAGTGTTTTTTGTTTGTTGCTTTTATTGAAAAAAGTTTTAAAAATATTTTTGGCGCCATTTTTAAAAATTAAAAAAGTTTGGATTTTTTATATACAAAATTTTAATTTTTATTGACAGTTTTTTTAAAGGTTTTAAAAGTTGCAAAGGATCGTCCATTTTTCGATATATTCTTCGATAACGGTTGTTAATGGTCATTATTTGTTTTTCGTTGTTCATCCACTGGACTTCAAGGTCAAAAAAAAATTTGAATCACATGTTTTAAGTCTTCTTCGATTTTGAACTTCTGTATTTTTGCTGACCATCTTTAACGTACTTTCTTTTTCGATTTTTTTTGCCGTTCATTGAATTGCTTTGTTTTTTCTCTTTCGTTCTTCCTTTTTTCCCATATAAGTCATAAAAAAAATTCAGAAGCAATTATCATTTTTTTCTGATTTATACAGTATTCCTCCTTCATTCATTCATTGCTTGGTTATTCATTCTTCAAAAAAAAATTCGTTTGATATATCATAGTTTTTTATGCAAATATGAATTGCGTAATTGTTTCCGGGAGTTTCAATTTTTTTTTGTTTTTCTTTTTCAAAAAAACTGGACGGATCCGTCCTTGAGAAGCTGGCGATAATATTTTTTTTTATGAAAACAAAAGTTTTTTTTTGTTTGAAAAATACTGTAACCAAAATCATGGAAAAGAACTTTTTTTATGTACTTTGGCAAAAAAAAATGTGAAGGATTTTTTGTGAGAAATGGAAAGTTTTTTTGCTGTTTTTGTAAAAATCAAGAGAAGAAACAAATTACAGGTTGTCATCCAAATTTTTTTTCGTTGTTTTTTTTATGAGAAAAGAAAAAAAATGAGATTTTGTTATATTTTTTTATGTCGTTTTTTGGCAATAACAAAAATAACAGCAGCAATACCGGTATATATTCGCCATTGATCAATTTCTACTTTTTTTCTTCAAAAAACGGTGATTTAAGGGTTTTGAAAGAAAAGAAAAAAAAAGATTTGCCATTAATATTATTTTTGACTCGCCAAAAAAAAGAGATGCAAAGATTAACCTAAATGATAGCATTGATTTAATTCTTTCCTCCAAAATAAAAACTAAAATCCAACACAATTTTTAATTTTTAAAAATGCGTTCATCTTGGAAAGAAAATGTTAAAACTATATTAAAAATTACTGTAGCCTACAGTATTATATGGTTAATTATGCCATTAATGACAATTCGGCCAATTCTTTCATTTTTTATTAATTTGGCATTTTATTCTTTATTGTTCTTTTTGTTCATTCATTTAAGTAAGTGATGCCGACGACGACACTTTACAACTTTTTTTCCGGAAGTTATTGTTTTTCGTTTGAAAACAATCAAACAATTAACCTCGGTCATGGCTTCCCTTAAAAGAAAAAACTGACGAATGCCAAAAAAAGAAAAAAAAAGATTGACTAATTTGTTCATCGCTTCTTTTTTTTGTTATCCCCTTTTTTGGCATTTGCCACTTTAGATATCTCTCTTTAAAAAAGAAAAGAAGATAGATATCCGCCATTTTAAATGGTTCTTCTTCTCTCTTTTAGGAAATGCTATAAAAAATAAAAAGTTATCGCATCTTTCCGATCTCTCTTTCTCTCTTTAAATTGTTATTGTTTTTGTTTTTTTAGTTCGTTCGTCGGCAAATGTTTTGAACAAAATTATTGGAAACATTTTTTCAAAGGATGCAAAAATTGAGGTAACAATTTTGCCATATTTTGATTCAAGCCGTCACTCATTTATTCATTCAATTTGGCCAATTTTTATTTTTGAAAGAAAATTACTTCGAAGTTTGGAAAAGAATGCATAAATAAATATGAAACATTTTGAATAAAAAAATAAATTCGTTGAAAATTGAATTTTTTGTAAAATTTTGTTAATAAAAATATTTAAAAACAAAACATAAAATTTTTATCCGAAAAAAAATTAGTAAAAAATTTTTTCGATTACGAAATTTTGTTTTTTTTGAATAAAGATTTGTTTTCTTAAACAGTTTTATTTTTGCAATTTTGTAAAAATAAATGGTAAAACAAAAACGAAAACGAACAAAATAACAAAATGAAATAAATTATTCTGCAACTTCAATATTACCAAGGAATCGAAGCTTTTTTTTAGCAGTCTGAAAAACAGCTCGAATGTTATCAGATTGTTGAGTTCTATCTTCAAGAATTTTATTCAATTTAACATTTTCTTCATCAACAAATTCAGCAATCCAAAATAAATTTGAATAAAATGTAAAAGATAAATTTATTGTTTGATTTTCAATCTTTAAACTTGGATCCTAAAAAAATATGTTTAAATCTTAGATTCAAAAAAATGACAGCAAAAAAACTTACAGCAATAAATTCAAAAAATTCTTTAAAATTAAAGCGGCACAAATCACAAACAAAAGAAAAGCATTCAATTGTTGGATTTGAAAGAATTGTTTCTCCAAGTTTAATAAAATGTTTTTTCTTTGAAAATTTTTGACAAATTTTTCTACCAAAACTATAGACAAAAACAGTTTTAATTAGAAAAAAGAGAAAACATACTGAAAACAAGTTTGATGTTTAGCAGCTTTAATAATATCATAATAATTTGGCTTTTCAAACCCAAAATTACATCTTAACATAACATTACTGCTTTGAATTTGTGGTAAATATTTTTTAAGCAAATATCCTGGAATATATCCACCAAAAATTGTCTAAAAAAATTTATGATTTCGAGGATTTCATTTTTCCGGGGCCATGGTCCGGGCCAAAAAATGAAAGTAGATTGCACGCAAGCTGCAGCAAAAAAGCCGTTCTTTTTGCAAGGCCGTAGCCAGAAAAAAATTTCGGGGGAGCACCACTATTTGGGGGGGGGGGGGGAACCCCTTTGATCTTTTGCCGTTGCCAACACGAAGCGGCAAAACATCAAAGGAGATTCATCGATAGAAAAGAAGAAATTGCTTACCATTGGAGCTTGATTAATTGAATATTTTTTTGATGTTAATAAAAATTTAAGCATGTCATCAGAATATTTAATCAAATCAATATCAGATTCAGAAATTTTAATCAATGATAAATTTACAATATCAAATTCAGATAATAGTTCAATAAATTCTTTTTCATTACCTCTGTTTGGATCAAAAGTTGCCATTTGACATCCAAATCTACTCATAAATACAGGACCAATTGGAAAAAGTCTTAAAAACGGGTTAATTAAAAAACAAAAACTCAAATAAAAAAATTCTTACTGAACAAAAAAATAAAATTTATTTTTTTCTTTTTTTAATGTAATTTCAAAAGAATTTGACATCATTTTTTTGTTATATTTAACATCAAAATATTGTGACCATGGAAAAAATGCTTTATTAAAGCGTGAATTCATACGTTTTTGAAATGCTTGCATCAATTGAATAACATTTTCTTTGTCTTCTTCATTAGCATATTGATACGGTTGTGGGCGAGGTGGTTGTGGTGGAGGTAATAATGCAGGAGCCGTTGATCTTGCTGAAGATAAAATTATAGTTAAAAATTTTTAGTATTTTTGAAAGGGGGAAAGGTCTTAAATAAAAAAAGAAAAAAAAGCAGCCATAATTATCGTTCATAAGAAGCAGGCGATGAAAATGAACTTCTTTTTAAACAAATAAAAAAGCATCCAGAACACTTTTTATATATTTTGGAGTAGTAATTATGGCATAATTATGCATATTTTAGCAGAAAACAGTATTTAAAAATTTTGAGTTGAACGTCATCGTGTTCTACTTTATCATAGGCAGCCGTTTTTGAGTATCGAAAAAAATTTTTGTTTTTTGGCGTGAAATTATCACAAAATGTCTGAAGTTTATTGTAAACAAAAATTAGCTCCCAACTCCTTCATTAGAGACTATCAAGGATGAAAAACGCGGCTGATGCCCGTGGTAGGTGCATTTTTTGATCAAAGGCTTTAGCCAGATAATCATGCACCGTTAAATAAAGCAAGCTCTAATTTTTTGTCTTATCTTCTTTTTTTAAAAACAAGAAACAAACCTCCATAGCCTTGAGTAAATGGTCCTCGGATTCCAAGTTGATTTATTTGATATGGATTAAGTAAACGTTGGGATGCTTGAAAATATGAAATTTCCGGTGCTGGGGCTCTGCAAAAAAAGCAGCCATAATTATCGTTCATAAGAAGCAGGCGATGAAAATGAACTTCTTTTTAAACAAATAAAAAAGCATCCAGAACACTTTTTATATAGCATTCTTGGAAATTCAAATGGGTTCTAAAAAATTTATACAAAAAGGTTATCTAGTTTTTTTTGATATTTACTTGAATAACAAAAGCTGAAACAGAAGAAATTTGTTTTGTATCAGTTTCCTGTTTCTTTGTAAAATTTTCATTAAATGAATCCAATGCAGTTGTTTCAATTGAATTTTCATATGCTTTAATATGAAGTGAAAGTGTGCTATTTTTGGTGGTGGTGGAATTCTTCCCTTTCTTTAATTCATCTCCTTTTTCAAAGCCATCACGTTTTGCAAAATTTGATGATAAATCCTTTGTTGAATTTTTCCATGATTTTGAATTTTTTCCTGTTTGATCATTATTTGAAAAACCTTACAATTTTTGAGGCTGCAGTCTTTAAGATTTTTACTAATCCAACTTCTGAGTAAAAATGTCTTCAAAACTTTTGCAATTTTATACTGGGAGCGGAAGGGGTTTCATACATTTTTCATTTTAACGTGTTTTTTTTTTCGAAATGGCATAAACCTGAGGATCAGGGTATTTTTTTTATTTTTTTTTTGTCTGGTCGTCAGGCTCAAGCCATTTTGAAAAAAAACGTTAAAATGAAAAATGTATCAAACCTCTCATTAACAAAACTAAAAACACATAATAAAAATTTTTAGCAGCTTTTGTAATCCTTGTTTTCATAGCAAGAAATTTTGAAAAAAGACTGCAATCTTTTCTTCTTTTTTTACCACATTTCAAAACTTTTTCTGTTGAAACATTTTTTGGAAGTTTAAATATTGCATTAGAAGAAAAATTTTGATGATTTTGATTCAAATTGAGATTGCGGTATTGCCCATTTGCAGATTTATCAGTGTCAAAAAGTTTATGCTTATCTTTAAACAAAAAATCTTTTGTTGTCATCTAAAAATACAGTAAAATATATTATTTTTTATCTACCTTTTTTATGGTATCGCAAAAATAAAAGCTAACACGGTTCAAAGTTTTTAAAAAAAATTTTCAAAATAAAAATTTTAAAAAAAGCAGCTATCGTCTTTGCAAAAAAAGCCCAACTGACTTTAAAAAAACCAATTTTGCTGGGAAAAAAGCGCGCAATCCTTTTTTTTAAATATAAAAAAACACATTTATCGCTTCGCAAATCGAACACTTTCATCAATTTTTTAATTGACATTTTCTTTTTCCTGCTCGTTTCGCGCTAAAAAAAGTCTGGCATTTACAATTTTTCCGGTTGTTCAAACAATCATTTAGAAAAAATTATATTTTTGAACGATAAATATATGAACACAACAACATATGGCTTGCATATTTTTTTCTACAATTTAGGCCAATGATATATCCGAACAAATATAGCACAAAAAAGCATTTTTCCTACAAAAAATTATAAAATAGATATAATCTTCTGTTTTTCAATTACTGTTAACTTTTTTTTACAGTTTTTTTCCATGGTTTTTGAAAAAGCTTAAAAGCTTCTGAATTCTGTAGTATTAATTGTTCCAGATTTTTTAAATTTTTCATGATCCATGGTCTAAACTGTAATACAGTGGATCATGAAAAATTTAAAAACTGGAGAGGATTAGGTTTTAGTTGCAGTCCAAAAATTAAAGTTTGGATTTTCGCTTCAAACAAATTTGTTCATAAACAATCAAGCACACACTCTGTCTTTTTCTTTTTTGCTTCTTTTTTATGGTAAGCACCCCAAAAATATTTGCAAATGTTATTTTAGATTAGATTTTTTGCCTTTTAATGTCGATTCTTCAGACAATATATATATTTCTTTAAATGTTGGCAATATGCTTTTATGAATCAACATTGTAAAATTGTCCCATTTCTTCCATTGCGCACTTTTTTAAGTTGTTCGACTTTAAAGTTTAAACAAGAAAAAAAAACAGACACAAAAAGGCGTTTTGTTTCTTCGCTTGTTAGTGCTAGAAAGCTTTTAAGAAGTTGCAGTTTTAATATTTATAATTGCAAATACCATTTATAGAATTGATTTTTGCATTCAAGGATTTATCAGTTAAGTTAATCTAGCATTGAATCAGTTCTCTTATATTTTGTTAAGCAACTACAAATTTTTAATTAAACTAAAAATCAAAAATCAATAACGAACATTTAAAAATTTATTCATCATTGAACGTTTTAGGCTAAAGTAAAAACCTTTTATTTTTTATTTTTTCATCGATTCACTACCTTTTTTGCCTATGCACAAAAAAATTCATTGAAACAGGTCAGTGAAAAAACGGTGTGAAAAGCATAGTCTTTTGGGCCTTTCCTTTTTTGTAAATTTCAAATTCGAACAAAAAATATTACATTTCAACTTTTTTTTTACAAAAACTTTCGTGTATCCTTTTTTTCTGCTCTCTCTTTTTTTATCGTTTCTTTTTTCTCTCTCATTTTTTATTTCCTTCTTTTTTTAGCAAAGATGGATTTTCAATGTTATCAACGGATGCTTCAACAATCACAACATCAATCACCAATGAATTTCTATCCATCACCTTTTCATCCACAACAACAACAACTTCATGGACAATGTCAACAACAACAAGGAATGATGAATCCAGATTTCTATAATCCATTTCTTTCAATGCTTCACCAACAAACTACTTTTATGGCTCAACAACATCATCAACAGCAGCAACAAAATCAACGTAACACTTTTCAACTTCCATCTTTTCTTCCACATCAACAACCTGCATCAACATCTTTATTTGATCCTGCTTCAACAATAATGATGATGGCAAAAGGACATCCTTCTCCTCCTCAATCATTCGCTGTTTCATCAAATGGATCTGTTAAAGAAGAAACGCCTCGTGAAGTTTTTTTTCGAACTTTATCAACGTAAGTTTTTTTATAGTACTATAGATCGGCTTTCGAAAGCCTTTTTGCACCCGACTTTCACTTTCAACGAAAGAAGCGTCGCATTTTGACGATGATTCATTTGTTGTAGAAGCTCTTTTAGAAAAAGCCGATCCAGCATCTAATGTACATGTTTAAACAATCGTATTACATTTTAGACTTCTCAAAAATGCAAATAAACGCTTCAGTGGAAAAACAACAACATGGAAGAATCCATTTCTTTACAAAACAAATTTATGCGTAAATTATACACGTCGATTATTTTGTCGTTTTGGTGTTAATTGCTGGTATGCACATGGTACACATGAACTTCGTTGTATTCCTGAAGTAAGTTTATCTTTAATACCCATCTATTTAATACTATTTACATCTTTTAGTCTGATGAATTACCTGATCCTGAATTTATTATTCAATATCTTTCATTCCTTGGTCTTCCAAATCAATATCTTCAACAAATTATTCATGAAGCATATCGAATTGCAAGCTTTCACCAATCTATCTCAAATAGTCCAACATCATCTAAACAATCAGCACCATCTCATACTTCAACAACTTCTTTATCTTTAACAAATTCACCAATCAATAATGTTCTTCCTACTGTAACTGATCCAGTTGCTAGTACTCCAAAATCAAAACCTGATAAATTTTACTCTTCTATTGCATCAAATGGTGGATGGGCTGACATTGAATCTGCACTTAGTGATATCATTGGAAATAATCTTTTCGGTAAAAGCTATGAATATTTTGGTACTCCTCAAAAGCCATAAAAATGCGTTCTACGAAAAAAAGGCTCTTTTTTAAATTTGATTTAAGTTTTTGTTTATCGTAATCTCTTATTGTTTTTACTTTTATACTGTCGTTATTGTTTTTTTCAAAATGTTTGCATTTATTGTTTATCGTTATCCTGGTCTTTTAACCTTTTTTTTGTAATGCTTATATTTTATGATTTTGAAATAAATTTAACATTTTTTGAAACTTCTGTTTTTATTAATCTCTGATATTTGGAATCCATCCTTTTTATTGTTTTATGACATATTTGTAATATTATTCTCTTCTTCAACGATTAAAAATACGGAATCGTAAAATGAAAACTGCGGCAAAAAAAATTTTATTTTTAAACGAGATTATAAAACGTTGGAAACGTTTCAGGGTTTTGGTTTTTTAATCGATAAATTTCAAAGAGTATATTTGATTTATCTTTTTAAAAAACAACATGGAATATTTGAGGAAATTTTTTTGTACTGAATAAAAATATTTTATTATTTTACAAATATTAAAAAAATTAAACCCGTTTGTACAATATCATTATTTTTGAATATAAATGTTTAAAAAAAAACAAATATTAACAAATAAAAAATTCCAAAGTTTTTGCGAAACAAAAATATCAAAACGAAATTTTCAAACCTTTTTTTAAAATAAATGCCATTTTTACGGAGCTTTTAACTGTTGTTTTTTGCTTTAAAAAAGTGATAAAAAAGTATTTTTTTGATAAATATTTACACGTATATTTACAAAGGTTTTTTTTCATTGCTATAAAAATGTTTTTACACTATTGCACCATGTTTCTGAAATTCAATTCACTTTAAGGCATTTTAGTTTCAATTGGTGAATCGGCATTTTGTCCATATCCAATATTTATAACACCATTATTAATTTGTGTCATATCAAGTAAAGGAAGTGGTGGCTTTAATTTTCGTGGAGATTCAGCTGCAACTAAACCAATTGGATTTGCAAAAGAATTATCCGAGCAACGAGTTTTTCGAAGTTTCATTAAAAAATGCTTTTTTCTCTAAAAAACAAATGCATTGAATTGATTTTAAAAATATAAAAATAAACATACCTTTTCTTTCGTACTTGCACAAGAAAGTGTATCAGTAATAGCTTTTCGGAATCGTTGCGAGAGAAATGCATAAAGAATTGGATTAATTCCACTATTAATAAAAAGTAACAAAAATGTTGTTGGCTGAATTAATGCTGATAAACAATTGAGACATCGAGGAGCTAAAATTATAAAAGTTTTTAACAATGTTAAATGTGTGAAAAAATAAACTAACCATTTGTATCTCTCCAAACTGACCAAGTTAAATATAAATATCTTGGAAGAGAAAGTAGCGCAAAGCATGAAACAATTACAACAACAAGTTTTATAACTCTTTTTCGACTATCAACTGCTTCAAGATTTGCTTTATTTTGTGAGCTGTCAATTGAGTTTTCTATAATTAACCAAATATTAAAAGTTGTTTTATTGTTTTGATAAAAACATACTATTTAAAAGTTTTGTTCGTACTGCTGCAGATGATGATATTGATGTTGTAGCTTGTGAAGATCGTGTTACTGAATCTCGATCGGTTGAACGTAAAAGTACAATTCCAACGGTTATATAAATCACCAATAAAATTACAAGTGGAATTGCATACCAAACAATTAAATTAATTGTTGTAACAACTTGTAAAACATTTATTTCACCCATAACTAAGAATCTGCGAGTGCAAATCTGAAAGCATAAAATTTAAATAATGTTTTTTTGGATGGAATGTAAGGTGGTGCGCAATCGATATCCATGGTGACGAAAATCGAAATTTTGAAATTATCGCAACATTTTTCCAATCCAAAATCGAAAAACCGAAAAAAATTTTATTGTCGAAAAAAAATATCAATATTTCGATTTCGGTATTTTGAGCTTTTTGAAATCAAAATTTCGATTTTGCAAAATCTTGGCGGATCAAAACAGTCAAACTCGATGAAACTCCGAAAAGATCAAAGGCGGCAAATGTATTATGTTGAAGTTGATCCGACCTAACAAAAAATAAATAAAAACTTACACCATATTTTTCTCCAGTTTCTGGATTATTTAATTCAATATATTGAACTGCAATTAAATATGGTAAATTCATTATTGCAGATGCCGTCCAAACAATTATTGTACTTGCAATTAGCACCGATTTTGTCATTAAATGATGGACTAACATTGGTCGAATAACAGCTATAAATCGTTCTATCGAAAGTAGAACCTATAAAAATACATTTTTTATTGTTTCAACTTTAAATTTTATATATCTTTTACCAAAATTCCAGCACTTATATTTGGGATCATATGTAAAATATATACATATGAATGGCACATAATTCTTCCAAATGGCCATGCCCCATATTCAAATAAAACAAAATGTGCCGCATTTTGAAAAACACAAAATATTCCAACTAATAAATCAGCGATTGCTAAATTTGCTAAGAAAAAATTCGTCACAGTTCTCATTGATCGATTACTGATAATAATTAATAGAATTAAAAAATTTCCAAATACACATGATAAAAATACTAAAATATATGTTGCAAGAAAAAAGGATTTTACAATTGGTTCATTTAAAATTGATCGATCAACTGGTCCCGAAGTTTCTTCTTCAAAGTCTTCAAATGGCGCAAGTGTTGTTGACATTTTTTATATATTTTTTGGTGTCCTTTCAATTAAAAACAATTAATTCGTTCAAAAATAAAATTTTGCTGCAGATTTCGAAGCTAATTTTGGAACATTTAAAAATTGTAAAAAAAATGATGAAGTGCTAAAAAAATTCAATTAAAGTTGTTAAACATTTTTTTTCTTAAAACTAAAAAGCGACAAAAATCACGCGATTAAAAAAGCAAACAAACACAAAAAAATTTTTCAAAAATTAAACTTTTCCCCCCTCATTTTTTTTATTTAAGCTTATTTTTGCTCCTAAACTTTTTTTAGCTATTTTGAAGGAAAAAAACGGAACATTTTTTTCCAAACACTTGAACTTTTTTAGGTAGAATAAATAAATGTCCTAATTTATGCCGTGGCAAAAAGCGGAAAAGTTCAAACTAAAGAGATAAAAAGCGTAGCATTTTCGAAAACATTTATTTTCGTCATGAATTTTTTTAAACAAAAAAACATTCGAAAAACTTTGGCCGTTAAACTTAAATTAAGATAATTTTGCCAATGCCATTTTCCAGCTTTTAATGACAGCTTCTAATTACATCTTTTTTCAAACAAATAAAAACAGGAAAATTGGGCATTTTTTGAAAGGCTAACAAAAAATGAAATAGAGAGAAAAGTGTTATGAAATTATCCATTTTTGAAAAATTTTAACACATTTAACACTTGATATATATTTTATTAAATTGCTTTCGTTTTTGAAACTTTCAATTTAAAAAAAAAAGGTCAAAGCGTATTTTTTGGAAAAAAAATGAAACACGCAAAAAATTTGTGTTTTTTTGAAGAAAAAAAATGCAAAAAAAAAGTGGTGTCAGAATTTCAATTGGCAAAGGAGCAAAATTTTGCTTTTTTAAAGGGGGCCAATTTTTGAAGAACGGTATTGCAGCCAATTTTTTGAAAAGAAATTTTTATAGAAAATTGGTTTTTTGGCTACACTGTTTTTTTTTTACCAGATTAGAATTTGAGGATCTGTGTAATACTATAAGTTATTTCCTAAATCAAAGTTATCAGATCTGCTCAAGACCATCAAAATCATTAACTTCCGTTTTTTAAGAAAAGCATAACATTTTAAAACCGAAGAAATACGTAAATTCTAAAAACAGCTGCAGCTTTTAAAAATAATGTAAAAGAAAATAAAACCTTTTTTTAAAAAGAAAGTTTTATGTTTCTTTTTTTCTTTTTTTGAACTAAATTTATTAAAATAAATATTATATTATATATTTTTACGTAAGCAAAAAAAACGAAAAGTCAAAAAAGAAGGTTCCATTTTTTCAAAAAAAAAAATACAAAAAGTAAATAAACGAAGAGAATCAACTGAATTTCATAACAAAAGAAAAAAAGAAGACCATCGAAAAAAAAACAAGAATGATTCAAAAAATGAAAACTCGTGAAAGCTTTGAATCTGTTTTTTGAAGCAAAAAAAGCATGAAACCGTTTTTTAAAAAATTCGTATTTGTGTTTTTTCTTTTTTGAAAAAGTCAAAGTATCAAAGACAAAAATAGTAAAAAAAAATAATACTAATAGATTCCTCCTTCACTCTTATATTTGACTGCAGAAAAAAAACCAACTATACACTTATTTCTTTGTATTTATTAGTATTATTATTATTCTAATTCTTTCTTCCCCTTCTTCGTTTTTTTGCAAGAAAAAAGAATTCAAATTTCTGTTTTGAAACTCAAAACTTTTTGTTCTTTTTGAAGATTTAATATTCTACTCAAGTCTTTTGTTAACGTTCTTCTTCTTCTTCGAGCATGCTTGCACGAATAATAATAGTAAAAATTCTAAAAAAGTGACCAAAACTTACTTCATTTTTTCTCAAATTTTTTTTAACATATTTGTTTTTAGAATTTTTAAAGAAAAAAAAAACAAAAAATAACCTTTGTTAAAAAAGTTTTTTTTGGGAATAACTCAAATCTAAAGCAAAAAAATTCTCAAAACCGCTCTAGAAATTCTACCGTAATCCGTTTTGTAACTACAATTTTTTTGAATTCAATAAATTCAAAGGAAAGTTTTTGCAGACTTTAAAACTTTTAAAGTGGCATATTTTAATTGTGGTGCCAGACAAAGAAAAATTTCGAACTTTGCTCCTTTGAAGCTTTTTATTTTGCAAAATGCGAACAAATAAATGTTTAAAAACATTTTGGACGTTGCAAAAAAAGCTTGAAATTACATACAAAATTCAATTATGTCATTTAACATAAAATTTTTGCAACAAAAAAGGTTATAAAATTTTATGAATCCGCAAAGTTTGGCAAAAACGGAACCAAAAAAAACAAATTCCAATTTTTCGGAACTTTCAATAAAAAAAGTCATCGAAAATGTTTTACGTCAAACATTTTCCAGACTTTTTTCAAAAAGAAAAAACAGCAATAAAAAAAGAAGAAGTGGAAGCATTAATGAAATTGTTTTTACTTTTTTTAATTATATTTTTATTTCTATGTGAAAATGATCTGATCATTTGAGAAAAAAAAGGAAGATGAAGATTAAATACTTAAAACAAATATTTAAAGTTTTAAAAGGTCTCCGAAAACAATGAAAAAAAGTTTTTTTTTAGCATTGACCGGGAAAAATGGAAGCTAATTAAGATTCATAGTTAAAACTTTTAAAAAGTCAAATGCTTTTTTCATTCTTTTTTATGTTCTAAAGTCTCCTGCTGTTGTTTTTGCTTTTTGATAAAAAACGGTTTTAAAAAAGTTTTTTTAAAGCAGTAATTACTTTTAAGCAATTTTGATGTCATATTTTGGCACCTTTGAAACAAAAAAAATCGTAAAGTTCATCGCTGAGACGCAAAAACTTCGAAAAACTTCATCGTCAAAAGTTTAAGGATGTTTCCCAATTTTTGACTTTATTACACCTCTCAAAAACATGCTCTTTCAATTTAAAACTACTTATAAGAAAAACGACAGCGATATCAGTTTTTTTTTGCAAAAAATAGTAATATACTTTTTTGGCATCTTCAAATTTCTTTTAAGTTTTTTACACAAAAAGTACAGTTTTATATTTAACCAATTTCCTGAATCCTAAAAAAAGTGTACAAAATGCAACACTTTTTTATTTTCTTCCAAAAAAGTAGTGTATTTAAAACTAACTTTTAGTTTCAATGAGAAAGTCTCATGGGAATAATTATTGTGGAAGAACAGATAAAAGAAAAGATATCAAATCAGTTTTTATGTGTCCAAAAAATGTGTGAATGAATGAAGGCAGGAAGTGGAAGACTATATTGGCATTCTTTGGAAAAAAAAGTAAAGTTCTATAGTTTGCATATTATAGTTATTTTTTCTTTATAGTAAACAGGATTCTTATTTTTAAGTTTTCTATGGAAAAATACAAAGAGAAGAGAGAGAGAAATAAAAGATTATTTTTAATGGGTCAAAAATCAAGGCGATATTTTTTCAAAAGTTTGCTCCTTTTCAATTTTTACCGAAAAAGAAGTGATAAAAAATAAGTTATCAAAAATCTCCCTTTAGGCGGCTCGAGAATGTAGCATCGGTGGTTCAGTGGTAGAATGCTCGCCTGCCACGCGGGCGGCCCGGGTTCGATTCCCGGTCGATGCAATCCTTTTTTTGTTGAAAATTTTACAAAACTATTAACAATTTAAACTCACAATCCAAATTTACAGCTTTTCATTATCAAATTATAAGTGTTATCGAAGCAATAAACTTATTTTTAAAGAAATGTAAAACCATTCAACCTTACATAGAAAAACATGGTTATTATGAATCATTATTAATAAAAACTGAAAACATTAAAAGTCATACTTTTTGATTAATAAAAGTTAATTACCAGAAACTTGCAAAAACAGTAATAATTATTCAATATTGTTTTTGAAAAAAAAGTGACTAACAGCAATTACGGTAATTGACTCATTAAGCTAAATGTGATTAAAGTAATGTTCAAATCTCAACATTTTTGATGAAGTTCAATGAGAATAAACAACTTTTTATACGACAAAAAAAGCAATAAAAAATGTCATTTCAAGCTTCCTCCTCCTTTTTTTTTCTTCCCACTTTTTTCATCTCACCTCATAAAAAAAACAACAACGACTTTACTATTTTTCTTTTCTCTCTTAGGATTTTTGCCAGAGACTCGTCTTCCTTGTTTTTTTCCTTTTTTTAGTCCCAGAAATTTCCAATTTTAAATAAATTTAAACACATTTTTAAACAAAAAAAGAACTGAAAGAAAATCGTACAAAACCAAATTTTTTGCAGAAAAATTTAATTTTTAATTTCTTTTCTAAAAAAATTTTATCGAATCAAAACACAGAAACGTATCTTTTCAAAACACATGAAATATTTAAATAAGAAAAAAAAGATTATAATTAAAATCCAATTTTATTTAAAAAAACTTTTTTCAAATGTATAAAAAACGGAATATTTCCAACAACAGTTGTTTTAGCAATTCTTTTAAAAAGGGTAATTAAAGATTTTTTTATGAATGGCAATAAATAATTCGAAATTGCCTAATTTACAAACTATGACAAATTAGTATCGAAAAAAATGATGCTAAAAAGAGTATATAGTTTTTATTGGCTTTGAAAATATGTGAAAACTAAAAATAGAAATTTTAAAGTCTAAAAAAATAAGAGCAAGAGTGGTTCCGGGTTTTTTATTTATGCAACTATATTTTTCATGGAATTAAAGCCATAATTATTTATTGGCATTGAAACTTTCAAAAATGCCAATTTTAGTAATACAAGTGATACAGAAAAGGACATGACAAAATTAAAGGGTATGTGACTGGGAAATGCAGTTACAAAAAATTGTAATGAAAAATAAAATACAAAATTTTGCAAAAAAAATTTTGTGTTTCCAAAGCTTTTAAATATAAGATATTATCTCAAATGTCTTATTAGTACTCAGTTCTCACAAAGACTACATATATGGATATTTGATTCCACAACAAAAAAAAACCTTTAAATATCAGTTTTAAATTTACAAAGCAATTTAATAAATTTTAAACACGAGACTCAAAAAAGTAGGATTTTAATGAAATTTGCACTTTTAAGAAAAACACAAGACTCTGCAGCAACATTTCTTAATTTTGAATCTTTTTTCCTTCTTTTTCTTTTTTCTGTTTTAATTGTTTATTTACAAATTCCAAGAAGTAAATATTAAAAAACAAAAGTCTCTCCAATTTTGGCACATTTTTTTCTCCAAGTTTGAATAAATTACGACCATAAAAAAACTCAACCACAAAGTTTTTTTTGTGACAAAAAAAGTTAAAACAGAAAAATTATTGTGTGAGAAAAAAAATATAAAAGAAGCAAAAATCAAAGAAAAAAATGCCAAAAATTGTTTTAAAAATAATTTTTAAGTGTTTTTTTTTCTTCCTGCTTTTTTTATTGTTGTTTCACGGAAATGGAAGAAAAAAGAAATATTTTATGGAATTGTGTGAGTTGAGAGTATCTTATGACACTTTCTTCTTTTTCATTCATTCACATCCAAAGACTTCTTTCTTTTTTCTTCAGAAAAGTGAAAAAAAAATGGATGCAAAATGGGTTTTGAAGGTGGTGGGGTTAAATAAAAAATTCATCACTTTTTTCTTTAAAATGTATCAAATTTATATATTTTTATTTACTTTTTTAAAAAAAAGCCGAGAAAAAATTTGACTCAAATTTGAGGTAACCTATTTTGGGGTGAAAATAGTATGTGTCAATCCAAGCTAAAAACACAGAAACAACTTTTCTGACGTTTTTTTTCTTTTTTTGGAAGTATAATTAAATTTTTAGGTTAAAAAATTAAATTCATTTCTTTTTTTCGTGGCAAGAGAAAAGAATGGCGTTTGTGAAACATTGCATTTATTTTTATCAATTTTAAAAAAGTTTTATGGGGGTTGGACAAAAATGCAATAAATTTTTTAAATTAAGGAACTTTGTAAAAATTAAATTAATTTTTTTTTTAAAATTGAAAAAAAGACAATAATCTAATAAAACATTAATTTTTTTTGCTTTAATCCTAAAAATACAGCAATCGATAAGTTTATGTGAAAAAGTAAAAAGTTTTGACAAAGTTGAACATCTAAAATAAAAAAAGCGTCGAAGGACCAATCTTTTCTTTTGTGTGAAAATTTAAAACCATTTTACAAAATCTTTAAAAAAGCAATCAAAAAAACCTATGCTTTACAAAAAATAATGTTTGCGCCTACGTTTCTTAAATGATGCACTTAAAAAATGAAATTAGAGTGACGCAAAATAAAGGCTGGAAAAAAGGTAGAAGCAGGAGAAAGTAAATCTTGTATTAAATGATCGGCAAAAATCAAGAAAGAACAAAAAGAAGTAGAAAAGTGATTTTTGATTAATAAAATAAATCTCAGACATTTATTTATTTAATCAAAGATACTATTGTCTTTCTTTTAAAAAAACGTCTTTTTGATTCTTTTGATTTCTTAATAGACAAATCAGATGATGTTCCATCAATCAGCTGAACAAATGTAAAAAAATTAAAAATTTTTAAGGAAAATGGATACTTTATTTTTTTGATTTTTAGCTCAAAAATGTTTTACAAAAGTCACGAGAAAACATATGTATAAACGCTTTTAGAAAAAAAAGCAGGAAGAAGGAAACATGAGTAGCACAGGCTTATTAGAAGCTTGCTGCTAGTTTTCTCTCCTACATTTTATTTCATTCAAATCTGAAAGGAAACAAACGTCAGATGCGTCAATTATTATTTCCGCTTTTTCTCCCCCTTCTTTTTCTTTCATTTGTTGAAGCCTTTTTTTAATCAGTCTAAAATGGCTTAACAAAAAACTGGTGTATACCAAATAAGAAGATTATTGTCAAAATTGCATGTAGCGGCTTTGGAGGAAAATAAATACATAAAAGAGCTAAAAAAATAAATGTTTTTAAATTTAGTGAAAACTGGCAGTTTGCAAAACCCAAAGTTTTTCAAATGCTTGAAAGTATCAACTTCTTCAATTGGTTTGCAAAAATGTTATGATCATTTTACAACACTTAAAAAGCTTAAAGATCCCATAAACCCTCTTCAAAATACAATCAGCTATCAGTCTTATGACAAAGAACTTGTAAAAAACTAAAACTTAAACACAATGACCTGCAAAAAAACTTGAAAAAGCCGTAACGTCGACACTCAATCCAATAAATACTGTTTTTTCTTCTTCTTCGACCTCGCAAAAGAGTAAAGTTGTAACAATACTTAAAAGTTTTGTCTAACGTTTTTTTAAAAATTCGAAAATCAAAAGAGGAAAAAAAGAAGCGGAAATGTTAAAACATTTGTTAAAAATTCAAGTAAAGTGCAAAAAAAGACGACAGACATCCATCAAAAAAAGAAAGAAGCAAATGTCCTGCGCGAAACACAAAAAAAGAAGAAGAAAGCCAGCAAAAAATAAAAAACAAATAAAAGGAAGAATGGGAAAAAAAGCACTTTTTTTCTAAAAAACCGTTAACATTTTAAATACAATGGAAGGCAAAAAAATATCGCAGGTGAATAATCTAAAAATTTGAAAACGTGTATCTCTTTTTTTGAAAAGGGTTTCAAATGCCTTTTTTCTCTAAATATAATGGATGAAAGTTCTGATGCAAAAAATATGTGAAAAAAGTAACTCATATTTTGAGAAAAAGTGTCAAATAACATTTTTAAAAACTGTCCCAGACAATGTCAAAATATTTTAGAAGGAGGGATACTGTAAGAGGCAACAAAATGAACAAAGATTATTTTTTGAGCAACACTTTGATCTAATCAAAACACAAAAAGAACACGTTAATAAATGAAAAAAATGAAAAGAAAATTATTTGTCTTAACAAAAGTATGTTGTTTTTTTCTTCACCGAAAAAGGGGAACGACTTGATAAATGTTTTCTCCAGAAAAAAAAAGATAAAAAATTTATCAGAAATCTCCCTTTAGGCGATCCGTAAATGTAGCATCGGTGGTTCAGTGGTAGAATGCTCGCCTGCCACGCGGGCGGCCCGGGTTCGATTCCCGGTCGATGCAATTTCTTTTTTGCATTTTTTGTACAACAGAAAAAAAATTTCAAACATCCAGAAAGTATTTATTTAAATTTTTTAATAAACATTTAAACTAAATACTTCTCACCCCAAAAAAAGTAAAAATATCTTTTTTATTACAACTAACAAAAAGGAAAAATGAATTAACAAAGAAAAAAAGCAGGAAGGAGGAAAAAAAGTTATATTACAAAGTTTCAAAATCTAAAAAGTAATTGTCCCTTTTTCTCTCTTTTTGAAAAACAGTTGCTTTTTGGACAACAATAAAAAAACATAAGAAAACATTTTTTGCACTTCCTTGTGAGATTTTTCCAGTCCGTTTTTTCGTCAAAAAAACTTGGATCAAGTTTCTGGTTATTTACGTCTTTAAAAAGAATAGGCTTTTAACAATGAAAAAAGTTCTTTTTTGCAAAAATTATGAAAATTCAAAAGTCAAAAATTATTACAAAAATAGGTCTGCAAATCTTTTGCAAATTCTTTTGTAAAAAAATTACAACAAAAAAAGAAGAGTCCAAAGATACAAAAAATAAAACAAACAAATCTCTCATGTTTTTGTAATTTACTTGCAAAAACAAAGTTTTACTTTTTTTTAATTTTGAGCAAAAAAATTAAAGTAAAAAATGTAAAACGGAAGTAAAAATTTTGTCGATTTTTGGCTATTTTTTAAAGAAAAAAAAGTGAAAACACTTTATTCATAAAAATTTTATATTTCCATTGTATAAAAATGTTCTTGATCATTAATAATGTTATTTATACTACAAAAATACAGTAAAAAGTTCAAGAATACAAAAAATTTCAAGTAAATTTCAAAGTTTTGATAAAAATGAAGAGCAACAATTTGATTTTTCACTTAAAGTTTCCAAATCAATCGTTTAAAAAAAACAATCAACAGCTTTGTTTTTGAAAAGGAATAATAAATATCAAATTACTATTTACAATAATGATTAGTTTCATCACATAATGTATGAAATTAATTATTCGATTTTTTAAACTTTGAATTTTTTTATAAATGGCAAAAGAATTCACAAGGAATCAAAGCAAAAATTAATTGAATATCCACACTTGAAAAAATTGCATTGTTTGTCACTTTTGCGTAAAGCTTCTTTTTATAACTTTTGTTTATTTATAGAAAATTGAAAAAAATTCATTTTTTATAGAACGGCCTTTTCATTGAAAATTCCACGAGTATCATTTTTATTTCTTTACTTTCTTTCTTAAAATAAAAGCAGTAAGCTTTTTGCTACTTTTTCTTGCAAAATAAAATGTCATTTATATTTTAGAATCTGAGAACAATGCCTTCAGTATTATTTTGTTTTTATTTGTTCGGATGCAATTATATAATTGCTTGTTCCAAGTTATACATTCTTTTTTTAAATTCTCGAAATCGAATTAATTATAAAAAAAACAACGGAAAAAAGATTTTAAAAAAGATTTTTTTCAGAAGAATTTACGTACAACTGTCCCTAGTATAGTAGTTAATTAGTTCTATTTATGCTTCTAAATTAAATTTATTAATAAAAAAAACATATCACAAAATAATAAGCAACAAAAAAAATTGTTACAAAAGATACAATAAGAAAATTCAAAAAAAGAGATAATTTCTAAAAATAAATAGCACGTTTTAATTTTTTCATTTCCCATCCATCAAGAATTTCTTTAACACGAGGAAGCAGTGGATTTTTAAGATGTGGAAAATTCCAATCAAAAGTAAGTGTAAGTTTCAAAGATTTTCTAAAAAATTTTTTTATTAAAAAATACTGTAAAAAAAGGCGCTACGACAATTGCGCGAATGCAATTGCGCTGAAGCTGAAATCTATTAAAACGACATGTGCTATTTGTGTGTTTTTATTATTATTCCGTATATAATTTATACGCGCAATCGTCGTGCGCAAGTGTCGCCGTGCAAATTGCATCCTCGCAAAAGTCGAAGTGCCAAGAAGAATTCAACAAATTTGAAGAAATTTGCACATCGAAATTGGATAAAATTCAGTTTCAACCATACGAAAGTCTAAAGAATTAATTTTATTCGAAAATTTGAATTTTAAAAGTTTTTCAAAAGATTCCATTGTAAAATGAGCAGGGCGAATTCTAAAAAGTTTTGTAAAATATTTTATTTAAGAAAAGTTAAAACTTACTTAAATTTTTTCATATTTGGAAATAAAACCATAATTTCTTCATTTGGAATTGGTTCATCATTTTCATTTTTGATAGTTGTTTGCAAATCAGCTTTTATTAAATTTGGAGATTTTGATAAAATTTCAAGTTCTTTAAATATCGTAAATCTGGAATAAATAGATAATTCTTTTTTTTCGGTAAATTTTATTAAAAAATTCATTCCCAATTAAACCATAGTTTAATATAAAAGAATATATTCGTAATGTTTCACACAACCAAAGTTTTTTAATATTTGGATAAGCACGATAAAAGAACTCTTTTTCATTATTAACAAAAAATTTAAATTCGATTTCCTTTTTTTGGGACTAAACTATATATTTGGAGCAATAGTAATTTTTGATTTGAAATAAAAATATTTGCAACATTGATATAATTTTAATAACAATTTTGGAGATGAATTTTGTAAAATATATTTCATAAAATTTGGAAGAAATGGAAAATATTGAATTTCAATTGGAATGGAAAATATTGAGTTTCAATTGGAAGGGAAAAAACTTTCTTTGATAAATCCATGATTGAAGCGCTGAAAAAATATTTGTAGAAAAATGTATTTCGTCGGAATAAAGCAGAAATGAAATAATTAATTTTTAAAAAATTTACTCCCGTTGATTTTATTTTTTATTCATTGCAAATAATATTTAAATAAAGGGCGTGAAAATTCTTTAAAGCCACAACTACTTAGAAAATAAAATGATTTTTTTTTAAAAAACTTTATCTGTTAATTTCCCTATGTATTTATAATGAATTCTACCCCTAATATATATCTTTAGCATTTCAAATGTATAACTTACGAAATATTAACAAATGTTTAATATTTTGTACATAGTTTATTGCAAGAAAATGAGAATCAAATACACTGAAAAAAATAGAACAAAAGAAAAAATACACATTGTAAATTTTACTTTTAACAGCAAAATATTTGACATTTCTTCTTAATTTATAGATTATTTCATTTTATTCTGGTACATTGCTATGCGAGCTTATTGTGTCATTCATTTTTTCAATAACAAGTTGTGAATCAGTTTATATAATTATTTTGAATTTATTGAATTCTTTAAAATCAAAATACTACAATGCGAAAAAAGCTGCTTTCAATTCTGCCACATTGTTATCTTTTTATTGTAATGGTTTTGAAATTTCATAATCATCCTTTTCAATTCCATCTACTTCATTCAATGTATAAATAGCAATAC
Organism: Panagrolaimus sp. PS1159; assembly: GCA_963922195.1. Classification (NCBI taxonomy): domain Eukaryota; kingdom Metazoa; phylum Nematoda; class Chromadorea; order Rhabditida; family Panagrolaimidae; genus Panagrolaimus; species Panagrolaimus sp. PS1159. The sequence continues at coordinate 202,210 of CAWUHW010000012.1, read as the reverse complement.
CACCTTCTTCAACTGATTTCTATGAACCGTCTGTACATAAATTGAAAGCATCTATTGAAAGCAGATTACGATAAGCCATAATTATATATCAAAAAAAATATGTTCAAATGTTTTAGCCATCCATTTTTTCTGTTTTTGAAAAAGGAAACGATTGTCATCGCATTGAGTTTTTATTAGGAGCTTTTTTGTAATACAAAAATTCAAAAATGTTTTATGAATGTTTTATTTCATGCCAGGGTTGTGCGATACCGAAATTCGATACTTCCAAAAATTAATTCGATATCGATATTTCGATACGATATAACGGTATCGCACAACCCTGTTTCATGCGCAATTAAAAAATTAACAAAAATTCTTTCTCTGTAAATGTCAGCTTTGTGAAGGACTGAATTTTAAAAAAATCTTTATTATAATATCTCTCACAACTAAAGAGAACAAAAACAAAAATCATATCAAAAATCAAAGACAAAAAAAACAGTAATCAAGAAAAAAATCTATAAAAAGAATATATGACATTCACGGTAGCTACAAATAAAACATGTTCGATATCAACCAACTTATTTATCTTCAATTAAATCCAATTTTGCACCATTCAAAGCAGCTTTCAAAAGATTAGTATCAGAGAAAGTGAGATCATTTTCAAATGTAACTTTAACTTCAGTAACAGGAAAATCAACATAACTTTGTGCACTAAGTTGTAATCCTTTAAACATCATTGACATAAAATTTGAAATAGAACTTCGACGAGGACCATAAAGAGTTTCAAATTGAATATCAGCAAATCGACCATCTTTTGATTGAACAATATCAAATTTCCATTTTGGATCAATTCGGATTTTTGAAAATTCTTTTCCAAACATTGGAATAAAATCTGAAAAAAATGTTAAATTGATAATTAATTATAAGATGTAAATAACATACCATATACAGTACTTTTAGGGTGATCTTTTAATTGTCTTTGAGCTTCTTCACCAAAAACTGGTGGTAAGCAATGTAGTCCAATATATGCAGGAGTTTTTTCTTTACCTTAAAAAGTGATATTTGAAAAACCAAAAAAGAAGTAAATGGTTACCTAATTTATTCAAAATTGGAAACCGATGACCAAATTCATTAACATGATAAATTTTAAATGAATCCTTTAAAACCAAAAATTCAATATGTTCATCAACAGAAAATGATGATGCGGAAGAAAAGTGATCAGATGCTAAAGCTTCAAAAACAAGACGTTCTTCATCAACATTTGAAAATGCAATTCGATCATGATGTTTAAAATGTGGTGGTGAACGTTGACGCTTGGGAGTTGTTTGAAGATTCGAAGTTCTAGCAGAAAGAGATTGTGAAAATCGTTTTGTTGGAACATTCGAATGTGAAGTTGATGATGATCTAATAATTGAATAATCAGTAACATGAAAATCATGAATTCCATTATGATCAACTTCAAGTATAATCTTAATCATAGTTGTTTTAGCTTCAATAGAAATTTCAGGATCACGAATCCATTTCTTACAGAGAAAATGACGTTTGTATAACTAAAAAATCAATAAACTACAATTATTAAAAAGAGAAAAAACATAGTTCAATCTTTGAACCAATTTTCACTTCAACTTTCTGTTCCTTTTTGAATGGCAGTTTTTGATATTGAACTTTAAACTTGAATAAATCTTTTCCATCAGCAACAGCTTTATATTCCCAATCAGAAATATTTGCAACATCATACTTTTTCATTTTATAATCACCACTAAGAATACGAGCTTTTGTCAAAAAACCACCCAAACATCCATTTAATCCATATTCATCTGGTTTATCAAGATTTACAAAACGATATCTCTTTTCAAAAACGTTTTTAAAAAAATTCTTTCTTCCAATATAAAGTTCTTTTGAATAACAAATAATAACATTGCAGGATTTCGAATCTGATGGAGCATTTTCAATTAAATTATTACAAAATGTTTTGAGATCTTCATGATGAGTTTTAACAGATGCCATACATCGCTTTTTTGGAATCCATACTTTACCATCAAATTGTAAAATTGTTGCACAAATTTGTTCACGTAAATGAAAAAGAACAATACAAACATTATTCTTTTTAGAATCAGGTTTTACAGCAGATATCGCACGAATCAATGATGCATTTTCAAATGAAAGAAGTTGAACAGAATCATAACCAAATGCGCATCCATTACGAATTATTGAACTTTTTGATTCAGAATTTGGCATATCAGCATATGGTATAACAATGGTAGATACCGTAACAGGATCATATAATTCACGAATAGATTTGAAAAAACTTCGAGAATTGCATAAATGATTTCGCGAAGATTTTGGCGTTGATGGAAGGGATGCAATTTGTGATGTATCAATATCATAGATACATGTCTCAGCAAAACTTGTTGCAATTACATATGATGGTTTTGCCATCGATTTATGCATCACACCTAAAATATTTAAAAAATAAAAGCAGCAAAAACACGAGAGAAAAAAATGGTTGTAATACATTTTATGTGTGTAAATATCAGTTCAATCAAAAACACGAAATAAAAACAAATCCTTGCTTTTGCAGCAAAGAAAAGAAAAAAGTAAACGTTCAGCCACAAGTTTTTTCCTTCCTTTTAAAAATGTTGTCGCCGTCGAAAAAAAAAGCAAAATAAAATTTTAAAAATTTTTAACTTAAGTGTTAAAAACTTTTTTAGCATAATGGCAATCAATATACATTATGTATTCTATGGATTTACTGTATTCGTATAATACATAACAAAATTGGAAATTATTTTGTTATTGATGGATATAAAAAACAATTATTAAAATTTGCAAAAATTTATCAATTTCATGAATTAAAAGTGAGCTTATTTTAGGAAGTTTTAAACTTTTTTAATAATGATATTTTTAATAAATGTCATTTGGGTGATAACAAAAAAATTGATCAACATAATAATTAGTTTCAAACATTTGTACAAACTCTGTTCATTGATTTATTACTTTCCTTTAAATTTTATTCAAATCTTTTTTTATATTTAAACTTTCAAAAATCTATAGTAAACCCTTTACAGACAAAGCCAAAAAATGCAGAAATATTATTTTCCACACGTTTTTGATTATACCGTAACATAAAAGCAATCAAAGTATTTCAGTAAAAGTTTATAAAGAATATCTTCGAAGTCGACATTTATTACCCAATGTCCGGAAAAAACTTTTTCAAACAGAAATGAAAATGAATTTTTTTTTTAGTATTTGTTGCTTTTTAACACATAATTTATATTAGACGCTGAATTTATGATTTTGTAAAAAACAATGAAATTCTTTCTCTGATCTATTTTTGCACAAAAAAGAAAACGTTTCATTTTTTTGTTATCAAAGTTTTTGAAAGAGGAAAAAATGGCCACTTGCATGCTTGCATGTTGCTTGCTTAAATCAAGGCCGACATGGAAAAAACCGCGTTGGCAAAAAAATTAGAGTCCACTGCTAAACAAAAAAGTGGACAACAACACGGCGTTAAATAATTTTTGTATTCAATCTTTTGTATTATTTCACTGATAATTACCGTTTACATGTTTAAACAATAAAAATACCAAAATCTTCTGTAAAAAAACGAAATTGCTCTTTTTAAGCTTTATAGTTTTGTTTAATTGACTAAAGTCTCTCTCCAAATTTATAACATTTTTTTTCGTGTTTATAATATACCTATTAGTTTTATTATTATTCCTTGCTAATATAATATCCTTTTATAGGCACTTTCAATATGGTAGCTTTTTTAGAAGGGCATAGTCAAGCCCTTCTCATTAAAGTTCTTGTTCTTACACTTGCTGCTGCAGTAGCTTTTGCTGTTCGATTGTTTGCTGTTATCCGATTCGAATCTGTTAGTTTATATTTATTCAAACGTTTTGTATAATGTATGTTTAATGTTGTTCTAATTTTAGGTTATCCATGAATTTGATCCATATTTTAATTACCGTACAACAAAGTATTTAACTGAAGAAGGATTCTATAACTTTCATAATTGGTTCGATGATCGTGCTTGGTATCCTTTGGGTCGTATTATCGGGGGAACGATTTATCCTGGTATAAAATGTGATTCCTTAATTAAATGTTAAATCTTTTAATTTTAGGTTTAATGGTTACTAGTGCTTTCATCTTTAAAATTCTTCGATATTTCAATTTTACTATTGATATTCGTGAAGTTTGTGTCTTCTTGGCTCCTTTGTTCTCTGGATTTACTGTATTTGTAAGTTTGAAATTACCTATTAGAAAATGTTTATTTAATATTGGTCCAATTTTAGGTCACATATCTTTTAACAAAAGAAGTTCAAGTATGCTTGTCTTACATTTTCCATTTTTAAACCTTTAACTTTCATTTATTATAGAATGATGGCGCTGGTCTTCTTGCCGCTGCTTTTATTGCTATCGTACCTGGATATATTTCTCGTTCCGTTGCTGGTTCATATGATAATGAAGCAATTGCAATCTTTTGCATGCTTTTTACCTATTATCTTTGGATTAAATCTGTTAAAACTGGTTCAGTATTTTGGGCTGCATCTTGTGCTCTTGCATATTTTTATATGGTTTCTTCATGGGGTGGCTATGTCTTTGTATGTTTTTTTTAAACTTTCAACTTGGCTCTAAGTTGATTTTTATAGCTTATCAACTTAATTCCTCTTCATGTCTTGGTTCTCATGATTACTGGAAGATTTTCACATAGAGTTTATGTCGCTTATAGTGTTGTATGTTTTAATTTAAGTTGTAATCAATACTTTTTTAATTTTTTTATTTTTAGGTCTACTCAATGGGTACTGTATTATCAATGCAAATTCCATTTGTTGGTTTTGCACCTATTTTAACTTCAGAACATATGGGGGCATTGGGAGTATTTGGATTATGTCAAATTCTTGCTTTTGCACAATGGATGAGATCGAAAATGTCAGAAGATAAATTTCAAGTTATCTTTCGTTCAGTTCTCCTTTTGGTTGGATTTACAGCTGCAACACTTTTAGTTGTTGCCACTTTTCTTCAAAGTATGTTTTTATCATAAACTGGATACTGTAATTGTATTAATATTTTTTAGAAATTGCTCCATGGACTGGTCGCTTTTATTCTTTATTAGATCCATCATATGCTAAGAACAATATTCCAATTATTGCTTCCGTTTCTGAACATCAACCTACAGCTTGGTCATCATTTTATTTTGATCTTCAATTACTTGTATTCACTTTTCCAGTTGGCCTCTATTATTGCTTCAAAAACTTAACCGACCAAAATATCTTTATTATCATGTATGGAGTCACTTCCATTTATTTTGCTGGTGTTATGGTCCGTTTGATGTTAGTCTTAGCTCCAATTATGTGTATTTTGGGTGGAATTGCTATACATGGTATTATTACTGGATATATGAGAAATGTTGAAGAAAAGCCTGATACAAAAGAAACCAAAGCAACAACTCAACAACAAAAATCTAAACGTGAAAAATCAGCTGATAACAATTACCCATTCAAAAGTGAAATTGCTCATCTTGTTATTGGAATGATTACAATCTTTTTGGTATCTTATGTTTTCCATTGTACTTGGGTTACTTCTGAAGCATATTCTTCTCCATCAATTGTATTGGCTGCACGAGGCGGTCAAGGTGGACGTGTAATTTTTGATGATTTCAGAGAAGCTTATTACTGGTTAAGGCAAAATACTCACGAAGTAAATCTTTTGAAATTTGCAAAAAAGTATTTCTAAATTTATTTTTAGGATGCAAAGATTATGTCTTGGTGGGATTATGGTTATCAAATTACTGCAATGGCAAATAGAACAGTTTTGGTTGATAATAACACTTGGAATAACACCCATATATCGCGGGTAGGCCAAGCTATGGCATCGCCTGAAGACCATGCTTATGAAATTATGCAAGAATTGGATGTTGATTATGTTTTGGTTATTTTTGGTGGTGTCACAGGATATTCAAGTGATGATATCAATAAATTTTTATGGATGGTTCGTATTGGTGGTTCTACTCCTGAAGGTGCACATATTAAAGAATCTGATTATTTTACAAAAAATGGAGAATATCGTGTTGATAAAGAAGGTTGGTTTTAGTTATAGTATATTAAACGTTAAACTTGCATTTTTAGCCTCTTCCACAATGAAAAATTGTTTGATGTACAAGGTAAGAATTTTTGTAGATTCAGACATTGGTTTAATTTAGAAAATTTAATGTCCATTAAAATTATTTTTTGCACTTTTTTGAAACAGTATTTTCGATTACGGCAACTGCATATTCAAATGTTCTAAAATTATTGTATCATACTTTCTGATTTCCCAAAGACGAGAACTATCTATCGTCGTTCTAAAATGGAGTCTGAATCTGGATATAGGAGCCATCACCGAAATTCCAATTTTTACACCAGAAATGAGCTTTAGGCCACTTTCCTTAAAAAAAGTGGCAAACACAATTTTTTTGACACATCAAAGTTTCTGGTCCACAAACTTCGCAGAAGTCTGAATTTAACAGAAAAACAATTTTTTAGCTTTGTTACTATCGCTTTGGTGGAATCATGACGGAACAAGGACTTGGAACTGGATATGATCGTGTAAGAAGAGCAGAAATTGGAAACAAAGATTTTGAACTTGAACATTTGGAAGAAGCATATACGACAGAACATTGGATTGTTCGAATTTATCGTGTAAAGAAGCCAAATAATCGTGGACTTTAACAACGATGACTTTTTTGATATTATATTAATTGCGGGATCCTTTATTATTTCTTAGGTCTGATATTATATTACTTTTTTTCACTGTTTTTAAAAATTCTTTGATTTATCAATTGTTTGCCTTTTATTTATTTTAGTATTTATTTGATGTTAATAAAAATGAATAAATTGTTATGTTTTTGTTGTAAGTCAGATATAAGAACAGATAATCGTACTTACGTACCAAATGAAGTAAAAAAGATACAGTAATCCCATCATGAACAAAAATTTTATTTAAAAAAAATTAACAAAACAAAAAATCAAAAAAAAGAACGAAAAATTTATTTAAAAAAAACAATCAAGAAGTTTTTTAAAAATTCTAAATTTTTAATAAATTTTGATTGCTTCATACATTCTTACATAAAATCAAGACATTTTTCTTGAAGTTTTATTGAATTCGAAATAATTGATGCATTTGAGATTTCATTAACATTTGTTGGAGATATTTGATTTAATAAATAAAATTCCATCAAATTCTAAAAAAATATTAATAAATGTAATAAAAATAAAAATAAGTTTTACTTTTAAATCATCAATAAAATATTTATCAGAAAATTGTAAAAGTTTAATACCAATGGATATATTTAAACGTTTGGTAATTGAAAAACCATAACAATATTTAATTGCAGCTTCAACAATTTCATAATCAAAATCTTTTATCAAAACTGTGCTTTCTTTTGATTCTTTAAATCCAGAAGATTGAATCATTCTTTCAAAAATGGGTGATTTTGCAGAAATAATTAATTTATGTACCTAAAAAGAAATATTTTTTTACCAATAGCAATTAAAATATAACGGTAAAAATAAAACTTAAAATTTAGAAAATCAACTTACTTTTATGCATTTTCCATTTTCGAAGCAAATATCGAAATCTTTGTCGTCATTTTGATTGTATAATAATTCACCAAAATTATTGGAACTTTTAATTTCAGAATTGATAGAAACTTTTGGTTCATTTTCGAAAGTAACGATTGCTTCCATTGTAACATAAATAAAATCATCAAAAAAATAATTATTTGAAGGACCAAAAAATTCTTTATAAGAACAGATATATTCTCCCCATCTTTCGTGAGAATCTTCAAAAATTTGTTCAGCGTTACACGTAAAATTATTTGTAGGAATAAGTGAAATTTTAAATTTGGCTCTGATTTTTGTTTCTTTTTCCATCATAAATGCCAATGAAACCAAGATTTTATTTTCTTCATCTTCATTTTCAATTACAAGTGCATATTGAATAGCAGGAAATTCTTTGATGTCTACTTCTTTATATATTGTTTCTCCATGTTGAAGTTTGCTTCGAATTTCGTCTTTTGAAATTTTTTTATCAGCAGAATATAACAGAAAAAACCGTGCAAAAACTTTGTTAATAAAAAATGAGAGAACAATAACTTGTATTTAACTTTAATAATTTTTCATCAAACAAGAACAAAGCTGTAGACAGAAAAAAAATTTTAGACGAACAGTTTCGTTATAGATGGAGCACGCCTTTCATCTTTTACCACTTTTGACACCTTATTGACAAAAGATCAAAGAGGTTTTCCCATTTTGACGTCTGTACTCATACTTAATTTGGATGGTAACTGCTTTCTTCATCAGCTTTTTTGCTCATTTTTCAAAATTTTGGCTGTTTTTCGTGATAAATTTTTGCCTGCCATCCGACAAGCATAATCCCGAATTGGGCTTTTTCCGGTCATACTGGGATCACCATCAAAAAAACATAAAAAATTGGAATTTTCTCCTATTTTCTGTTATTTTTTGTATTAAAACGATGTCCAAAAGTTGGATTTTCGGAATCTCCGTAAAATTTTACATATAATAGGATAAACAATGAGAGTTTCAAAAAAGTTTTAATTTCTACAGTCATACCTGGAGAGGGGGGTCAGATTTTTTGATCCAAAGTCCGGTCCACCTCGTCATGCTGGGCGAATTTTGCGAGCTCGACTTTGGTATATGTTAAAAATTTTTCGGCGGCCCTTCAGGCCGCCGAATTTCCCTTCCATCGTAAGGGTCCCCCCCTTAGCGTATATTTTTGGTTCATATTTTTTCATTTTTCTAAAGGGTCCCCCCTTTGCATATATTTTTGGCGACCTTTTTTTTAGACATCGATTTTTTTTCACCCCCCATTTTCTCAATTTTATTTTTTAAGAGGTTTTTTCTATATTATATTGAACAGCTTATAAAATGAAAATAGTTAATATTTTATTTATTATGTTTATTTTTTTAATTACTATTAAAAGCATGGTAGCATGGCATGGAGCTATCGCTAACTTTTTTTAAGAGTATTTTGTATTGGTGCCCTATCAAACAAAAATCCATCCTTGTTGAAACATGTGCAGACATGAAAATCAAGCTTTATGCTTTAAAATGTATTTTTTTGAATGATTTCAAAACTACCCCGGGTTCGTTTCTTTCTGACGCTGTTTGCAGAATAAGCTGCAGAATTAATAGCGAAAAAAAAGTGGTTTCTGCATGTCGACCATACTTTTTTGTCAGTTCTGAAAGGATTGACGATAGTGTTTCATTGTATTTGGATGATCCTATTGAATCAGTGGATGATGAAAAATTAACATTTTCTGACCACAACCGTCGTTCCTCTTAGCCATCGTTGTAAAGTTAATTAATTTAATTACCGACAAAAATATCTTGATGGACTGATCAAAAGCTTGGACAAATATTATGTTGATGAAAATTTGGGGGACTTTGAAATCCTAAATCCCACAACCATCTCTGTCGATTGGAGAAGAAGTAAACTTAATCTCCCCAAATGCAAATGATAAGCATAAGCAGCTGGCCGAGCAATTGAAAATCAATTCCCCCAACCTTGGAGTCCAACTTCATGATTTTTTTGAAAGTGTAGCAGTTGAATTGGTTATGAAAATTTTAAAGATTGGGCCAAACTTCCAGCCGAAGTATATTACAACAAAATCTTGCAAAAACAAGCTGCAAGCGTACTTAATGAAATAAGCCCACAATTGCTACAGTACATCTCAAGTGCTTTAACAGTACCAGTCGGTAGCAGTGATGCAGAGCGCAGTTTCTCCATACTTTTTCATTTTTTGGATAAAACAAGAAGCTATATGTTGGTTGAAACTGTTGACACTCTTCTTACTATCAGAATTGATGGCCCGCCATTAAAACGTTTTGATTGTCAAAAGTATTTAATTGATTGGAAAGCAAGAGGACATTTAGAAAGTGATGCTCAAAATCCTCGTGGACCTGATAATCCAAGATATGGCGCTGAAGACGAGGAAGATGACCCTATTCATTCAAGATTGGTTTATAATGAATACATGAAAGAAATGTGGGAAAACAGAGATACTATTTTCATTAAAAAACCTATTGAAATTTAAATACTGTAATAATTTTTTTTCACTTATATTTTTACTCTTTTTCATATGTTAAAAAGCGTAGTCAATAAAATTTAGTAGTCAATAAAAAAGTTTTCTTACTTTTACGCATTCTTGCTTCTTTTTTAGTTTTCTGTTTAAAAATTTTTTAAAAAAATTTTTTTCTCTTGCGTTTGAAAAATTTTGCAACTTTTTTTTTTCAATGATTTAAAAAAATTATAGTGTTAAAGTGTTTTAAGCATGCATTTAAATATGGAAATTTTAGTATAAAGAGTAAGAATCAAATATTTGTCAAGTTTTTTTAAAAATTTTAAATACTTTATGTGCTAAAATTTTCATCCAAAATTTTGAATTTTTAACGTACTCCCCCCTTTGCCCGTTTTTTTTCCGACCGGCTTCGCCGGTCGGTTGGTCGGTGGGGTCAGATTTCTGGCCCCCTCTTCCGGTATGTCTACAGTATACCTCACTTGCATTTTCCTTTGGATAAATTTATCGATAAAAAAACGCGGGGAACACTGGCGTCGCACATTGCTGCGCACGTTCCTGTTTAAAGCATTTTTTAAAAAAGCTTATTTTTTTCTGAAAAACTTGACATACAAATTTTAGAGAACATTATCGGAAAGTTTGAACTTTTTTGTTTTCCAATAATAATTCCGCTGTATCATGTAAAATTTTTGCTATTATGAATCATAATTTATGATACTATCACTTTTTTGAGTTCAAAAATCAAAAAATTTTTTGAATGGCGAATTACATTTTTTAACGCCAAATGTTTTGGCGTGCGCGTTTTTGAATATCTTCTGTTTTTTAAAAAAATTTTTAACATTATCTGCCAACGTGTGTTTTTGTTTCCCATTTTTAATTTTTAATAACAAATCTTTATCTCCTTTTAATTATATTTTATAGGCCTTAATATGGTGGTGCTTACAAAGCATGATAAAAATAAGCTACTAAAAGAATTTTCTGTAAAAGAAGATGCCTTAAAAAAGCCATTATCTGCCTCTTCTGCTCTTGGTGCTACAACATTGTTAACTTTTGTTATTCTTGCTTTATGCTGGTTTGTTGGATTCGCATCTCGATTATTTGCAGTTATCCGATTTGAATCTATTATTCATGAATTTGATCCATGGTAAGCTTAAAATTGCATATTCCTATGTTTACAAATCATCTCTTTTAGGTTTAATTATCGATCAACTCATTACATGGTTGAAAATAACTTTCATAAATTTCTTAATTGGTTTGATGAACGTGCATGGTATCCATTAGGTCGTATTGTTGGAGGAACTGTTTATCCAGGGCTTATGGTAACATCTGGAGCAATCCATTATGTCCTAAATTCTCTAAACTTTCCCATTCATATTCGTGATGTTTGTGTATTCCTTGCTCCAACATTCAGTGGTTTAACTGCTATTGCAACATATTTTTTAACAAAAGAAATTTGGTCACCTAGTGCTGGATTATTTGCTGCATGTTTTATTTCAATTGCACCAGGTTATACTAGTCGTTCTGTTGCTGGTTCATATGATAATGAAGGTATTGCAATTTTTGCACTTCAAGTGAGTAAATTTCAGCCTTATCATACATTATATATATGTGTAATTATTTTAGTTCACATATTTTTTATGGCTTCGATCTGTACGTACTGGTTCAGTTTATTGGGCAGTTCTTACTTCTCTTTCATATTTCTATATGGTTTCTGCATGGGGCGGTTATGTCTTCATTATCAATCTTATCCCTCTTCACGTTCTTGTTTTGGTAATAATTGGACGATATTCAAGTAGAATTTATATTGCATATTCAACATTTTACATTCTTGGACAACTTCTTGCAATGCAAATTCCATTCGTTGGCTTCCAACCTGTTAAAACATCTGAACATATGGCTGCATTTGGAGTTTTTGGTCTTTTACAACTTATTGCTGCTGTTCGATTCATGCAAAGTAGAATTACTCGAAGTCAATCTGTCGTCCTTCTTATTGCTGTTGTAGTTTCTACAATTGTTCTTGGTCTTGGAGTTATTATGCTTCTTACTTATGCTGGATATATTGCACCATGGTCAGGTCGTTTCTATTCCTTGTGGGATACAGGATATGCAAAAATTCATATACCTCTTATTGCAAGTGTTTCTGAACATCAACCAACAACATGGGTTTCATTCTTCTTTGATCTTCACATTACTGCTGCTATCTTTCCTGCAGGTTTATGGCTTTGCATTAAACGTGTCAACGATGAACGAGTTTTTGGTATGTTTTACTTAATTGTTTCATTTGAATATTACTTTAACTTTAGTTATTCTCTATGCTGTAACTGCGGTTTATTTTGCTGGTGTTATGGTTCGTTTAATGCTTACTCTTACTCCTGTTGTATGTGTACTTGCTGGTGTAGCATTTTCTGAACTTTTCGAAAAGTATATGATTAATGATAGTTTGGGAGAAGTAACCTCTCCACCAAATCCTAAAGGAAAAAGAAAGGTTATCCAAGAACCTGCATCTAATTCAAATGTTACTGCAAATGATGATAATGGTTTCAATATTGGACTTAATACACGTTCAGTTGTTATTATTTTATTCATTTTCATCTTATCTATGTTCGTTGCACATTGTACTTATGTTACAAGTCATGCTTATTCTTCTCCAAGTGTTGTTTTACAATCATATACTTCCCGTGGTCCAGTTATTATGGATGATTTCAGAGAAGCATATTATTGGCTTCGACAAAATACTGATGAAAATGCAAAGGTTATGTCATGGTGGGATTATGGATATCAAATTGCAGGAATGGCAAATCGTACAACTCTTGTTGATAATAATACTTGGAATAATGTATGTTATTTATAATTCTTAACCCACATTAATAAAAAGTTTTAGACACATATTAGCCGTGTAGGCCAAGCTATGTCAAGTAATGAAAGTGCTGCCTATGAAATTATGCAAGAATTGGATGTTGATTATGTTTTAGTTATTTTTGGTGGTGTCACAGGGTATTCGGGTGATGATATTAATAAATTTTTATGGATGGTTCGTATTGGTGGTTCTACTCCTGAAGGTGCTCATATCAAAGAAGATGATTATTTTTCAAAAAGTGGTGAATATCGTGTTGATAAAGAAGCATCAGATATTTTTAAGCAATGTGTAATGTATAAATTATGCTATTACCGCTTCGGTGGAATCATGACAGAACACGGTCTGCTTTTCTTTAACTAATATTTTTTGAATTATGTATTGTTTTTTAGGACTTGGTTATGATCGTGTACGAAGATCAATAATTGGAAACAAAGATTTTAAACTTGAACACTTGGAAGAAGCATATACAACTGAAAATTGGATTGTTCGAATTTATCGTGTAAAGAAACCAAATAATCGTGGACTTTAACAACAATGCCTTTTTTGATACGGGATTTTTTTATTTCTTAGGTCTGTTGTTGTTTTTTTTATTTATCTAATAATTGTAAAAACGAGTAAATTATTTGTTTTTGTTTTTTTTACCTCTTTCTTGGAAAATATGAGCAACAGTATTTTTGTAAGCTTACAAAAATTTATATAAAACTTAGCTTTTTTATAATCGGATCAAACAAAGGGTTACTGTAAGATGTTGAACAACGCTTTATAGTTCTGATCGAATTTCTTCAATATTGAATTTTATCTTTCTTTATTTTTTTCGCTTTTATTTTCCAAACTGCTTTTAAAATTTTCCTGTCTTTTTAAAAAAATTTTGTGAGATATTTATGAAACAATAAATAGATAAAGAGCAATAAAAATAAAAACCTTAATAAAAAGTTGGAACAAAGTTAAATAATAAAAATAAGTTAAGCTTAAACATTGATATATTTTTAAAAAAACGAATCATCAAAATTTTAGGTAAAACTTTTGAGAGAAAAATTATAAAAAAACAAAACAGAGAAAATCGATGCAGGACGGAAATGCAAATGCAAAACAATTTAAAAAAACATGTTTAATATTAATTCATTGGAATTTTTTGGAAACAAATAAAATTTTGAGAGATAAAAACGAACATAAAATATGTACAATCATATAGGGTTTAAAATGTTTTATTAAAGCCAAAAATCGTTTTTAACTTTTTTCTTCTTCTGCGGCGGACATTGAAAGAGCCTGAAAAAAAAGTTTAGTTTTTTAAGATAAAAAATGTTTTTTTGTGGCAAAATTACTGTAAATAAATAAAAATGTTTAAAATTACTATTTTCTTACCTGCACAATCCAAGGATCTGATTTACTACCAAGTTTAAATTCTTCTCTTGTTAATTGGCCATCAAGATTCTAAAATTAATTAAAAACGACTTTACTTTTGAATTAATATAAAATTTACCAAATCCATATTAGAAAAAATTTTTTCAACACGTTTTTGTGGAGTATTTTCATCGAGTGGCAATTCGAGCATACTTCCAATCATTGCATATATGGCATCCACAATATTTTCCATTTCTTGTTTGGTTATACTTCTGCAAAAAAATTTTGATTTATTTTTAATAATTAAAATTGAATGTTACAAAAGCGCATGCATTTAAAGTTCGGCAAAATCGAAATTTCGAATTGGAAAAGCCCGTAATACTGAAATTGAAATTTTTCTATTTCGATTTCAGACGAAAAAATTGTTTTGGTTTCGATGCGCCTCCCATAAAAATTGCTCCCACTTACCCATCTTTATCAACATCATATAAAGAAAATGCCCAATCAAGCTTTTCATCAATTGTTCCACGGCTTGTTATACTTAAAGCCATAATAAATTCTTTAAAACTAATATGTCCATCATGATTATAATCAAATACCTAAAAATATATTCTTTTTTGCTTCATTAAATGCCTTTTAAAAAAAACGTACACCAAAAACAAATTCTGCAAATTTTGATGGGTCACCATTTGGAAAGAATTGTTTATAAATACTTTGAAATTCTTCAAGCTTTAATTCTCCGGAAGGACAATCTCGTACAAAATCTTTATACCATTTTTTTAATTCTTTTTTGGTAACTTAAAAAAAATAAATATTACTGTGAAAAGTTTTGAAGAAAAAAGAATTAAAATCTTACAATATGTACATGTTTCAAGCTCTTGCAATTCTTCTGGCGTTAATTTCTTGTTTGCTTTTTTAGGTTTTAATTTTGGAGTTGCTTGACCATTTATTGGATTGGCAGTTTCATTCGAATTTGCTGCTGCAGAAGCAGATTTTTGATGCTTACTATTATTTTTTCCCATTGTTTTTTTTAAATCCCCAAATATGTCCTAAAGAATTATTGAAATTAAAAATGGGCAAACTTTTTAAATGTTGAAAATAAATTTAATTCAAATAAAAAACGTTCAAAAAACATTTTAAAAAACTTAAAAAAGCAGCTAATAAAAATACGGGTAAAATTCTTGGTATTTATTTTTTATGAATCATAAAATTTATATGAAAAAACAAAAAAAAGTATCTTTGTTCTTTCAAAGAAGAAATTTTAACCTTAGAAGAAATTTTTTTGCGACAGAAAATATAAAAAAAAGGTGCAGCAAAACAAGGAGAGAAAAATCACACGATAAAGTATAATTTGAAATTAATTTTAAAATGAATTGTAAATTAAGTTTTTTATTTGGCTTTAGTTTTTTGTGGTTTGTTTTTTTTTGTTGTGAAAAGAAAACTGTCGGCAAGCAAAAAAGTTTCACCTGCTTTAACAGGCATCGAAAAAAAGGTTGTTGGCAAGATTGGAATTTTTATAAGCTTTGAAAAAAAAATTAAGAAGTTGCAATAATTTAAAAATAAATAAAGAAGATTAAAAGTGACATCAAAGGAAAAATGAAAGATAAACTTTGGTCTTGGCTTTTAATAGTCTAATGATAATTTCAAATAATTACCTTTATTAAATGTAAAATAAGAATTTTTGCTAAATTGTATTTTTTGTTAAAAGGTTGCATAATTTTTTAAATACGTTTTAAAAAAAGTGATAATTGCATTAAACAGAAAACAAACGTTTTTAATTATCCTTTGCAAAAAAAAATAGCGCAAGAAAAAAATATTTCTGGCCAAAAATTAAAACATTTTTTTAGAAAAAATTGTTTCAGATCTCGGTAAGCCCTTTGACGATAAAGCCTTTAAAAAAGCAGAGAGATAAAAGAGGTGAATAAATGATAAGAAAAAAGGAGCTTTTTGAAAAAATCCTATTTAAGAAAAAATGAAAGAAAGAAAGAAAAAAGATGAAAGTGAGACTTTTATGTGACGACAAAAAAAATGAAGGAAACGAAGCTGAAGATGGGAAAAAAGGAAAGAAAAAACGTGTGAGAGATTTGTCGCTTTTTGTTTTATGTTTTTTCCTTCAAAATTCAAGTGCTTCACACTTTTAAAAAAAGAGAAGAAAGTAGAAGTTGAAGCAGTAGTAAAAAAAATTAAAGAAAAAAGATGGTTTCTTTCTTCTTTCAAAAAAAGAAGGCAAAAAAAACAGTGTCACTAAAAATAAAAGAAAACGGGGACTTTGTGTGCTAATCAGAAAAAATGCAAATGAGAAAAGTAAAAAAAAAAGTGGTGAAAGAAAAGAGACCTTCAACGTTTTTATTTTGTTTTTATAAAAATGAAAACGAAGTTTTTTTTATTTTTTGCATCCGTTTTTAAATAGTTTTTATTATATCTGCAATATCTATAAAAAGGATATAGGAGAAGCTTGAATAAAAATAGAATGGTTGTTAGGGTTTTAGATATTATCGGAAGTCAAAAAGAGGTAGCAAAGATTTATTGTTTAAGCAAAAAGCATGGAAATTATGTAAAGTAGGGGCAAACTCGTTTTGAAAAGATCGTTAAAGAAATTTTGCCATATTATCAAAAAATTACTGTAAAAGTTTTTGTTTGAAAAAAACCTAACTCAAAAATCTGTTTGAATAAAGAAAAATATTGATTTTCTTTGGAAAACGTTTTTTTGAAAGTGATAAAAGTTGAATTTTTTTCGCGGTTCAATGAAATCAAAAAAAAAGAAGATGAGAAACACGAATATTTTTTTTGAAACCGGTCATTAAAAAACATTAAAATTAATGCAACTTCAATTTATTTAAAAAAAACAAAACATTTACAAAATTTAAAAAGAAAATGTGTAAAAAGTCAATTATTTCTTTTTTTCACAGACAAAAAACATTAAATCTCTTGAGGCTCATAGTTGTTATTTTTTTCTTTTAAAACGGTTTTTTGTTTTAAGAAAAAACAACAAAAATTCCATCAAGTTTTTTAAAATTGGCCATATTAAAATGTGCCCCGGAGAGAAGGAGGAGAAAGGGAAAACAAATAAATTCCGATTGTTTAAAAAAGAAGAAGAAGATCAAGAAAAAAGATAAAACATTTCAAAAAAAGCATAAAAGTAATCCAAAACAGCAAAAACAGCACTCAAAAAGGCAATTTTGAATTTTATCCCATTTAAACGGAAACATTTATTACTTTTTTTTTGAAGGAAACAAAAATGTATGTATTTTGTTTTTTGGAACGAATTAACTTTTTTTTAAATCGTTTTTTTATTTTAAAAAAGATTAAAATCAATGAAAAATCGGAAGTGTGTTTTTCAATGACGCATTTTCCTTTCATTTTTTTAAACTTTTCTTTTTTTTCTTTAAACAACTATTTTTGATCAAAAACAAAAAAATGGAATATAAAAGAAGCTTATAAAAAAAGTTAAAAAAGAAAGCCAAAAAAACAATAAATGAAAGAAAAGAAACACAGATGCGTGTTTCACAAAAAAAATGTTTCACTGTTTTTATAAGCTTTTTTGAAGGAAAAAAATCAACGGTTTTTTATGGTTCAGGAAAAAAAATAATAGACATTTATTATAATGATGAAGATTTTTTTTTATATTTTTAACAATAAAAATTTTATTTTCTTTGATTGTAAAAATAATAATAAAAATCTAAAATGAGAAAATTGATAGGCAAAAAAAATATGTGTGAAAAAAAATTGGTGAAGCATTAATTTTTTTTAAGTGAAGAGCTTTAGAAATCTGTCGGCAGGTGTAACCATTTTTCATTAAATGTCTGTTATAAGTTATCAGAAAAAGTTGTGTTATGAAATATAAAAAATTTTAGCAATAGTAATGTTTTTTATATTTTCCAAATAGCTGACGTTTATTATTCAAAGCTGCAAAAAATGAATATTTTTTACAAGAAATTTATTTTAAATTAAAAAATATATTATCTATTACAAGAATATATAACTACAAATTGCCTTAATCCTAAACACATTTAAACTGTCGAGGTCGAACGTTCAAAAGAACGGAGAAGAATAGAGAGAAAAAATTTTCTCGAAACGAAAACGTTGATGTTTGAATGTGGACAGCAACGACCATCACTTTTTTACGAGATGTAAAGAATCACAGCAAATAGGCCTTTTGAAGGAAAGGCGTTGTGCTGTAAATATAAGCTTTTTTGTGGATGCTTCAGGAGCAACAGCAACAATTAAAAGTAAACATTTTTCAACCGTCGGCCGGAAGAAATACCCATAAAGAACAATCGGAATTTTCTACCGTAATCCAGGAGATACGATGAAATAACGGAACTTAATGAAAGCACTTGGAAAAGCGTGCTGCTGTTTGAGGGAGGGAAAATATGGAGGGTGGGTTTGTAGTTATATATTCTTGTAATAGATAATATATTTTTTAATTTAAAATAAATTTCTTGTAAAAAATATTCATTATCTATTACAAGAAATATATAACTACAAATTGCCTAGTTCAACACTAATGACAGCAGAGCTTTGTCAAGTACATCAGCAAGAATTGCTTTGTGTTGTGGTATCATTCACCTTTTTTATCATCATGGTATATTGATCAGGTCAAACATGATAACTGTAGTTACAGCTGTTACCGATGAATTTTCCCCCAAAATTGTCGTTATAACAAAATGAAAGTATATTATAATGTAGTCCGTGGGATACGATACTTTATGAATTACAATATAGCCTCTTTGTTGATGCTGATCAGGTCAACGCATGATACTGTAATTGTACGGAAAATGAATGACTCAAACTTGTAAGTCGAATTGAAAGCACTTTATGTTGTAATCCGTGGGATACGGTACTTTATGAAATATGTACATTAGGTTCTTTGTTCGAGTGCATGATAATCGCAGTTTGTTAAAATAGCATTCTTATGACTTTGTTTTCGCATTTTGTTTAATCATACAAATCCTGGATGATAAGTTTTTCACTGTATTTGGTAAATTAGTATTATGAACAATAATTAGGACGACCGAGAGTCTAGAGATCGCCAGATGAGTACTAGTTTCGTCATTGGCCCCTTTTTTCTCAAAATTTGGGAAATTGAGTTTTATAAAACATGTTCTTTTCTTGTTATGATTTCGGGAATCAACATTGACAAATTGATTTATTTCATGATGGATCATATGTGAGTTGGAAGAAACCAATGCTTTAAGCGTTAAAGTAAGGAATCTTTGTCGCTTTTGGGCTCAAATTTAAGTGAAAGAAAAGAATCACTGTAATTCTATAAAATTGAGTTCTACCATTTCACTTATGAATCCTTGAGAAGAATAGTGCAAAACATTTAGCGCAGGTTCTTCTTTTAACATTTGTAATTTTTTGTTGGTAAAATACTGTTAAGTTTTGACCTCTGGGATCAAGTAAAAATAAAAAACTGCAAAAGTTTTTAACCTTTAACCTTATCGCCGTAAACAGAATCATTGCGGCCGAAGGAGGCTAATAGCATATATGAAATTTGAAGAATTAATTATAGCCCTGTATTGGACAGGGGAATTTCGAATTTGCAACCCTATGATGTTTTCAGATATCAATGTAATGCGAAATGCCGAGGGCCAAGGCAAAAGATCGATGATTGATATTTATACTTTTTTGATAGAATATAGACTTTCACCAAATAAGAAGGATCTTCACAGTTGCAACATGAAACGCGTTATCCTGATTTTGTTTTGAGCTTATTGTAAGCCAAAGATAACCGAAACCAGTGTTCCATAACTTTTCGCATCCTTTGAGGATCATAATACTTCATGGTTTAATTCATCTAAAACAAAAGGCTTGAGACAAGGGCCTTATTCAGTAAACAATGAGAACTCTGTGTATGTAATAAGAACTTTTAATTAAAAATTTGCCAATAAATGGAAGACATGATCTTTTATGGCATTTGTTCAAAATTTCAGTTATATCACAAGAATTTTTAGAACGTATACACACGGGACGGTAATTTCATGCCAATAAAAGGGTAAGAAAGAATACCAGGCCAAGTTCGTAAATTATTTTTAACTGTTATGTGTTTGTGCTGGACGTAAACAGTAAAGAAGGTTA
Source organism: Panagrolaimus sp. PS1159 (assembly GCA_963922195.1). Taxonomy (NCBI): domain Eukaryota; kingdom Metazoa; phylum Nematoda; class Chromadorea; order Rhabditida; family Panagrolaimidae; genus Panagrolaimus; species Panagrolaimus sp. PS1159. Next base: position 181,874 of record CAWUHW010000012.1, on the reverse strand, counting down.
ACTCTCACATGGTGGAGCCCTAATTTTTTTTTTTTTTTTTGTACACAGATAACTTGATTTTGTTATATACGTTATCAGATCTTTCGTTAATATTTTCTCAGATTTGTCTGGCCATATGTAAGCCTCCAGGTAACATCTCATGCATATCTGGGTTATAAAACTTTAAGCATAATAAGAATAACCAAGAGTATGTTTTCTGTTTTACACAAAAGGAAATAGAACCTTGAGATCGGCAACCTTTTGTACTATTAAGTTTATAGTGCTTGATAAAAATATGCCATTGAGAAAGAAGGACGAGGTCCTCCGGCAACTTTAAAAACAAGGCAGGTCCAAAAACTTTTAAACGAGGACGCACTTGTAACAAGAGTTTTATACTTTTAATAAGTTTTCAGAAAAACCTTTTTGTATGCCAGTGATAAAGAAGGACGGGCCCCCGGCAATTATTTGTATAATATTTCACTTGTTTTTTCAGCTTTATATAAAAGAATGTCTATGCAACATGAAGATTTCAAATTTTCACGTGGTGAAGTTGTTGCTTGTCCAATATTGTAAAACATTTGTGTATTCATACAATTAGAATGTTAAAGTGTCTGGGACCCCTACTTTGAAACAGAACAAGTAGGGCGGATCATGAGTCGTTTTCTATTTAATCTTGAATCATTGTATTTCGTTCAAGCAGGATACGGTATTAAGATACGTCTTCTCCCAATATTTGACATTTGGTAACCATATACTTTTAAAGAGAACCAGCCAGTATTTGAAGAATCCACTGTCGCCGGTTAAATATATATTACTGCATTAAAATTACGAGATTAGTCTACCCATTGTTCCTTTTTAATTTAAACCGGAGACTCCGCAAAGCGAAAAACAGTTTACAACATTAGGTTAAAAATTTGCTGGGCAAATAATGCTTGCAATAAACGTTGATTTTGGTACAACAACCACTGGAAGCGACATGAATTTGAGCATCCCACTGTTCCAAAAGATTTAAGGTCTCGTTGATAAAATATCCGAAATTTCTGAAGGAAATGATTGCCGAAGATACTGTAATAGTTCAGGCAATATTGAACCACAGATCATATGCTTGGTCCACAGTAAACGTTTTCATAAACGATTATTTGGATTTCAACAACCTTGGGTTGTGTTGTAACTTTCATTAAGCAGATATTATATAACCGATGAACAATGAGATTAGTAAATTTAAAAGTCTGTGGTTCATTAAAGAGCTGTATAGTGCATTCCAAGGGAACTGCGCAGCTAATTCCAATCATAAAAGGAAAAGAATGTTGGAGATCCGGCCATTCATATGTGAAAATCGATTTAGCCAGGGGCATAAATGTTGATGTAAATTCTACCGAAGCATAATCTTGCTTTAAAGTTCTTACGTGAGCCAAGAATCAAACAACTATAAAATCATTTGCAGAAGTAAGATTATAAGAAATAACTTCATAAATCTTAAAGAGTAAGCTTGGCTAAACTCATCTGCTAGCAGTCAGCGAAACGTTAATAGACGTTTTAGTTGATTGTCCATATTTCTGTCTAACACCTAAATTAACCCAATACAAAAGAAACTTACTCAGACATAAGTATCCTCTGAGATATAATAAATAATTCTTATAAATGAATTCCATTAAGACTGTATACATATGTTTTAAATGCTGTTCAAGGAAAGCATCATATATATAAGACATATTCCTGCCGGATTATATGTCTACAATTACATAAATTTCTCAATAAACAAACATTATACCTTCCCGAGACAGCTGGACTGTACTTAATCCATAAAGAGATAACAAACGCAACATATCTGTGAAAAACAACATATCGAAGCAACGATAATTAAATGGTGGTTGAAGCAACACCGATTCACAGATATATATTATCTTTCAACCTATAATTAACCGGGGCTTAAATAACAATCATATAAAGCAACCACTAGCTTTAATAATGAAGAAAAATAACCCATGCTTGTTATTACTGATGATTAAACGGCGCAAAGAACCGGGATCACCAAAACTACACAAAATTTTTATAGTAAGCAGGGCTTAACTTTAGAAAACTAGATCAGGAAGATATACTGAAAATCAAACGTTGCCAGGGACAACTATTATCGAAACTTATATCAAACTTTGTGAGTAAGCAGGGCTTAACTCGAAAAATAAATCAAAGAGATACCGATATTCAGAAGTTGCCAGGGACAACAATTATCAGAAATTACACATCGATAAATGCCTAAGCGGGGCTTAAGATATATCTAATCCATGTTTTGTAGAAAAATAAAACGAGAATAAAATAAAATAAAATGAGAGCATTTTATTAACCGACCATTCACTAACAGTGTCGAGGAAAAAAGTGATGGTCGTTGCTGTCCACATTCAAACATCAACGTTTTCGTTTCGAGAAAATTTTTTCTCTCTATTCTTCTCCGTTCTTTTGAACGTTCGACCTCGACAGTTTAAATGTGTTTAGGATTAAGGCAATTTGTAGTTATATATTTCTTGTAATAGATAATGACCCTCGGGGTTTATACAAGAAGAAAGGTGTTGAGTAATAAAAACTGATGACGTTATTTTTTGTATTATCACTTTCAAAACATAATTCTGAGAAAAATTATCCAAAAACTTTTGAATTTTAAAACAATATTTTATTTTTCATAAACAACGGTGCTCAGAATGGGCTATTGTAAAGAAACATAAATATAAAAAAAAGGACATGAACCTGACGATCAGGGTCATTGTTAGGCTTATTATGTAAAAAAAATTATACAGAAGCTAAAGTCTTTCGTACATTTTTTTGTATTTTAATGAATAAATATCGTAAAACTACAATGGCATTTTTTCATTATTTTTTTTATAAAAAACTTTTAAAAACAAAAGTTATAATTCTGCCGCAGTTTTTTTTCAAAATAAAGCTTTAAAAACAATTTTTTAGAAAATTTTCACCTTTTTTGCCGTTGACTGACACCGACTATAAAAAAATATAATCTTTTTTTTCAAATAAATATTAGCCTAAAGCAGATTTAAAAAGTTTCCATGCAACGGCACCTCCTCTAAAAAAGTGAGAAGAGGGATATCTGTTAAAAATAAATCCAAAAACATTATGCAAAATAGCTTTTATTTTATCTTTCTCCTCTAACTTGGCGCTGTCATTAAGTCAGTCAGTCAAGTCACAAGCTATTTTTTTTTTCAAATCCTTCGGATTAATCGGATGGCATTTTTCTTTCTTAACTTTTTTTAATTTCTTAAAAAGGGCGTCATTGCGCGTAAATCCTTCAAATAAAAAATGGCACGTCGAAAGTTAAAAAAAATTGTGGAGACAAAATAATGTCAAAATTGCTGCTGTTATTTTATTTATTACTAAAACATAAAGTTTTTTTGGACAGAAAAAAAGTTAGAAGCATCAAAGATGCAACAACTACTTTTTTAACACCCTTCCAAAAATGGGGAGATAAAACTCGAAAGTCCAAAAAAAGAAGAAGTGGAAGAATAAATTGATGCACTTTATTTTTTTCAAAAATTGTGGCATCTCAAGTACATACATATTTTTTTGCTGTTAACGACGATGACAATTGCCGAAAAAAAAACAAAAAAATGCAACTTTCAACTTTTTTTTTGAGCGACAGTCAAATGCGCATTTTTCTTTGGCTTTTTGATTCCTTAAAAAAATGTTTAAGCATTTTCTTTTTTTGGAGAAAAAGAGCTTTTGCAAAAATAGAAAAAAAAATTTGTTGGTTGAAACTCTTCATTTGTTTTGACAGATAATAAAAAGAAATAAGAAGAAGAAAAGGCGTTGGTGGACAGCAAAAAAAAAATAAAGTTTTTACAGAAAATTAAAAAAACTTATTTTTAATTTTGTTTCAAAAATCTAAGTACAGTAAATTTTTTATTTGCTTAAAATAAAAAAACGGTTACTATCCTAAAAACAGATTTAAAACTTTGAACCAAAATATAAGTGTTAAAAAAATTTTTAGAAGCATAAATCAAATGTAATAAATCCAACTTTTTTCTTTTGACTAGACACATCAAAAAATATCTATTAAAAAACTTGTCAATATTATTTTTCAAGCAAAAAAAAGATTCATGTAAAAATCTGCTATTTCCTTGCTTTAAAGTAAAACAGCTGCAAGAAAAAAAACGAAAGTTAACTCATAACCGTATAATTATTTTTCATATTTAAAAAACAAAAAACCACAATTTTCCCCATTTTTTTTATTACTTTGAGACGTTTTTTATGCTTAAAAAATTTATTAAAAATATTTTTTGCGGTGTCCATTAAAACTGAAAAAGAAAATTTCCTGATTTTTAATAAAAAGATTTATTGTTAAATACCAAAAATAAATGAAGTCCAAAAAAACAATTTTTTATAAAATTGCAAAAAATGAATAAATAAAAATGCAATAAATTGAGTAATATTAACTATTTTTAAAATAGATGTATATTTAAGTAAAATGCAGCATCGATGGTGGCAATGGAGCAACAAATTTTTTGTCAATTTTTTCAATGGTTTCACCAATATTTAATCTTTTTGTTGTCTAAAATTGCATTACATTTTTTTTGTTTTTAATGTGCAAAAAATAAAAAACAAAAAAAATTCGCATAAAGAAGTAAAATTTCAAAATTTTCTGCTGTAATATAAAAGGAAGTTTTTTTCGTATAAAGATTTATCCTGAGAATCAGGTATTATTTACAGCTATTTTTTTTGTTCAACGGGAGACAATGTAGTCTAATTTTTAAGTCGAGTGATAAAAAGAAAACTTCAAATTTGTAACAACATTTTTGACACATTTTATGGCTCTTTTATAAATTCTTACCCTTGACAATTCTAACAACCTTTTTGGAGGTTTTAAAAGTCGGTTTTCATTCATCCGATGACTGAATGTATCTGCCAATAAATCTAAAAACAAATCATTTTCATTTGTAATAAAAAAACAAAAAAATATACTATATCGATCAGTTCCAACCGGATTTTTAAGAGTAACAATAAAATCGAATTCTGCTAAAATTTCAGCATTCAAATCTGCTGTCCTTGAAAGACCAATAATTTGAGCATTGGCTTTTTTTAAAGAATGAAACAATTTCAAAATTAAACCCTAAAAATTAAAAAAAATGTTTCCTCAGACTTTAAAAAATTCTGTTCTTACTCGAATTGGAGTTCGTCGTTGCTTTTTTCCAGAAAACATTTCAAGTTTGTCAAATTCAATAAAACAATATTTGTCCATTTTAACAAACTAAAAAAAAAGAATTTTTATTACTGCTTTGGAATTTTTACTTGAGCAGTTTCAATCAAATTTTTTGTCATTGACCTGAAAATCAGACATTGTTTTTTTTTATCTATTTCTGCACTTTTAAAGGAACCGAACGATTTGATACCTTTTTCAGTTTAACGGTTTTTTTCCAAAAGGCATGAACCTGACAATCAGGATTTTCTTCTAACTTTTTTTTGCCTGATCGTCAGGTTTATTTCATTTCGAAAAAAAACATTAAAATAAAAGACATATAAAAACTTTCCGCTCCCTTTAATAAAAAAAACCACTCCAACGAATGCCTGATTTTCAGGTTCATTCAAAAAAAAGTAAATTCAAGACGGCACTTTCCCTTTTAAACTTACTTGATTAATAATTTCCATGACTCGTTTTCTCCGAGTAAATTTTCTTGTAAAAATTCTTTTACTTATTCGTATCCGTGGTGCTAAACATTTTAGCGCCATTGCCTGAGACCATGCCGATTTCCCAGATTTTGAATCTCCAACAATTAAAATACTTTTCCGTTTTATATCAAATTGATTCCAAGCTGATAATGCTTAAAATAAAACTTGTTTTTGCATTTTTTTTATCCAAAAATACTCACAATGTGGAATAATAACTGCAGCATAGAAAAAATTTCTTAAATCAATGTGGCAAATTTTTCCACCTTTTGCTTTTATATAAGCATTTGTAGAAATAAGATCATCAAATTTAATGCCAAAATTTGTTGCTGGTTGAAACTTAACAGCTTCGGCTAAAAAAACTTCACCAAAATAATATTCTGTCATGGCATCAATTTTTCGGCATTCTGATGCCATTGGTGTATCTCTTAAAGTTAAAGGATCTGTTGAAAAGAAATTATCTTTCAAAAATATTTCCAATTCTTCCAACGACTTAGCTGGCATTGGAATTTCATCATCAGCAAAAAATCGCTGTTCTGGAATTAAATCTTTTAAAAATTTTGTTGTTTGATATTTTTGTGTTGAATGAATCAAAGCTTCCAAATTTAAACCGAGTCGAAAATTTTCTTCATCCCTTAAAGCTCGAACATATTTTCGGGTTAAATATCCGCGGGTAATTGCTTGAATTTTTATAATTGCTTTTAAAGTATCAACTTGTTTGGAGGCCGAAGTTTGTAAATCTAAAGCTTTTTGTCGGACATCAACAAGATGAAAATATCTTGATAAGGCTTGATACACTGAAAAAATTTTTTTCAAAATATTAGAATAGAATTTGCAAATTAAAGGGAAAGGGCGGTTTGATGTATTTTTCGTTTTTAACATTTTTTTCCAAACAGCATAAACCTGAATATCAGGCAAAAGTGTAATAAAAAAAACCTTAATCGTCAGGCTCATGTCATTTCGAAAAGAAACGTAAAAAATGAAAAATATAAGAAACCGTTTGCCTTTTTTATGAATGAAATTCTGTCATTAAAATTTTTTTCTTAAACCTAAAAATCGAGCATCCAATGGATAACAAAATCGACCCAATAAAATGCTAGATTTTCAAATTCAGCCATAAAAAAAGCTTGCTTGAGAATGTAACTCCTCATTTAAAGGTGTATTACTTCGTTCAGCATTTTGTACAATGATACATGCTTCATCAACATCGATTACTGTAGCATCAAACTAAAAATTTCAACATTAGAAAAATAATTTTACTGCAAAAATTCTATTGAACCTCAACATCTCCAACGATATCCAATTCAGATGCAGCAGTTTCACCACGTTTCAATTCATTACGAAGTAAAATTTGCATATTTAAAGCAATCTCATCTTCTTGCCGCTTTTCATAAAGATAAATCCGATTTTGATGTATTAATTGGCTTGAAAGTATCAGCTCCATTTTACTCTTAAAAAACCCAAGAAAATATTTTTAAAGGGAGAGAAAGGTTTGATACGTTTTTCATTTTAATGTGTTTTTTGAAATGGCATAAATCTGGCAATCAGGCAAAACAAGAATATAAAACGACGATCAGGGTGTACTTTTGCCTGATTTTCAGGTTCATGCCATTTTGAAAAAAAACGTTAAAAATGAAAAATGCATAAAACGTTTTGTTCCCTTTAAGTGTTTAAAATCATTTCAAAAACAAACCTTTTGGATTCCCTCTTTTGCAATAATTAAATCCCAAAGTTTCAAATTTGCATCTGGAGTTTTTAAAACAAATTTTACAAAAAACTCACTAAAAAGTGAAAGAGCAGACAATAAAAATATCAAAGATTCTGGAGACTTTTCAATAAAATATAATTCATCCGAATGTTTAAGAATTTGAATAAATATTGAAAATGTTTGAACTTGAAGATTTACAGAATGTTTTTGCTAAAATTTATGCAAACTTTTTATTCTGCTATTTTTAAACTAGATTTTTACCCATGGAATTTTTGTAAAATTTATTAAAGTTGAAACTGCTTCCAGCAATTTTTCTTTACACATTTTTAATCGAATTTCTTCCATGTTTTTTGGAGGCAAATGTTGAGCAATAAAAAAAATTTTAAAATGTAGCTTTTTAATGCAATGAAATTTACGCTTGAAAGATTATATTTGTGTATTTTAAAAATTTTTAAATATGTTTTTTTTAAAGAACAACACCGAAATCTTTGAGAAAATGTGTGGCTTCTAAATGTAGAAAGTGGAAGTAACACAGCGTGCTGTTTTTTGCGCTTTAAAAATAGTCTTCTGGAAGCCAGAACATTTTCAAACATTTTCTTAAGGCAAAATCCTTTAAAAAATTTTATATTACATGCTCCAGATAAAAATTAACAAAAAGATGAACGTGTCACACTACACCCACTGCAAATTCTTTTTTATTGCGTGATTGTCAGTTTTATAAAAACTTTTTTGTGGGGTGGGACTATTTTATTTTATAGTGACATTATTGATGCAGACTATTGGACATGAACAATAAATAAAGGTCAACAAAATAAAAAGTACGCGGCATTCATTTTTTTTCCTTCTCTATTTATAGATGTTTTCGTTATAAATAATTATTTAAAAATACTCTCATTCCTTTAATATATTGGAAATTCTGAAAATATGGCTTTATGACAGAACAGATATAATTTTGTTATTGCTGATTGAAGCTTCTGCTTTTGTTCATAACAGTGTCGCAAATACATAAGCTATCTTTGATTCAAAGGTAAAACACAAAGTTGATCAATCATCTTTCAGTGAAACTAAAATTCCACTTTCTTCACGTCCTTTATATGGTGATTATTATAACATTGATAGAGAAGTAATCTATGTTTGTGGCGGTAATAATTTTGGTATGTTAATGTTATTGCAATATTTGAATGGGAGTCGATAACAAAAAAGTCGGTTTTATTAACATATTGGTAAATCCGATTCTAAATTGTTTCCTAAACAATGAAACTGCGATATCGATATCACAGTTGGGAAATGGCGATAACCAATATCAGCAAGAAGAAGCAATTTCATATAGATTTATTTTTTAGATAAAAAATGTACGTGCATCAATGAAACATTAAGTTGTAATCAAGGATATTACAGTTACTTCTCTGCCGGTGCATTAAAGCACAATAAGATCAAAATTTGTGATGATAATTTTATTGTAAAATTTGTTGATTTCTGTCATAATAATATAGTAGCAATCGAAAAAGTAAGTCATTTTTGAATTTTTAATGTAAAAAGACTGTTGAAGACAATCAAAGGTACGATGTTACCATAAAAAAATCAGCGAAAATAAACAACGATAGGGAATGCAAACATTTGTTTTGCTGAAATTCATTCACCCCTTGTGATGAATGAGTTAGTTTTTATAAATGTTCATTCTCCGTCGTAGGCTTGTTGTCGACGGTTTTTTTTAAAACAAAGACTCTTTTAGAATGAATTTTTACCTGGGCACGAATCAGAGGTTAAAATGTTAAACTTCTGTGCTAATAATATTGACAGAATTGGAATTTTTGACAAATTTTCATCACTTACAACGCTTAATATGAAAAGTAATAGGTTGAAATCAATAAGTGATAACATTTTAACTCAAAAACTTGGATTGTCTTTGATGGAACTGAATCTTTCATCTAATAATTTGCAAAACCTTTCTACTTCAGTATTTCAGTATTTACCAAAACTTAAATCTCTCAACTTAAAATTTAATCAAAAGATTAATTTAAGTTTTCAAACTAATGGCATCAATGTTACAATATTTTCTCCAGCATTATCAAATTTGGAATTTTTAAATTTGGCTTCTTGCAACATTCAAACTTTTGACGATATGGTTTTTGTAAATTTTAGGTAAAATTTCTTGAAATACCAATTTGGGCTCTAGGGAGATTGAAAATAAAAATTTCAAAGAGAAATTTTTATTACAAGTTCTATTTTATGTTTGTATTTATTTTGTACAATTTTAATTTTCCTTCATTTGAGTAAATATTTTGCATTATTGTAGCACAACACTGTGATAAATAAATCTGTTGAAACAAATATTTGTAAAACAATTTATATTCAAAAATATTACTATTTCCGTTTACTCTAACGCTAATAATCCAATTTTAAACAAAAACTCAAAATGTAATTATTTTTCAATTTCAAATTTATGTGGTCATAGGATACAATAAAACATCTTTTTTATTGTAAAAGTCAATAAATATCCAGACGAAATAATATTGGATCTCTTAAGACAAGCACTTGAGTGTTTCTATCAGGGTAAAAAGAATCATAAGAAAAATCTACAAAGTTCTTTTCTATTTTAAAAAAGTATAAAAACATGCAGAAACAAATGTAAAAAAACAAAAAATGTCAAAAACCATTTCGCATTATCCAATGGAAATAGAAATTGTGATTGTTGGGGTACTTTGAAAAAAAAAATGCATTGACGCAAACAACAAAAGACCAAACGTTAAAAGTGATTATAAACCGTATCTTTTAGTAAAAGAAACATTTGTATATGTCTTTCATGTCTCAGAGATAACAAACACAATCGTTTTGGTCAAAAAAGGTAACTGCGTCATAAAGAAAAGTCTGCATATATTATTTTTCAGATGGCGTTGTTGAACATTTTTGCCAGGCTAATGTATAAAAAAATTTCCCTGTTTTAACAAAAAAATTCGATGAGCTCCGAAAAAGGAAACAAGCACTTTTAAAGACATTTTTGCAAACACCAACCCTTTTTTTTAAACTGATGCACCTTATATCACTATGGTTATTTTTTCCTTTGGAATGACAGTTAAAATTATGCAGAAAAAAATTTTTTTTTTCAATCAAAATATGGTGAAAAAACTTTTCAATTAGAAGAAACGGCAGAAAATTTTTAGCATAAAAAATGGAAATTTTTCCTTCAAAGAAAAACCATTGGCGGGAGTTTAATTTTTTCATCGCATTTTTTTAGAACGTCTTTTTTGCGCAGCTGAATTTTTTTAAAGCTGGTTAAATTTTCCGCAAACAAAAATTAATCATATTTGCTTAATTTATGTTTCTTATTAGCCGATAAATATCCAATACAATGAATTCCAGATATTCTACGTAAGTTTTTGCTGTTTTTATCCACAATTTTATATTGCTTTTTATAGATTGGAAGATGATTCTACAATTGCAAGTGAAACAGTACCTTCAATTTTGAATCCATGTAAGTTTGCTTTAAATATTATGCAACTGCTGTATTTATTTAATTTTTAGTGAAAAATCAAGTTCAAAACAAGCAAGTTGATCGAGATGAACAAATTGATAAATTGGAAGTTGAAATTAGATTACTTCGTCGACAAATGCCAAGAATAAAAAATCTTGAAGGAAAAGATATTACGCTTGAATTTGTTTTACTTGGAGAAGAATATGATAAAAAGAGATATGAAGTTGAAACTCTGCAAGCAGAATTGGAAAAATGTCGAAAATACTTTGCTGAAACAAGTAAAAGACATGGTGAAACTGTTAAAGAATATGATCAAAAGCTAAAAACTTTACGACAAGAATTTGAAGATTCTCTTTTAATTGGTACTCGAGGTGAAACAGCTAAAAATGCAATTGAACAAGCTGAAAATATTATTGCAACAGAATATCAAGGTCGAATAGATGCTTTAACAGCAGAAAATGAAGGCCTTCGAGCTGAAAATCAAAATATTAAAGAATATGAAAATCAAATTACTAATTTAAATGCAGAACTTGAAGCACTTCGATCTGAAATTAAACAATATAATGATGAAAAATTAGATCTTGCAGAACAGAAAGAAATTGATGAAGAATATCAAAAGAGATATGATGGAATGGAAGCATTCTATATGAATGAAATGAAAAAACAAGCTGATGCTATGAAAAATCTTCAAAAACTTGTTACTGTAAGGTTACTTTTTCTTTTTTAAAAAGTACTCGAGTTTTTTAGGCTGGGTTCTCTGAAAATTTTGATGGAAGAAATCTTTCTGCAAAAGAAATTCTTATTGAACGTTTAAAGATTGATTTAAAACTTCTTGATTCTGAATGGGAAAAGAATAACGTTCTTCGAGAAGAAATTGAAAAGATTATTAATGGTGGCGAAGATGGTACAGATACTGTATCACAATTGCATGAAAAGGTATAATATTCTATTTTGCATGTTTTTTTTTAAATCTACTTTTTTAGCTTGCAAATGAACGCCAACGAATTAGAGTTAATAGTAATAGTTCAACGTCTTCGGATAATGCACAAAATATAAGCATTCAAGATGTTCCTGGTATATATCAAAATCTTCGAAAAATGATTCGTCCTTTAATATTTCATTTAAGAAAGCTTCCGCAATATTTGGAAGGTGTTCAAGGTATTCCAGAATCTGTACAATTTCATGAACTTTTACGACAAATTTCTGATATGACTTTTGATTTGGATGCAACAATTAATGATGTTGAAGAATTTGAACGAACATTAAATCGTAGTCCGTCACCAAATCTTGGAATGCCAATACCTCCAACCACAACAAACACAGAACGAATGCCTATGGATGCGCTAAAACAAGAGCTAAAAACTCTTCGGGCAAATCTTCAACAACAAATTAATCTTAAATGTCAAATTGAAGAAGATTTAAATGTAGCAAAAGAAGAAGTCACAAAATTAACCGTAAGAATTGAAGAACTTGTTGATGAAAAAATTACTCTTCAGGGTGATTTAAAAGATTTGGAAGAAGATTATAATGAAATGAAGAAGTTGTATGAAGAAGCAAGGAATAATAGTGATGTTGAAAAGTTGTCAAAAGCTTTGCGTGATGCAAGAGATTCTATTAAAGCTAAAAGTAAAGCCTTGGCTGAAACGACAAGCGAATTGGAAACAGCTAAAAAACAAGTTTGAAAGAATACAGTATCTAAAATAGCTATAAACTTGGTTTTTTAGATTGCAAAAATCATGGAAGCTTACAATCGGTTAAGAGAGGAAAATCAACAATTAAACAATGTTGCAAGTTTTTAAAACATTTGAATTTAAAGTAATTGTTATTTTTTAGTTGGAAGAAAGAACTGAAGAAGTGAATTTATTGGTTGAAGAAGTTGGAACTATTAAAGATCAACTTGAAAATAAACAACTACAAGGTATTACTTCAAATGCTGAAGAACGTCAAATACTTTCAAACAAATTTGCTTCTCTGAAAAAAGATAATTCATATTTGCTCAACCAAAACGAAAAACTTCGATCTCGTTTCGCTGAAAATGAAAAGACACTAAATTTTTATGAAGAATATTTAAAAGCAATATGTGAAAAAGTATGCAAAAAGTATGTTTCTTTATTTTTTTGAATTCTATTAACTTTAAAATTTTAGTAATCATCGAACAATTGTATGTCCCCCAATGCTTTCAGCTCGCGTACATCAATATTTAATTGATAGATTAGAATCGAGTGGACCAGAAGTTGTTGCAAATTTTAATTATGCATATGAAAAATTACAAAAGATAAAGAATTCTGAAGAAAAGAGGTATGTATTTGTAGTATCTTTTTATTGTCAGTTAACTTGTGTTTTTAGTGATTCAAGTGAAAATTCAATTGCTTCGAATTTACCTCTTGCAAAAAATATGGCAAAAACTTTAGAAGAAGTTGCAAAAGAACTTACAAAATCTCGTAATTATTCAAATGAAATTGTGCAAGAAATTAAAAAAGTTATGTCAAATAAAGTAAGCTTTCTTGTAATTGGAATACTGTAATTTTTTGTTATTTTAGAGAGCTCTTGATCTTGAATGGCTTTTAACAAAGAATCGACAATTGAGAAATGCTTTATATCTTTCATCAAAATTTTTCGAAGGCAAAAAAGAACGAATTGAAGATGGTGCAACTTTACCGGATATTATTGAAGAACTTGGAAAAATTCATGATGTTTTAGAAGATCATGGACAAGCTGCTCGTGTTTTAAAATCAAATGAAATTTTGGTTAAAGGAAAGAGTTATCGATAATTTTTATTTTGTTTTTTATTTATTTATTACATTTCTGTTTTTGTTTTAACTCTATGGTATTTCTCTTTTTGTTTGTAAATACTTGAAAAAAAAAATTTGCTCAAATTTTTTTGGTTTGTTTTGCATTTTGATTACTGTATTTTTGCAGCATTTGTAACTTTAATTTCTTGAGACTGTAAATGAACGGAGTAGTTTTTGTTAACCTTTTTATTATGACTTTTATCAAGAAACTTCAATATTTCAAAAATTATAAAAAAATAAATATACAGTAAAAATTTTACATTAAAAAAATGATAGATTCAATGCTGTATTTAAAAAGAGTAATAAAAAAAAGGCAGTCTAATTTACAGAAGAAATTTTTTTTGTAAAAATGGATAAAATTTATTTAATCCCGTTTCAATGCTGAAGTGTTTGCTCCTGTCCCGGGGGTTACTGTAGATGTTGTGGTTGATGATGAAGGATTTGCGTGTGGAGCTTTTCCCCAAATCATTGAATTAAATCCATCTCCAATTAAATATAAAAACCAAAGTAAAATTCCACCAAATGCAAGGAAGAAAAAGATTAGCTGATTGCTGAGATGATTAAATACTGGATAAAGCCAATATCCTTGTGTAAGTTTAACAAAAAAAATGCTAAAATATTTTAAATTTAGAATTTTTAAGAATTTCTAAAGCTTACATTGCAAGATAAAATGCATAAAGTGATAAAACAACAATTGAACCAGTTTTTTTGGAAGGTGCATGATGGCAAGTTAAAAGTGTATCAATCATTAAAAAGACCATTGGTGCTGTATGTGTTACATGATTATGCCAGTGTGGAATTAATCCAACTGCCCATTTTGGTACAACATATTCTGGATTTGCTGCATATAGACCCCAAAAAAGTAAAGATGTTGCCTAAAAAATTTTTTTAAAAATTAATTATTGTCGATAATTAATTTTTAAACTATAGATAGGGGGGGGGGGTACACTTTTAACTTATAGGTATCAAGGCTCTGTAAAACCGAAATGCATAGGACTGAAATCAAAACTATCAAAAAAAAATTTTAATATGAAATTGAAATAACGAAATTTCGATATTTTGAACTTTTCGAAATCAAAATTTCGATTTCGCAGTACTTGTAGGCATATAATATTGAAAAAAATATTTAATATTATTACCATTCCAACTGGAAACGCAGAAGTAGAATACATAAAATCACAAATTTTATGTAATTTTGTTAATCTCCAATAACTTGGAACATGGACATGCTTATATTCTTCTTGATGCTTTGTCTCTTCAATCCAATCAAATATTGCACAAACAAAACAAATTGTTGAATATATCGTTTGTAAGACAAAATTCAGCATTGTTAACATAACTAATTTTGAAAACCATGATTGTACGCCAATTCTCGGCATAAAATATATATCATAAAATAGTGAACCAGCCCAGACCCCAAAAATTATCCCATAAATTAAAACTCGAAATAATCCCATTATATTTCTAAAAAATGGATTTTTGATTGATTTACAAAAAAAATAAAAAGAAAAATTTTTCTCGGAAAACAATGGAAATTTAAAGTAACAGTTGCGGTAAAAAAACAAAAGAGGAAACTCATAAAAATGCAAAAACATAGTTGTTAAAAAACATGTTTGAAAACTTATATGACAAAAAAAATGAACATGCTTAAAAAGGAAAGGGTGTCAACAAAAAAAAATGAAAGAGATTTTATCACAAAACAAATCATTAAAATTTTAATTCTAAAAAAACAATAGTTTTATCGGCAATAAAATAAATATACCTTCCCATTTTAATGTCAAAAAAGGTGTCGAAAGGTGCAATAAATTTTTTTTAAAACTTTTTGTTTTTTTTTCTGACGGGAAAAATTGAAGTCGGCGTTTTTTTAAAATGCCAATACTTGAAAGGAAAAGTTAAATGCCAACTTTTTTGAGTATCATGTAAAACAACAACTCGAAAGCAAAAGTTATTAAAGCATTTTACTTTTTTTGCCTTTAAAATAGCTTCTTTTAAGGCACTTATATAATCGTTGCCATGTGGCAGAGAAAAAAAATTGTATTCCGCAAGAAATACAACAACAACAAAAAAAAATATTTTTACAAAGACCATCTCATTTTTTCCAAATTTTTCTTCGATGAAAAAGGAAATCAATGACTCGAAATTGAAGGAATTATTCGTTAACAGAAAAATTTAACACTCATATTTGTAGTTAAAAGTTTACATTCAAATACGCTATACATGGATTATGGTCAAATTTTTGTTGAAAGATTATTTACAGATTTTCATTTCAATATATTTACGACATATATATTGTAAATCTTCTTAAATCTAAAAAAAAGAATAGATTCCAAATGTTAAAAAATGCATACATATGGGTATATTTTAAAGAAATATAACGATAAAAAGGAAATGTGCTAACGATGGCATTTTGTTGTTTCTTTTTTCTTTTTTTGCATGGCAAAAAATGCTTGTTTTAAATAAAAGAAAAGCATAGTTTTTTAAAGCTGCATAAGCATAACGAAGAGTGTCGTGTGACAGTGGAGAAAAATGGAAAGGAGAAAAAAAAAGCTAGAGTCAAAAACAAAAATGCAAAAAGGAAAAAATTTTTGAGCAACTTTTTTTTGCACAAAAAAAATTATGAAACAAAAAGTTGGGATGTGCGACAAACAAACAACAAACAAAGAATCGGAATTGATCGGTTTTTGTTTATTCAACATTGCATAAAAATGACCTTGAAATTGTTTCTGACCATTTTTCTAAAAAAAACATAAATCTCTTCATTTTTTAAAAGTTCAAAAATTTTATAGAATCGTTTTTAAAATTTTGTAAGAAACGCAATTTGTCAGATAAAAAAAAAACATTTTAGCGCCATTGCCTGAGACCATGCCGATTTCCCAGATTTTGAATCTCCAACAATTAAAATACTTTTCCGTTTTATATCAAATTGATTCCAAGCTGATAATGCTTAAAATAAAACTTGTTTTTGCATTTTTTTTATCCAAAAATACTCACAATGTGGAATAATAACTGCAGCATAGAAAAAATTTCTTAAATCAATGTGGCAAATTTTTCCACCTTTTGCTTTTATATAAGCATTTGTAGAAATAAGATCATCAAATTTAATGCCAAAATTTGTTGCTGGTTGAAACTTAACAGCTTCGGCTAAAAAAACTTCACCAAAATAATATTCTGTCATGGCATCAATTTTTCGGCATTCTGATGCCATTGGTGTATCTCTTAAAGTTAAAGGATCTGTTGAAAAGAAATTATCTTTCAAAAATATTTCCAATTCTTCCAACGACTTAGCTGGCATTGGAATTTCATCATCAGCAAAAAATCGCTGTTCTGGAATTAAATCTTTTAAAAATTTTGTTGTTTGATATTTTTGTGTTGAATGAATCAAAGCTTCCAAATTTAAACCGAGTCGAAAATTTTCTTCATCCCTTAAAGCTCGAACATATTTTCGGGTTAAATATCCGCGGGTAATTGCTTGAATTTTTATAATTGCTTTTAAAGTATCAACTTGTTTGGAGGCCGAAGTTTGTAAATCTAAAGCTTTTTGTCGGACATCAACAAGATGAAAATATCTTGATAAGGCTTGATACACTGAAAAAATTTTTTTCAAAATATTAGAATAGAATTTGCAAATTAAAGGGAAAGGGCGGTTTGATGTATTTTTCGTTTTTAACATTTTTTTCCAAACAGCATAAACCTGAATATCAGGCAAAAGTGTAATAAAAAAAACCTTAATCGTCAGGCTCATGTCATTTCGAAAAGAAACGTAAAAAATGAAAAATATAAGAAACCGTTTGCCTTTTTTATGAATGAAATTCTGTCATTAAAATTTTTTTCTTAAACCTAAAAATCGAGCATCCAATGGATAACAAAATCGACCCAATAAAATGCTAGATTTTCAAATTCAGCCATAAAAAAAGCTTGCTTGAGAATGTAACTCCTCATTTAAAGGTGTATTACTTCGTTCAGCATTTTGTACAATGATACATGCTTCATCAACATCGATTACTGTAGCATCAAACTAAAAATTTCAACATTAGAAAAATAATTTTACTGCAAAAATTCTATTGAACCTCAACATCTCCAACGATATCCAATTCAGATGCAGCAGTTTCACCACGTTTCAATTCATTACGAAGTAAAATTTGCATATTTAAAGCAATCTCATCTTCTTGCCGCTTTTCATAAAGATAAATCCGATTTTGATGTATTAATTGGCTTGAAAGTATCAGCTCCATTTTACTCTTAAAAAACCCAAGAAAATATTTTTAAAGGGAGAGAAAGGTTTGATACGTTTTTCATTTTAATGTGTTTTTTGAAATGGCATAAATCTGGCAATCAGGCAAAACAAGAATATAAAACGACGATCAGGGTGTACTTTTGCCTGATTTTCAGGTTCATGCCATTTTGAAAAAAAACGTTAAAAATGAAAAATGCATAAAACGTTTTGTTCCCTTTAAGTGTTTAAAATCATTTCAAAAACAAACCTTTTGGATTCCCTCTTTTGCAATAATTAAATCCCAAAGTTTCAAATTTGCATCTGGAGTTTTTAAAACAAATTTTACAAAAAACTCACTAAAAAGTGAAAGAGCAGACAATAAAAATATCAAAGATTCTGGAGACTTTTCAATAAAATATAATTCATCCGAATGTTTAAGAATTTGAATAAATATTGAAAATGTTTGAACTTGAAGATTTACAGAATGTTTTTGCTAAAATTTATGCAAACTTTTTATTCTGCTATTTTTAAACTAGATTTTTACCCATGGAATTTTTGTAAAATTTATTAAAGTTGAAACTGCTTCCAGCAATTTTTCTTTACACATTTTTAATCGAATTTCTTCCATGTTTTTTGGAGGCAAATGTTGAGCAATAAAAAAAATTTTAAAATGTAGCTTTTTAATGCAATGAAATTTACGCTTGAAAGATTATATTTGTGTATTTTAAAAATTTTTAAATATGTTTTTTTTAAAGAACAACACCGAAATCTTTGAGAAAATGTGTGGCTTCTAAATGTAGAAAGTGGAAGTAACACAGCGTGCTGTTTTTTGCGCTTTAAAAATAGTCTTCTGGAAGCCAGAACATTTTCAAACATTTTCTTAAGGCAAAATCCTTTAAAAAATTTTATATTACATGCTCCAGATAAAAATTAACAAAAAGATGAACGTGTCACACTACACCCACTGCAAATTCTTTTTTATTGCGTGATTGTCAGTTTTATAAAAACTTTTTTGTGGGGTGGGACTATTTTATTTTATAGTGACATTATTGATGCAGACTATTGGACATGAACAATAAATAAAGGTCAACAAAATAAAAAGTACGCGGCATTCATTTTTTTTCCTTCTCTATTTATAGATGTTTTCGTTATAAATAATTATTTAAAAATACTCTCATTCCTTTAATATATTGGAAATTCTGAAAATATGGCTTTATGACAGAACAGATATAATTTTGTTATTGCTGATTGAAGCTTCTGCTTTTGTTCATAACAGTGTCGCAAATACATAAGCTATCTTTGATTCAAAGGTAAAACACAAAGTTGATCAATCATCTTTCAGTGAAACTAAAATTCCACTTTCTTCACGTCCTTTATATGGTGATTATTATAACATTGATAGAGAAGTAATCTATGTTTGTGGCGGTAATAATTTTGGTATGTTAATGTTATTGCAATATTTGAATGGGAGTCGATAACAAAAAAGTCGGTTTTATTAACATATTGGTAAATCCGATTCTAAATTGTTTCCTAAACAATGAAACTGCGATATCGATATCACAGTTGGGAAATGGCGATAACCAATATCAGCAAGAAGAAGCAATTTCATATAGATTTATTTTTTAGATAAAAAATGTACGTGCATCAATGAAACATTAAGTTGTAATCAAGGATATTACAGTTACTTCTCTGCCGGTGCATTAAAGCACAATAAGATCAAAATTTGTGATGATAATTTTATTGTAAAATTTGTTGATTTCTGTCATAATAATATAGTAGCAATCGAAAAAGTAAGTCATTTTTGAATTTTTAATGTAAAAAGACTGTTGAAGACAATCAAAGGTACGATGTTACCATAAAAAAATCAGCGAAAATAAACAACGATAGGGAATGCAAACATTTGTTTTGCTGAAATTCATTCACCCCTTGTGATGAATGAGTTAGTTTTTATAAATGTTCATTCTCCGTCGTAGGCTTGTTGTCGACGGTTTTTTTTAAAACAAAGACTCTTTTAGAATGAATTTTTACCTGGGCACGAATCAGAGGTTAAAATGTTAAACTTCTGTGCTAATAATATTGACAGAATTGGAATTTTTGACAAATTTTCATCACTTACAACGCTTAATATGAAAAGTAATAGGTTGAAATCAATAAGTGATAACATTTTAACTCAAAAACTTGGATTGTCTTTGATGGAACTGAATCTTTCATCTAATAATTTGCAAAACCTTTCTACTTCAGTATTTCAGTATTTACCAAAACTTAAATCTCTCAACTTAAAATTTAATCAAAAGATTAATTTAAGTTTTCAAACTAATGGCATCAATGTTACAATATTTTCTCCAGCATTATCAAATTTGGAATTTTTAAATTTGGCTTCTTGCAACATTCAAACTTTTGACGATATGGTTTTTGTAAATTTTAGGTAAAATTTCTTGAAATACCAATTTGGGCTCTAGGGAGATTGAAAATAAAAATTTCAAAGAGAAATTTTTATTACAAGTTCTATTTTATGTTTGTATTTATTTTGTACAATTTTAATTTTCCTTCATTTGAGTAAATATTTTGCATTATTGTAGCACAACACTGTGATAAATAAATCTGTTGAAACAAATATTTGTAAAACAATTTATATTCAAAAATATTACTATTTCCGTTTACTCTAACGCTAATAATCCAATTTTAAACAAAAACTCAAAATGTAATTATTTTTCAATTTCAAATTTATGTGGTCATAGGATACAATAAAACATCTTTTTTATTGTAAAAGTCAATAAATATCCAGACGAAATAATATTGGATCTCTTAAGACAAGCACTTGAGTGTTTCTATCAGGGTAAAAAGAATCATAAGAAAAATCTACAAAGTTCTTTTCTATTTTAAAAAAGTATAAAAACATGCAGAAACAAATGTAAAAAAACAAAAAATGTCAAAAACCATTTCGCATTATCCAATGGAAATAGAAATTGTGATTGTTGGGGTACTTTGAAAAAAAAAATGCATTGACGCAAACAACAAAAGACCAAACGTTAAAAGTGATTATAAACCGTATCTTTTAGTAAAAGAAACATTTGTATATGTCTTTCATGTCTCAGAGATAACAAACACAATCGTTTTGGTCAAAAAAGGTAACTGCGTCATAAAGAAAAGTCTGCATATATTATTTTTCAGATGGCGTTGTTGAACATTTTTGCCAGGCTAATGTATAAAAAAATTTCCCTGTTTTAACAAAAAAATTCGATGAGCTCCGAAAAAGGAAACAAGCACTTTTAAAGACATTTTTGCAAACACCAACCCTTTTTTTTAAACTGATGCACCTTATATCACTATGGTTATTTTTTCCTTTGGAATGACAGTTAAAATTATGCAGAAAAAAATTTTTTTTTTCAATCAAAATATGGTGAAAAAACTTTTCAATTAGAAGAAACGGCAGAAAATTTTTAGCATAAAAAATGGAAATTTTTCCTTCAAAGAAAAACCATTGGCGGGAGTTTAATTTTTTCATCGCATTTTTTTAGAACGTCTTTTTTGCGCAGCTGAATTTTTTTAAAGCTGGTTAAATTTTCCGCAAACAAAAATTAATCATATTTGCTTAATTTATGTTTCTTATTAGCCGATAAATATCCAATACAATGAATTCCAGATATTCTACGTAAGTTTTTGCTGTTTTTATCCACAATTTTATATTGCTTTTTATAGATTGGAAGATGATTCTACAATTGCAAGTGAAACAGTACCTTCAATTTTGAATCCATGTAAGTTTGCTTTAAATATTATGCAACTGCTGTATTTATTTAATTTTTAGTGAAAAATCAAGTTCAAAACAAGCAAGTTGATCGAGATGAACAAATTGATAAATTGGAAGTTGAAATTAGATTACTTCGTCGACAAATGCCAAGAATAAAAAATCTTGAAGGAAAAGATATTACGCTTGAATTTGTTTTACTTGGAGAAGAATATGATAAAAAGAGATATGAAGTTGAAACTCTGCAAGCAGAATTGGAAAAATGTCGAAAATACTTTGCTGAAACAAGTAAAAGACATGGTGAAACTGTTAAAGAATATGATCAAAAGCTAAAAACTTTACGACAAGAATTTGAAGATTCTCTTTTAATTGGTACTCGAGGTGAAACAGCTAAAAATGCAATTGAACAAGCTGAAAATATTATTGCAACAGAATATCAAGGTCGAATAGATGCTTTAACAGCAGAAAATGAAGGCCTTCGAGCTGAAAATCAAAATATTAAAGAATATGAAAATCAAATTACTAATTTAAATGCAGAACTTGAAGCACTTCGATCTGAAATTAAACAATATAATGATGAAAAATTAGATCTTGCAGAACAGAAAGAAATTGATGAAGAATATCAAAAGAGATATGATGGAATGGAAGCATTCTATATGAATGAAATGAAAAAACAAGCTGATGCTATGAAAAATCTTCAAAAACTTGTTACTGTAAGGTTACTTTTTCTTTTTTAAAAAGTACTCGAGTTTTTTAGGCTGGGTTCTCTGAAAATTTTGATGGAAGAAATCTTTCTGCAAAAGAAATTCTTATTGAACGTTTAAAGATTGATTTAAAACTTCTTGATTCTGAATGGGAAAAGAATAACGTTCTTCGAGAAGAAATTGAAAAGATTATTAATGGTGGCGAAGATGGTACAGATACTGTATCACAATTGCATGAAAAGGTATAATATTCTATTTTGCATGTTTTTTTTTAAATCTACTTTTTTAGCTTGCAAATGAACGCCAACGAATTAGAGTTAATAGTAATAGTTCAACGTCTTCGGATAATGCACAAAATATAAGCATTCAAGATGTTCCTGGTATATATCAAAATCTTCGAAAAATGATTCGTCCTTTAATATTTCATTTAAGAAAGCTTCCGCAATATTTGGAAGGTGTTCAAGGTATTCCAGAATCTGTACAATTTCATGAACTTTTACGACAAATTTCTGATATGACTTTTGATTTGGATGCAACAATTAATGATGTTGAAGAATTTGAACGAACATTAAATCGTAGTCCGTCACCAAATCTTGGAATGCCAATACCTCCAACCACAACAAACACAGAACGAATGCCTATGGATGCGCTAAAACAAGAGCTAAAAACTCTTCGGGCAAATCTTCAACAACAAATTAATCTTAAATGTCAAATTGAAGAAGATTTAAATGTAGCAAAAGAAGAAGTCACAAAATTAACCGTAAGAATTGAAGAACTTGTTGATGAAAAAATTACTCTTCAGGGTGATTTAAAAGATTTGGAAGAAGATTATAATGAAATGAAGAAGTTGTATGAAGAAGCAAGGAATAATAGTGATGTTGAAAAGTTGTCAAAAGCTTTGCGTGATGCAAGAGATTCTATTAAAGCTAAAAGTAAAGCCTTGGCTGAAACGACAAGCGAATTGGAAACAGCTAAAAAACAAGTTTGAAAGAATACAGTATCTAAAATAGCTATAAACTTGGTTTTTTAGATTGCAAAAATCATGGAAGCTTACAATCGGTTAAGAGAGGAAAATCAACAATTAAACAATGTTGCAAGTTTTTAAAACATTTGAATTTAAAGTAATTGTTATTTTTTAGTTGGAAGAAAGAACTGAAGAAGTGAATTTATTGGTTGAAGAAGTTGGAACTATTAAAGATCAACTTGAAAATAAACAACTACAAGGTATTACTTCAAATGCTGAAGAACGTCAAATACTTTCAAACAAATTTGCTTCTCTGAAAAAAGATAATTCATATTTGCTCAACCAAAACGAAAAACTTCGATCTCGTTTCGCTGAAAATGAAAAGACACTAAATTTTTATGAAGAATATTTAAAAGCAATATGTGAAAAAGTATGCAAAAAGTATGTTTCTTTATTTTTTTGAATTCTATTAACTTTAAAATTTTAGTAATCATCGAACAATTGTATGTCCCCCAATGCTTTCAGCTCGCGTACATCAATATTTAATTGATAGATTAGAATCGAGTGGACCAGAAGTTGTTGCAAATTTTAATTATGCATATGAAAAATTACAAAAGATAAAGAATTCTGAAGAAAAGAGGTATGTATTTGTAGTATCTTTTTATTGTCAGTTAACTTGTGTTTTTAGTGATTCAAGTGAAAATTCAATTGCTTCGAATTTACCTCTTGCAAAAAATATGGCAAAAACTTTAGAAGAAGTTGCAAAAGAACTTACAAAATCTCGTAATTATTCAAATGAAATTGTGCAAGAAATTAAAAAAGTTATGTCAAATAAAGTAAGCTTTCTTGTAATTGGAATACTGTAATTTTTTGTTATTTTAGAGAGCTCTTGATCTTGAATGGCTTTTAACAAAGAATCGACAATTGAGAAATGCTTTATATCTTTCATCAAAATTTTTCGAAGGCAAAAAAGAACGAATTGAAGATGGTGCAACTTTACCGGATATTATTGAAGAACTTGGAAAAATTCATGATGTTTTAGAAGATCATGGACAAGCTGCTCGTGTTTTAAAATCAAATGAAATTTTGGTTAAAGGAAAGAGTTATCGATAATTTTTATTTTGTTTTTTATTTATTTATTACATTTCTGTTTTTGTTTTAACTCTATGGTATTTCTCTTTTTGTTTGTAAATACTTGAAAAAAAAAATTTGCTCAAATTTTTTTGGTTTGTTTTGCATTTTGATTACTGTATTTTTGCAGCATTTGTAACTTTAATTTCTTGAGACTGTAAATGAACGGAGTAGTTTTTGTTAACCTTTTTATTATGACTTTTATCAAGAAACTTCAATATTTCAAAAATTATAAAAAAATAAATATACAGTAAAAATTTTACATTAAAAAAATGATAGATTCAATGCTGTATTTAAAAAGAGTAATAAAAAAAAGGCAGTCTAATTTACAGAAGAAATTTTTTTTGTAAAAATGGATAAAATTTATTTAATCCCGTTTCAATGCTGAAGTGTTTGCTCCTGTCCCGGGGGTTACTGTAGATGTTGTGGTTGATGATGAAGGATTTGCGTGTGGAGCTTTTCCCCAAATCATTGAATTAAATCCATCTCCAATTAAATATAAAAACCAAAGTAAAATTCCACCAAATGCAAGGAAGAAAAAGATTAGCTGATTGCTGAGATGATTAAATACTGGATAAAGCCAATATCCTTGTGTAAGTTTAACAAAAAAAATGCTAAAATATTTTAAATTTAGAATTTTTAAGAATTTCTAAAGCTTACATTGCAAGATAAAATGCATAAAGTGATAAAACAACAATTGAACCAGTTTTTTTGGAAGGTGCATGATGGCAAGTTAAAAGTGTATCAATCATTAAAAAGACCATTGGTGCTGTATGTGTTACATGATTATGCCAGTGTGGAATTAATCCAACTGCCCATTTTGGTACAACATATTCTGGATTTGCTGCATATAGACCCCAAAAAAGTAAAGATGTTGCCTAAAAAATTTTTTTAAAAATTAATTATTGTCGATAATTAATTTTTAAACTATAGATAGGGGGGGGGGGGTACACTTTTAACTTATAGGTATCAAGGCTCTGTAAAACCGAAATGCATAGGACTGAAATCAAAACTATCAAAAAAAAATTTTAATATGAAATTGAAATAACGAAATTTCGATATTTTGAACTTTTCGAAATCAAAATTTCGATTTCGCAGTACTTGTAGGCATATAATATTGAAAAAAATATTTAATATTATTACCATTCCAACTGGAAACGCAGAAGTAGAATACATAAAATCACAAATTTTATGTAATTTTGTTAATCTCCAATAACTTGGAACATGGACATGCTTATATTCTTCTTGATGCTTTGTCTCTTCAATCCAATCAAATATTGCACAAACAAAACAAATTGTTGAATATATCGTTTGTAAGACAAAATTCAGCATTGTTAACATAACTAATTTTGAAAACCATGATTGTACGCCAATTCTCGGCATAAAATATATATCATAAAATAGTGAACCAGCCCAGACCCCAAAAATTATCCCATAAATTAAAACTCGAAATAATCCCATTATATTTCTAAAAAATGGATTTTTGATTGATTTACAAAAAAAATAAAAAGAAAAATTTTTCTCGGAAAACAATGGAAATTTAAAGTAACAGTTGCGGTAAAAAAACAAAAGAGGAAACTCATAAAAATGCAAAAACATAGTTGTTAAAAAACATGTTTGAAAACTTATATGACAAAAAAAATGAACATGCTTAAAAAGGAAAGGGTGTCAACAAAAAAAAATGAAAGAGATTTTATCACAAAACAAATCATTAAAATTTTAATTCTAAAAAAACAATAGTTTTATCGGCAATAAAATAAATATACCTTCCCATTTTAATGTCAAAAAAGGTGTCGAAAGGTGCAATAAATTTTTTTTAAAACTTTTTGTTTTTTTTTCTGACGGGAAAAATTGAAGTCGGCGTTTTTTTAAAATGCCAATACTTGAAAGGAAAAGTTAAATGCCAACTTTTTTGAGTATCATGTAAAACAACAACTCGAAAGCAAAAGTTATTAAAGCATTTTACTTTTTTTGCCTTTAAAATAGCTTCTTTTAAGGCACTTATATAATCGTTGCCATGTGGCAGAGAAAAAAAATTGTATTCCGCAAGAAATACAACAACAACAAAAAAAAATATTTTTACAAAGACCATCTCATTTTTTCCAAATTTTTCTTCGATGAAAAAGGAAATCAATGACTCGAAATTGAAGGAATTATTCGTTAACAGAAAAATTTAACACTCATATTTGTAGTTAAAAGTTTACATTCAAATACGCTATACATGGATTATGGTCAAATTTTTGTTGAAAGATTATTTACAGATTTTCATTTCAATATATTTACGACATATATATTGTAAATCTTCTTAAATCTAAAAAAAAGAATAGATTCCAAATGTTAAAAAATGCATACATATGGGTATATTTTAAAGAAATATAACGATAAAAAGGAAATGTGCTAACGATGGCATTTTGTTGTTTCTTTTTTCTTTTTTTGCATGGCAAAAAATGCTTGTTTTAAATAAAAGAAAAGCATAGTTTTTTAAAGCTGCATAAGCATAACGAAGAGTGTCGTGTGACAGTGGAGAAAAATGGAAAGGAGAAAAAAAAAGCTAGAGTCAAAAACAAAAATGCAAAAAGGAAAAAATTTTTGAGCAACTTTTTTTTGCACAAAAAAAATTATGAAACAAAAAGTTGGGATGTGCGACAAACAAACAACAAACAAAGAATCGGAATTGATCGGTTTTTGTTTATTCAACATTGCATAAAAATGACCTTGAAATTGTTTCTGACCATTTTTCTAAAAAAAACATAAATCTCTTCATTTTTTAAAAGTTCAAAAATTTTATAGAATCGTTTTTAAAATTTTGTAAGAAACGCAATTTGTCAGATAAAAAAAAAAAAATTGCCACAACTGTTTCTGTTTTTTTTTTTCAAGTTACATGTAATTCATTCACTTTTTTGCTGGCAGCATTAAACCTTTCAAGTTTTAAAAAAACCTTTGAGCTAAAATCTTTGGCAATTTTTAATGCTTAAAGTTTTTTTCTGATGTCAAAGAGAAAGACAACACCTGCTTTTTTTCAATGATCGTCATCAAATAGATATTTTTAAAAAGCATTGTCAACAGGTAAAAAATATATCCCTCTATTTTTGAGGAGGCGATTGTTTTTTTTGCTAAAAAGCTATTGAAGTTACCAAAATTAGCTTTTTTCCAATTATTATTTATGCACGTTTTTAAAATCTAAAACTTAAAAAATAAATTTACTTAAAATGCAATAAAATCTTAATAAACACAAAGAATACTGTACTTAATTTATAAAAAGTGATAAATTACAAGTATATTTTACGCTTTCTTCTTTCGAGGTTTTGGAACGGGACGTTGAAGTGGACCAATAACAGAATTAAGGCCATATCCGATCATGAAATTAAGGAAGAAGACTGCAATACAAATAACATAGAATACAAGAAGTTTCGGAAGATCAAGTTGTTGAAGAATTGGATATGCCCATTTTCCAGTATAAAAGAACATAAGATGAACGCTAAAAATGAAAATGTAAAATATCGTTACTGTAATATTGAAGAGCGAAAGCGATAAAAGTTTTATCGCACTCGCTCTTATCATAAAACTTATGGAAAAAAACTTACTCAGTAAGATAAAAGATAATAAAGACGACGGTAGCTTTGAGAGCTGGGTAAATTCGAGGTTGAGGATGTTTCCAAGCAACAAAATCAGCAATCATTGCAATAAGAGGCAAAGTATGCTAAAAATGTCCAAGAAGATAAACAAGAAAACTTATTAAACAAAACTTACAAGAGCATGATTATACCATGGAATTGACCTAAAAGAAAGTATGTTATATGATTTGAAAGAAAATTAATTTAAAACTTACAGTAAAAGTTTTCCTTCATCAGTAAGTACAAAATCAGGATCAATGAAGACTAAACCCCAGAAAAGAATAACAACTGTCTAAAATATATCAGTGGGTTTGGAAACAGAGTTAATAATAATCTTACAACAGATAGTGGAAATGCAATGGCAGTAGAAATAAAATGAAAAACATTTTGTGGTGTTGTATTTGGTGGATATGGCTTAGATGTAAGAGCAAAAAAGGTACCAGCACAATGATACAAAAATTGAATTGACTAAAAAGAGTGAAATTAAAAAATGCCGTTGCCGTAATGAAATGCTTACCAAATTGATCATTGTTAACCAAACAAACTTGGACCAAAAGTTACCAGGAATTGGGAAAATATCTTGAAAATCTTCTGTTCGTTCATAATCATAGTAAAGGGTGTAAGCATAAAATAAAGCGCATGCTCCATTCACGACCAAAGGAAAAGCTCGCATTTTTACCCAAACTAAAAATAAAAAATGGTTAAAACAGGTAAAACGGTTGTAAATACACAAAAAACAATAAAATGAGTAAGAAAAAAGGTTAACAGTTGGAGAAAAAAATGTTCAAACATCAAAAAACTGTGAATTAAATTTTATCATTTTTTTGTACTTTGTAGGTTTTAACAGAGTGTTTAAAGTACATTGCTTATCAAATTAAATGTATGTTTTTGTTGGTGTCTTTGCTTTCTTAAAATTAGAAACAATTTGCAAAATATTTAATGTTTTTTATCAGTGATAAAATTTTAAAATCAAACGCGGAAGAAATTTGAAAAATATTTGTTAATTTTTTCGTGTCAAAACTTATAAAATTTTACCAGCTGCAAAAAACATTTTCGTCGATATCAAAAAAAAAGCTTTACGATTTTTCTTTTTCGAGAAAGCTTTCGGCGATCTTAATCTTTTTTTGTTTATATTATCTTTTTTTGCCAAATTATAATATCCAATGTTTTTAGACAGCCATCATGCTCTCAAAAGGGTTTATATCAAGTATTTCACGGTGTTCCAATGTTTTTGTTCAACATCGTGCATTAGCAATTGCATCAAATGTTTGTTCTACTTAATCTATTATTATTTTAATCATATTTTTTAAAGGATATTACACCAAAACTTGCTGAAAAGGTTAAAGTTACTTTAATTCCTGGCGATGGAGTAGGGCCAGAAT
This sequence comes from Panagrolaimus sp. PS1159, assembly GCA_963922195.1. Lineage (NCBI taxonomy): Eukaryota > Metazoa > Nematoda > Chromadorea > Rhabditida > Panagrolaimidae > Panagrolaimus > Panagrolaimus sp. PS1159. Next base: position 152,506 of record CAWUHW010000012.1, on the reverse strand, counting down.
TGGTAAATGCCGTACAAGAAATTGTCAAGAATACGGGAATTCCACTTGTTTGTTTTACTTAATCTATTATTATTATTTTAATCATATTTTTTAAGGATTTTGAAGAAGTATTTTTTTCTGAAGTTTATCATAGTCGTTCAGTTTCTATTGATGATGTTATGAAAAGTATTAAAAAGAATAATGGTGTTGCTTTGAAAGGTGTTATTCAAGAAGGAACATTGGATTTAGTTGGAGATCAAGCTGGGTAATTTATACATTTTTGTTTTAGTTTATTGTTGTTATTATTATAGGATTAATATGCAACTTCGAAGAAATCTTGATTTATTTGCTAATGTTGTTCATATTCGTGTATGTTTATACAGTATTTTGTTTTTATTAAAAACAATTACAATTTTAGACTCTTGAAGGTATTAAAACTCGCCATGGAAAAAATCTTGATTTTATTATTATTCGTGAACAAACTGAAGGAGAATATAGTTCTCTTGAACATGAATTAATTCCAGGTACAGCAACATCAAACAGTATCAATTTATTTTAAATATGTGTTTATAGGTGTTGTTGAATGCTTAAAGATTATGACTCGTGCAAAATGTGAAAGAATTGCTAAATTTGCTTTTGATTATGCAACAAAACATAATCGCAGAAAGGTTACTGCTGTTCATAAAGCAAATATCATGAAACTTGGAGATGGTCTTTTCCTTCGAACATGTGAACGTATTTCAAAATTATATCCAAAAATTGAATTTGAAAATATGATTGTTGATAATACGTGCATGCAAGTGAGTGTTGTATTTTTAAAAACAGTGTATTTAATTGATTTATTTATTTAGCTTGTTAGCCGTCCTGAACGCTTTGATGTAATGGTTATGCCTAATCGTAGGTTTATTATATTTCTTTTATTATTAATTTTAAATTTTAGTTTATGGTAACATTATTGATAACTTAGCTGCTGGTCTTGTTGGTGGTGCTGGAATTGTTCCTGGAATGAGCATTGGCAGTAATTTCTGCACATTTGAACCTGGTGCAAAACGTATGTTTTTTTGTTTTTGAAAATCTTTTTTAATTGATTGTTTTCAGATTCATTTACTGAAGCTTTGGGCCGTAATATTGCAAATCCAACTGCAATGATTTTGAGTTGTGCAAATATGTTACATCATCTTCATTTGGATGATTATGGTCGAGCTCTTCGTTTATCTGTTGAAAAAACAATCAAAGATGGAAAAGTTCGTACTCGTGATCTTGGTGGATATCAATCAACCCGTGAATTTACTTTCGCTGTTATTCAAAACTTTAGAATGTAGGAAATAAAAGAAAGAAAAAGAAGATATGATTAGGATGGTAAAATAGTATTTTTACCCAAATTTATTACTTTTATTACTAACTATTTTTTATCGTAGTTTTATTTTGGGTGCTTTAGAAAAAAAATTAACTTTGGATTATTAGAAATTTTTAATTGAAATAAATGTTGATTATATTATTTTTTGATTTATAAAATTTGAAAACGTTTGTAACGTTACCGTATTGGTTACTGTTTTTTCTGTGTACTTTTAATTCTTTTTATTTGTTGATCAAAAAATTTTTGTCGAGTGATTTTTAATTTATGAGATAGTACAGTATACAATAAGATACGTCTTTTTAAAATCATTATTATTTTTTTTCAAAAGGATTATTAAATATTATCCACCTTCATTTCATTTTCCCCTTTCTTCTTATATTTTGCAGCATCTTCATTTTCATTATTAAGAGATTTTGAAAGATTTTTCCAACGATAGATTATTTATTTTCAAAAAATGCTTCATTCAATAAATCAGTAACGAATTCATGAATTTTCACCAGCAACTGTATTTAGATCACCAAATTATTTTTATTCTGTTAATTTAAATGGAAAAGTAATTCCATTTCAATTTATCAGTTTTATCAAATTCTGCAGCAAATAGTAAAATATTTTTCAATGAAACTGAAGACAACTTTTTGTAATTGTTTTTGTTCATCGATGATTGGATGGATATCGTCTTCAAGAAAATGGATGGAATCAAAATATAAAATTTCACTTTTATCATTGAAAGTTGTGATGAAAACTGATTATGGAAGCATTTTCTATAAATTAATTCAATTGAAAATGGTTTCTCCAACAAATATCTAACTTTTGTTAAACATCAGTTTTGAATTTGGTTCCTTCTGCCGTTAAAATTTATTATTTTTATCCAATGAAAAAAGAACAAATTTTCATTAAAAACATATTTATTTCATTTTTCAACTACCGTAATAGCCCTTTGTATTTTTTTAATACTGCCTGCCTTTTTTGCTAAATTTTTAACTTATAAGATTGAAATAAGTAATTTTTAAACAAATGATCCAGCCAAAAACTTTTCTAGTGATTTTTCCATAAAAATGAAAAGCAGCTCTGTTGCATCATTCCTATTTTAGTTTGCTTTTGATGCTATTTAAAATCTTGCAAAATTAAAAAAACAAAATCAGAGCAAAAAAGTGTCTTTAAAAAACATATTTAAAAAAGTATTGCATTTTTTCTATTACAGCATTTTTGTGTTCATTTTAAGGAATATTGCCAGATTTTTTTATACATTTTATTAGTAACTTTCCTTTTTTCTTTTTTAAATAAGCGATTTCAACTACGATTTTAGATGACAACAAAAGGTGAGTCTCTGATTTCAAAAGACAAACAAAAATCTTTTGATAATCCTCAAATTGATAATGAAAACCGATATACCAATTTTAATTTAAATCAAAGCTGCAAATGTCCAAATTTATCACCATTTCAATCAAATAGCAAATCAAAAAATGATAAAAATATTAGTGGTAACAAAAGTTTCTGTTGCAGTCCTCCAAAAATCATAGACAACTTTCTTTTAAAATCGTAAAGAAGGTTACGGTAAAATATTTTTATTAAAAACATTTTTTCTTCATTGTCTTTTGCTAATTATCGATGACGGATACCTTAATTTTTTACATAGGACTGCAACAACATTTCAATGTATCAGATTCTACAATATCTGGAGATGATAAATTTCAAGAAAATTTACAATCATGGAATAAATCATCTGGTTTTAACTTAAATACTTTAAATTCTAATAATAATGTTGACGACGAAAATGCTAAAAAGAATTGGAAGAAAAAAAGCCCAGGTACAAATAATAGCACTCTTTCCCTTCACATTTTTGCTTATGAAAATCTAAATGAAACAAATGAATCATTTGATGATGGAAAGAACAATAGTTTAATTGCAAAACCAACTGCTGCAGATTCACCATTTGTTATTCAAGTAATATCAAAAATGAGTAATTGTCTGAACCTTATATTTTATTTATAGAATTCATTTGAATTTCCAAGACAACAAAATGAAAAAATAACCGAGCCACAAGTATCTCAATTTAGGGCATCCCAACGAATACTTAATCCTAATGTAGGATCTTCATCAGGTAATCAGTGTTACTGACTTAAAAAAATAAATTGCCAACACCGGTTTTTTCATATTTTACTCAATGAAAGTGAACAAAGTGAATAAATGACAAAACGTTTTAGTAGCGCATAATTTTTCCTCTATTGATTTGACAAAAAAATATTTGGAAATTATTTCTTTCTTTTTTCTTTTTCCCATAGATTGTCTCTTAAATTAAAAATCATTCAATATAATTAAATTTTTTGATCAATAATTAAAAAAGAATTAAAAGTACAAAAAACAATAAGAATAATATAATTTTAATAAAATACAGTTTTTTCAATGCCATCAGATAGCAGTGAAAATGAATTTGAAGATGCCGTTGATACATTGGCTCCACTTCCATCAACTCCATCAATGCAACAACAACGACCATCAGAACTTTGTACTCCAATTGGAGCTGGAGGACATACTTCTTTTATGAAATTAGATTTAAGTGCACAATCTTCTCGACGAAATCGTCTTGCAACACTTCGAAATCGAATGCAAACAGAATTTTCTGGTGCACCAAATATGGTGGGATCTGAAGATGATCCATCACAATCTGAAAAGACTTCATTGGCATCATGGGGAAGAAATTTTTTAATGGAAAGGAATAATGATGCTGCAGTAATTGCGGTATGTCCGGCAGATTCCCTTTCAACAAAAGCAACAAATATTTCATTTAATTCAAATTCATTTTTTAATCAACCAAATATGTCCGGACTTGGATTTGATACATCTGTTTCTTCTACAACAACTGCAAAAGTTTTAAATGATTCTATAATAAATTCAACATCTGCAACATTAACAAATAATACAACAATTGGTGATAAAACCCTTATACCACCAACAACTCCACAACAACAACAACAAATTCCAATAATTTCTGCAACAAAATGTTATTCACCATCTTCTCCACCTCCAACTGTACCACCTCCACCATTACCGGAGAGACCAATTCCAGCAACAGCAACAACAGTATCAACAATAAATAATAAACCTCCACCAGTTCTTCCACCTCCACTACCACCGAGAAAAACTCCAGCAAAAGCTGCAAAATCAATGACTTCTGAACAGCTATCTCCAGAATTGAATAATTTAAAGTTTGTTTCCGCTCCCTTAAACATTTTTATAGTATCCCTATTTTTAGGCAACCAATTTTATCTGGAAATAATAATCCGCTAGATTCTTCAAGATCTTCAGGTTCAACAACTCCATCATCATATGGAAAAAAGCGTGGACATGTTAAAACAAATTCACTTGATCGTGGATTAACTTTAGCAAAATCAATAAAATCTGGTCCATTTCCACCTCCTTCTTCAGCAGTAAATAAATCTCGAAGCCTTAATAGAGGTGTTTCACCATCTGAAATGCTTACAGCTGGTATTATATGTGAAGAAGAGCAAGCTGCCCATTCTGTTATTGAACAAATAACTGATTCAATCCTTTCTGCCTGTGAAACTGAAGATGAAGATGATTCATCGGATAATGAAGAAAATGAAGGAGAAAATCAAAAAGAGAATACTGTAGCTCCACTTCCACCACCTTCAAGGCCACCATTTCCATCAAAAACAATTGAATCAAATTTAATGGCTGTTGGAGAAGAAAGTTGTTCAGCAACTTCAACCCCAACAAAAGCTTCAGATCCTCCTCAACTTCCACCTTCTTCACAATATGCAAATTTATTACTTGAAGAACCAATTGAAAATAAAATTATTTCTGTTCCATTGAATTCAACACAAGATTCATCAATGCATAATACTCAAACAGTATCAGAGAATTCAATGTCCCTTACAACAACAACAAATAATTCACTTCAAAGTCATTCAGAATCTTTTGATCCAATTTCACAAGATATTCAACGACGAATGTCAATGAAAAATCATACCCCCTCAGATATTCATAATAATGAAAATGAAGACGATCAACAAAATGAAGTTCAAACCGGTCTTGAGCATGCAAAAAATATTGTAAAAAGTTATGGCTCAATTGCCACAGGATTTTTTCGAGGTGCAATTTCAAAAGCTAGAAAATCAATTGCCCCACATTCAAATCCTCCAAAAGCTTTATCTGCTGCAAAAGAAGATGATGAAGAAGCTGGAGCATCTGATAGTGATGAAGGAACTCCATCTATTTCAGAAAATATTCCACCATCATTAAATCCACAATCAAAAAAATCTGCTGAACCAGAAATAATTTGTCGACCAAAAAATCATAAAAAAGGTCCATATGATTTTGATCAACTTCGTGTGATTCAAGAAATTAATACTGAACATACTGGAGCAATTTGGTGTGTAAAATTTAGGTATGCTAATTAAATTTATGGTTACAGTAATCAAATTGTACAGTATATTTTTTAGTGTTTGTGGTCGACTTATTGCAACTGCTGGACAAGATAATATTGTTCGAATATGGGTTTTAAAAAGTTATTTAAATCACTTTACCAAAGTTCGTGAAAAGCTTAATTCTCAAACAAGCCGAGCAACTTCAAATTCTGCAAATCCTGAATTATCTTTTGCAATGCAAGACCTTGAAATTGCAATTCGAAATGCAGAAGATAAAGTAAGCAATTTAAAAAAATTTTTTTAAATATTTTGTAACCTGTGTTTGTCTGTTTCAAAAAATCAGTCAAAAACATGTTTTTGTGTGTTTTTTCTTTTCCCTGCGACTCTGATCTTTTGCCTTCCATTTTTCCCTTTGCTTTTTGATTCTTTTTTTTAACATAATTTTTTTGCAATTCTTAGAAATCCGTTGCTGATACTGATTCGATTTCATCGTCACAAAAAAGTCCTGAAGATGAAAGCCCTGTCGTATCTGCCAATGCAGTCTTTGCACCAAAACCATTTATACAATTTCGTGGTCATACTGCAGATGTGCTAGATCTTTCATGGTCGAGGAATTATTTTTTACTTTCATCTGGAATGGATCGAACTGTAAAACTTTGGCATCTTGCAAGAACTGAATGTCTATGCTGCTTTCAACATATGGATTTTGTTACATGTATTTCATTTATGCCAAAAGTATATTTTAATATTTATAACCATTAAAGTTACAATAGATTTTTTAAGGATGATCGATATTTCATTTCTGGAAGTTTGGATGGTAAAATTCGTCTTTGGCATATCCCTGAAAAAAAGGTTGCACTTTGGAATGAAGTTGAACAAGTTAAATTTATTACAGCTATTACATTTGTAAGAAATGGAAAATTTGTTGTTGTTGGAACTTATAATGGTCGATGCTTTTTTTATACTACAGATGTTTGTTATTCTTTTTTAAATTTTGCATTTAAAATAATAATTTTTTTAGCAATTAAAATATCATACTGTAATTGATGTGCGATCTACCAGGGGTAAAAATGCTCGAGGTTTGTACTTTTACAGTTTCCTTAAAATTTTTTTGTTTTAATATTTTAAGGACATAAAATTACTTCATTAGCTGTACATGGTGATAAACTTTTGGTAACTTCAAATGATTCTAGAATTCGAATTTATGATCTTCGAGATATGGATTTAACATGCAAATTTAAAGGAGCTGAGATAAATCAATCACAAATTCGTGCATCTTTTTCTCCAGATGGAAAACATATTATTTGTGGATCTGAAGATAATTATATTTATATTTGGCGTGCAACAGATTTCTCTCCATCACTTTCTGTTCGGAAGGATAGAAATCCAATGTGGGAAAGAAGTAAGAGCTTCAAAACTTTTTAAAGCAACATTAAACTCTTATTTTTTAGTCAAAGCTCATAATTCAATTGTTACTGCAGCAGTATTTGCACCAAAACCACATTTATTTTTATCTCTAATTGAAGATCAACAAAAATCTCAAACAATTTCTGTTAGTGGTTCATGTGCAGAAACAATTCCATCTTCAAGCAAGCGTACTGTACAAAGGTTTGTTTTACAACAACGTTTTTCTTAAATTTTTTTTTCTATTTCAGAATGGATTCTGAAAATTCTTTAAATGTTATTTCAACACATGGTGCTTTATCATCTGTACATATTCCAAATGCAGTTGATACTATTACAATTGGATCAACAACAACAGCTCCAATAATTCCGTCTTCTTCAACAAAAGATCGTCAATTACAAGGAGATATTATTGTTAGTGCTGATTTAAATGGTTGTATTAAAATTTTTGCAAATCCATCTAGAATTAAAACTGGATCATCAAATTTTTTTCCAACTGAATATTAATTAAATTATTATTTTTCACTTTTTAAGCGTTATTTTTCCTACGGGGCCTTTCAAGAAAAACGTTGTACCTTTTTTTATTTCTCTTCGTCTATTAATTTAAGCGCCTTAAAATATATATATTTATGGATTTATGGTAACTATTTTATTGTTGAGCTTTTTTTAGGATTGTTAAAACCAAAATTGATAGTATATTTTTTTAAATTCTGTGTTTTGCTTCTGTTTTTTGTTTGAAGCAAAAAATGTTTGATGTGAAAAGCTTGTTTTCGTTTGAAGAAACATTTTTGAACAAAAAATTTTAACATCGAATTTTTTGACTTCATTTTTTTCGAAAATGTTGTTGAACTTAAACACTATATTATCATTTTTATTGTTAAAAGTAGGCACTTTTTGTGCCAAATTTTCTAGTCCCCCTTTTATTTGCTCATTCATTTATTTATGCAGCTTTTTTTGTATTTTTTTTTTGGGTTTTTTCGTGTAAAATAAATTTTGGTTATGGATTTTTGATCTTTAATTTTTTTCAACGGTTTTTGACTACCGGTTTTATACTTTTTCCACAGTTGAATTTTGTTTCTTAAACATTTCTCTATTTATTTTAGTGTAATGTTAGCTGCAGGAAAATCTTTTCTACAACGATGCTCATTATTTAGAATTTCTTCGTCAACTTTAAAATATTCAAGCACAACAACAACGACTCCAGAAAATGTTCCAAAATTGAATGAATTAGAAAATGAAGGACCTTTGATTCCTGAAGATGTTGAAGCTGGAGTTGCGGATACAGAAGAAGTAGCTTTAATTCGACAAAAATATCCATATAATCAAAAAGTCTTGAAAGAATTAAAGTAAGCTTCTAAGTGTTAAACTTTAAAAAATATATTTTTTGATTTTAGACTTGATCAATATCCATATTATGTTGAAAGAGAATGGTGGAAGAAAGGACATCGAATGACATTTTGGGCTGAATGGAGAATGTTACGAGATGTTCGACGAAGGGAATCTCTTGCAGAACATGGAGCTGAACGACAACGATTAAAAGCAATGCATCGAAATAATATTTTACCTCAAGGTATTGCTTTTACATTTTTTAAACAAATTTAATTTAAATTTTTTTAGCAATTCGTGATGAAGTTGCTGAAAGAATGCTTAATGGTCTTCCAAGGTATTCGTATCCAAGATTAATTCTTAATATGTGTCAATTTACTGGTCGTCGGCGGGGTAAAATTAAGCCATATCGAGTAAATCGACATATTTTCCGTCGACTTGCTGATCATGGACAATTATCTGGTGTACAAAGAGCAATGTGGTAGAAAATTCAAATGCTTTAGAAATAAGAAGTTGATTCAATGCATATTAATAGTTAATAGTTTGTTTGTTGCATTTAAATTATAAATAAACTTTGTGGTTTAAATTTTTTTCATTTAATGTTATTTTCGGTTTTTTTAACCGTTCTGTATCTTAATGTATAATTATAATTTTGTATTTATTTTACGAATTTACAGAGTTTCAGAAATAATGTCTCATCTTAAGCTTCTTGTATTATTTGCTGCTGTATTAGGTTAGTTAAAGAATTAAACTGTAACTTACTGTATCACATTAAATTTTTTCAGGAATGGTTTCATCTCAAGCTGCTCCAGATACAAAAACTTTAGATGGTCTTCGTAATAGTTTCAAAGTATATAACGTAAGTTTCTAAATTTTATATTATTTATGTTAATAAAGGTTTTTTATAGTTTGTATCTGCTGATTATCCTGCCATGTTTACTCTTGTTGCTGGAATTGTAATTGTATTAGCTGCGGCAATTATTTTTATTTCTGTTGGACTTTTAACAATGGATCCAGGAAAGGATTCCATTATTTATCGAATGACAACAACTCGAATGAAGAAAGATTAAGCCTTGTTTTTATTTCAATGCGTTTTTAATTATCTCTTCTAACTATTTTTTATTATGCAAATTATTTTTTTATTTAAGTGAACGAACTTTTTCTTTTTTAAAAAATATTGTAGTCATTCCATTACTGTATTTTCTATTTCTTTTTAAACATTTGTTTATTCTAATTAGCCTGGTTATATTTTTGCAAAAGTTATATACTTATTTTATATTTAATTTCACTTTTGTTATTTTGAGATTTTTAAATTTTAATAAAAAATTTATTAGTATTTATATATTTTTTTGCATACTGTACAACATTAAAATTTATATTAAAAATTAAAACTTTTTTGACAAGGAAAAGTTTTTTATGAAGCATTTTTAATGCAAGTTTCACTCAACCATTTATATTTTGTAAGTCCAACAGGTTGCAGCTGCGGTGGTGGAGGATCTCGTAAAGCACCTTCTTTCGAAATTTTGCTTTTTCCTCGACGTTTTATTTTTTGACCAAATAGCTCAAATTCCTTCTCGGATGGTCTTGCACGATGTCGATGAGCTCCAGCTTCTTCCGATGAAGCAAAATAGGCAGGAGTTCGAAGTTTATCAATATCAGATAAATTTAACAAACTCCACCCATTCATCATTGACGAAGATGTTTCAATTGGACGAGAAGGTGGTAGTGCAGAAAGTGGAACAACACGGGTTTGAGATCTTGATCGAGGCTAAAATTTAAATAATTGAGTTTTTAAAAATTTTGAATAAATTATTTTGAAATAGTTTAATGCGGGTTGTAAAAATTGAAAATTTTTTATGGGTAAAAATTTAAGAAATACCTTTGAAGATTTTGTTTGAACTTTTGTTAGAGCTTCTTCAAATGCAAAAGGTGATTGATAATGATTTGGTTTTCGTTGTTGAAAAATTCTTCGAGCTACTCCAGTTCTGAAAAAAACATTTTCATTAATTCCACAAAACTGATATAACAAACTTGTTATTATTTTGTCTATTAACAATAATATTGTTATTATTATTACTGTTACTGTTATTCGAAGGTAAATAACTGCTTGAACTTGCTGTTGATTCTTCGGTTGAAGTTGAACAAGAATGTGATTCAAAACTTTGTAAAGAATTTCTTGGAGATTCTTTAATCTCCGAAATAATTACACCTATCATATCAAATGCAATTAAATGTATTAAACAGCACCAAAGTGGTGCTTCCAAATAATCTTTTGTTGAAGTCGGATTTGAAGGGATATCACCAAATCGTAAAAAAATTAATGCAGATTCTTTTAATCGTTTATTAAAACTACTGCTACTTTTTAATCCATCGCTTCCAGTATTATTTAAATTTGAAATAATAGATTCTTTAAAAATTCGTAAATCAAAAATTTTACGATATTCATCTCCAAGAATTATCGGATCACGCTTTTGTCGAGTTTTAACCGATATCCGTCGATCACAATTTCGTTTCATCCATAAATTTCCTGTTGAATCAACTTGAATTTTTATTCCTTTACCAAAAAATTTTAATTCCATTTCTGTTCTAGGATCGCGCCTTTCATTATGAAATTGTGATAGCCCAATTCTATAAAAAAACAGGAGCAAAATTATAGAAAATTATTCAAAATTGATACGAAAATTTTGACTTCAAATTTAAAAAAAAAATTATTGATATGCTAAAATTCAAAAAAAAATATGTAGCCTACAGTAATTTTTTGAAATTGAAAAATTAACAATTTTTAAAATTACAGATTTCTATCATCGTTTTTCGAAATCGAAATTTATAGGGACGAAAATGAAATATTGAAATTTCGAAATTTTTTTGGCCAAAATATCTGGAACATTATAATTTAACATAAACGTCTGAAATTAAAATACCAAAATTTCAATTATGGACATTTAGAAATCGAAATTCTGGTTTCACTGAACGCTGATCGTTACAGGTTTTCCAAAAAAAAAACGTATTTTTGTATGTTAAAATTACTGTTCCCATTTAAAATTGTTGGGAAAAACTTAAATTTAAAATTTGGAAAAAAAATCAAAGAACTCACTTAATTCCGTCAAATTCATCATTTCCTCCATCAATAATAATTGTAGAATTTCGTAAATATGCTTTTGCCGTTCGAAAATTTCGTTCCATAACAATTAACTTCCCCCAAATTTGTGATTCAATTTGTGAAAGCTTTTGTTCAACTTCTGCTAAATTATCTTGCAAAAATATCGAAAATTCATTCCAACTTCTTCGACGTGGTAAAAATCCTTCCAATTCTAACGGAACTGGTTCACTGGAATTTTCATCAAGTACATTCTCTTTCATTAATCGTTCAATCATCGCTGAACGAGATATTGCACCATTTGTTGGAGGCATTTTTTACTATAATTTATTTATTTAAAAAAAGTAATTGGTAAAAAATTAATTTAATAAAAGTGATAGTAAATAATGTAACAACAAAATGTTGATAAGGGTCAAGGTTTACGAATAACAACGCGAAATCGAAATGAATGGGCATTGTAAAAAAGTACGTTTTCAAATTGTTTAAAGAGACGTTTGAAAGCCATAAAAATTGTTCGTCCCAAATCTGAACAGACATTTCAAAAAAAAATCTTTTAAACTATTACCAGATTTTATAAAAGAGTGCTAATTTTAAGATTTCTAGGAAAACCCGGTTTTCGTTGGCAAAAACGAACATATATAATTATTTGTTGCTCTCTTTTTTGTTTTTAAAAAAGATAAGTGCAAATTTATGAAGAAATAAAAAGTCAAAAAAGGCAATTCCTGTTTTTTAGAGATTTTGAGGGCCACAAATCTGACGAAGACAAAAGAATTACATAAGCTTATGTTTTGCTTCCTAAAAAATCTCTCTAAAGCTTTTAAAAAATGTATAAGAAAAACGTATACAAATATGACCAAAAAAAGTTTATACAAAAAATTTGAAAAAGTTGAAAGAAATAAAAAGTGAAAGCCAGCTTTTTGACGTTAAATCTCCAAAAAAATCTGGAAGGATGAATAAAAGAAAGAAAAGGGGGTAATTGAGGAGGTGAAATTTAGTAGTATATAAAAAACCGGCTATTTTGTAATTCAAAAAGAGAAAACAAAACAAAAAAGAAAAATCCAGGTAATATTAAACTTGAATTTTTCTTTCGTATAAAATAAAGTCAAGTGAAGAAAAAAGAAAATGCCCGGAAATATAATCGACCGCCGCAGAAAGAAAAGAACTTCATTGAAGAAAGCAAGAAATAAAAAATGGAAGAAGGAAAAGGGTAAGTACCAATCGAGTGACTGGAAATTATAAAAAAATTGAGCGCGTGTCGATCGCACTCGATACATCGGATGACGATCTTTTTCTGCCATTCCTTCGCCTCTTTCTTTCTTCCTTCGTGGTAATTATTTTTTTATTTCAACAAAGATTCTTCTTTTTCAAAAGAAAAAACAAATTTGGCCGATAAAATTTTATAGAGCAAAATCTTTGAAGCATGCTTCGATTAGCTACATTTTGGCGGCTTGAATTTAAGTGAATAACAAAGAGGGGGGAATCGCTTTGAAATATTGTACAAAAAACGTCGAAATAATGTTGTTGCCTAAAATCAAAATAACAAAATTTCGATTTTAGTATTTTGATATCGAACCCTGATAGAAGTTAATTCTTGATTTCCTTAAAATAAAAATTATGTCATTGACTGGTTCAATCGAAAGGAAAAATATATAAATGCCTAATTTTTATGTTTAATCATAAAAATTTGTTTTAAAACATTACTTAATTAAATTTTGAATTAAAACTATTGTCAGAAGATTACTGTAACAGAGAGCACTTTTATGAAACAAATATTTCAGAAAAAAGATACATAAAAAATATCCATTAAACGTAACACTTTTTTATACGCAATAAAAATTTGAAACATATCTCATCTTCTTTTTTTTCTGAATGTCACATATTATGCATTTTTTTAAAAAGCGATGTGCTTTTCTTTTTATTCAAATCAAAATCCAAAAAAAGCACCCTAGGCGGTCCAAATACATTTCCATGATTTTTTTCTATGATGAAAATTAATCCATGAAAATAAGAAACATTTATTTATTCCTTCCATTTTTTCCTTGGAACATTCAAATATAAATAATATCCGTAAAAACGATCATCTCTTTTTTTTAGCCGGTTTCACATTTATCTTTCTTTCATTTTTTCAAAAATATCCGTTAATAAAAATGCAATGATTTTTTTTCGATGCAATTAAATACTGTTATTTTCGTTTCTTTGCGTAATCTTACAGTAATACACACATTTTTTTGTATTCTGGTGACAAAAGTTTATTCATTTTTTTGGGCTTGATTGAAAGAGAAGTAAAAAATATAAACACAGAATTTCATACAAAAAAGACAGATATTAAATAATTAGTAATAATGAAAAAACGTACACCAAAAAAGAAGGACAAAAAAGTGTTTAGAAAAAAGTAAGCAAAATTAAAAAAAAATAAAATAGTGAAAAAAAAGAAATTTGAAGAAAAAAAAGCAAATTTGATGTTTTTCTAAAAAATGGATCGAATTTGAGAAAAAAGAAGAAAAGTTTGAAAGGAAAAAAGCAAGATTTTTAATTACGCAGTTGGCTGATTTGTTGTTGAATTTGTATATTTAATATTAAAATATCCGCCAAAATTATTTGATGGATGTCCATTCAAATTTTGTTGTTGCAGATGAAATGGTTGTTGTTGATCTTGTTTTTGCCATTGTTGTTGTTGTTGAATTTGGCTACGGTTTTGTTGTTGGTGGTGTTGGTTATTATTCCGGGGTACACCATTTGCACCACCATTTTGTTGATATTGCTGATGGTATTGTTGTTGTTGCTGTTGATGTTGAGGTGGTGGAAACTGGACTCCATTATTCAAAGCAAAATTATTATTATTATTTAATTGTTGTGGACGTAAAATTTGGATCTGCTGTGGTGGTGGTGGCCGATAACTATTGTTGTTCTAAAATAGGAATCATTGAAATAAATATATTAAAAAAATTAAATTACTTGTTGATTGGTTTGATTCATAAGATTTGGACGAGAACTACCATTACCATTATTATTATTGCGTGTTGCACCAATTGGTGGAGGTGGTGGTGGACCGCTCATTAATTCAATATATGTATGCTGAAGAGGTGGGGGTGGAATATGTGTTGGAATATAGGTATTTGGCTGTTGTTGTTGTTGTTGTTGTTGATATCCCATATGCGGAGGGGGTGGTGGTAGATAAGTTGGTGGGGGGAAACCATTTGTTTGCAGCGTAACATTTGTTGATGGATGTGATGGTGGACGACTATTTGAAATATATCGAGTTTGTGATTGTTGTTGTAAGGATGGAGTAATTGTTGACAAAATATCAATGCCATTATTATTCCAAAGTTGATTTGAATTAAATATTCCATCATATGATTGTGGTCTTGAAGGTTGTTGTTGTTGTGGAATTTGTCCAGCACCAAAAAATGATGTTGGACTATTTGTGCTATGCCCATTATGGTAATGTTGTGGTTGTTGTTGTTGGATAAAATCATTATTACCATATCCAGTAGGAATTGAATAAATTTGATTTGATGAAATTTGTCGAAATGGTGAAGTTTGACCCATTGTAAATATTGCATTTCCACCTCTTTGATATAAATTTGGTGATTGTGAAGGTGGAATTGAAAATACATTAAATGATTCAATCGGCTTTGGCTGTTTATTTTCTGGAGCAATAAATGGTGGAATTTGTTGTTGCTGTTGTTGCTGCTGATGTTGAGAATCATGATGTTGAGGTTGTGGCTTAACTTTTGCAACATTTGGTCCATGTGCTTGTGAAAGGGATGTCTTATCAATATGCCCATTTTCAATTGCCTCAAAATCTGCTTGTCCAGGCCAGAAATCTTTAATTTTTTCCAATTTTTCTTTTAATTGAACATGATCAGAATTTAATTCAACTCCATCAGAAGTAGGCTTTTGAACTTCTTTTGGCAATTTTGGTGAAGATTTTACTCCAATTGGAGATGATGTTTTTAGTGTTGAAAAATCATAACATGCTGAAGTTGTTGCAGTTGTTACAGTCGAAGTTGCAGCAGCAGCAATTGTAAAAGTTTCAGAATTTTCTTTCACTGCATTTACATCAATTGTCAGCGATGAAGTTGTTTTTGGAATTATTGTTGACGGTGTTGAAGTTGTTGTTGTTGAAACAAATGTTTGAGATTTTGTTGGCCGTGCAATTGGTGATGGAACATGTGGCTTTTCAACAATTGGTGAATTTAATGAATTTGAAGCTGCTGCTGTTAAAGTACTGTTCCAAATTGATGTCCCCAAATCACATTCAATATTTTTTCGAATTGGTGATGCTGTTGTTTTTGCTGTTGATGGAAGTATAATTGGTTTTAGTTTCTTCGAATCTGGAATTGCTTCTTTTTCAGCAAAAGTTTTTTCTTGTGCTAAAATTTAAATTATTCAAATTGAAACCCAAAAATATGATAAGCTTACATTTTCTCAAAGCACTTTTCTCCAATTTTTGTTGCTGCTTTAGCTGTAAAGCTAGCTTCTTTTTAGCTTGAATTTTTTCAGCTTTTTCTTTTTCTTTTTGCTCTTTTCTTTTTTCTTCTTCAATTTGGATTTGTCGAAGCTTCTTTTGCTTTTTTGATAAGACTTCTTCAAAATCTCCTGCTTCTTCAGAATTAAATTCAAAATCTCGTGAAATAATATCAGGTTGGTTATCAATTACAATAACGCTCGCGTCATTTATATCAACCCCCGCCAGTCCCATATGAATCGAATTAGATGTTTGATGTTGTTGAGAATTTGAATTTCCATTATGAGATCCAAATCCTAAAAAAATTTGCATATTTTTTTGAAAAAACATTTTTTATAAATTACCTTTTCGATTATCGCGGGCATTTTCTTTAATATTTTCAGCTTTTGAGGTATCTGCATAGCGATGCTTATTATTCTGCTGTAACGGTTGTTGGTTGCCGTTGTTGCTGTTCTTGTTGTTGTAAGCGTTGCTGCTCTTCGCGGATACGCCGTTGCCGAGGTATGTATGGCTGGCGGGATTCACGTTTTTTTGATGCGTACGTGTTGTTGTTGTAGTTGATGAAGATTTTGTTGATGAAATTTCATCAGATTGTGAAGAAGGTTCTTTTGAATTTGATGTAATTGAATTTGTATCAGATGCAGTAGTATTAGAATTTGAATATTTTGTTGAATTTCGAATTCCATTTGTTAAGGTTACTTGGATCCTATCGCCCGTGATAGTAATGGTGGGGTTTTAATATTCATATTTAATAATCCTAAACTATAAAAATACTAAACCCAATCCCCAAAAATAATATAAAAAAACCCGAAAAATAACTCACCAACAGATCAGCTATCACCCCAAACGACCAAACAACACTAAATAAATCCAATCCAAATGGATAAACACCAAAACAAAGGAGTAAATCAACAACCTTTATTAAATAATAAAATAATTAAACCAAAACACAAAATATCACAGCTCCAAGTTGCAACGACCAGTTCAACTTGATGGACTGACGTTTTTATAAAACAAACTCAACAACAAAACTAAAGAATCGGTTGTTACACATTTTGCCAAGAACGGCGGCTAACATAAATAATGACTTATCTCAACTTGCCCCTTCCCCCTCGAATTATCGTCCCCGATAATTGATTTTGTCGGCGATCACGAGTTTCAGGACCATTAGAATTTCCACGAGCATGAGTGTTTCCACGAGCTTGAGCATTTCCACTACCATAGAAGATTCGACGACCATAATACGGCGGCTTTACACGAACTTCTTCTTGACCATTTTGAATTTTTCCACAAATTTCTTTTGGACCATTATTGAATGAGCGGCATCCACGAAATTCTTTTTGACCATTTTGACGTCTTTCACGAATTTGATAATTGAAAGGCGGCTTTGAAGACCATTTTCGACGTCGATCATTTGATTGAAATTTTCGATGACTTGCAAACAATTGAGCGTTTGAAGCACGATTTGACGATTCAGCATGATGTGGAGCATTCTTATTTCTTTCCACAATAACATTGACCCGATTTTTGAATGAGTAACCAAGGTTTTCAATGTATTCACCAAGAGCTCGAACTCCTTCATTTGTAATAATTCCCTGGCCATCAACGAATTGAGTAGTTGAATCTTGACCAAGAGTTGCTTTCATGCACTTGAAGAGTTTTAGTTTCATAGCTTCTTTATTTCCAACAAGAGGAGGATTCCATTCGTTGTACCACGACATAAGTTGTTCACTAAGTTTTGCATATCCATAATGGCGAAATATTGGTAGCACGATCACTTCCATATTATTGAATTCACACATTCGATTCACATCATTTAATAAACAATTTACAATACAATCAAATTTACTTTCACGATTAACAATAGAAGGAAGTTTAAGTTCACGATTAACAATAGAATCAAATTTAACTTCACGACGAAAGAAGATTTCTCCACTGGGAAAATATATCAATCGCTTAACAGCAATTCCAAATATAGCTTTATAGTGAATGCGATAATCATTCAAAGCTTTTAAAGTCCAATGTTTAAGGCCATTTGCTCGAGCAAATTTTTCGGCATTCTTTCCACCAATAACAACAGTTTCGCATCCAAATGGTGTTTTTGGATGATCTTCAACAGAATTACTAATGTTTTTCTCTTCAGCTTTAACTTCAAATAAACATTTATCCTTTGATTTTATACCAGCCTTTTTATGTTCCACTGCAGTAACATCATGTGTCCCACTTAAATCAGCAGTTTCTAATGTATCCTTTTTAACTTCAATAACTGATGTACTACCAATTCTTGGAGTTTTTACCTTTGCAAACGCTTCTGTACGAGGTGTTATATCTGTAGTTTCTGCATAAACTTTATGACCAACCTGTTCAACACGTGGTGCTTGTTCTTGACTTTCCCAGACAACTCCTAAATGAGCAACATTTACTTCTTTTCTTTTCAAGGAGAAAGTCAAAGCATTAATCCAATTATCATCACCTTGAATAACATTGGTACCAATTAATGCATTTTGCTGTAAACCTTTAACAACAAAAAATTTTGCAAATTTTGTAGGACCTGTTCCCCAAGCAATTGGAATCCTAATACAATTTACTACCATCAACGGATTTCCATCAGCACCAAGAAGTCTTTTATGAACATAACTTTCTTGAGGTAATTGGACAATTGAGCTTTCATCTTTATCACGTGCTCGAAGAATATGACCAACTACAGTATCTTTGATCACCGAGGTGCTTGCACCCGAATCCATTAGAACCTTAGTTTTTACACCATCAAGCCATACATCCAATACAGCTTGTTTTCCAAACATTGGTTCACTTTCAACATTAACCGTTTCAACTCCAACATTACCAATTTCAGTAATGCCAGAAACATACAACTTTACATCTTCAAGATCTACAACATTAGAATGTCCAGTTTTCCTTTCTGTACAATCTGTTGCAATATGTCCTTGTTTATTGCAAATGAAGCAACTTCTAACAACTGGTGGATGATAAGAATGTTTCTCATAACCTCCATTACCAGCACGATTTGGATTCCATTCTCGTTGTTGTTGTGATTCACCAAACCCCCGAGGATTTGCTTTTTCATCAACCTTTCCACGACTATCTGATCTCCCTTGATAACCTCCAGCATTTACATGATTATCTGATCGATTTTTATAAAAGGGCATCTTTGTATTGCTCGAAGTTTTAACCTCAGCTTTATCACCTTTATTTCTGAATACTTGTGAAGATTCAAGACCTAATACAAGCTCTTTTAGTTGATAGTAACTTGCAGTAACATTCGAAAGAACGATACTACGGTAAACAGGATCTGAATCTTCCTCTGTTAACCGAAGCAAGATTTTCTTCAATTCATTTTCCCGTGCATCAACATCATTACCAAATGCTTCCGTTACACGTAATTCAACCTCATCAAATAAAGATTTATAAAGTTTATTTGGTGGCTTTTTAATCCTATCAAGTTCAGTACGCAAATAAAAAGTTGAAATAGCACCATCAGATCCCATTGCAGCAAGCAGCTCCTTTTTCATTTCAGTATAACTTGCGCCCCGCTCTCTTAAATTATCATGATATACTAATAGTTTTGGAAGGTAACTGCCCAAAAAAATTGCTCTATCTTCATCAGTCCAACCTTTGCTTTGCGAACTTGCTTCATATAGATTGAAGAATCTTTCCAGTTCTTTCCTTGATTTACCAGTAAACTTCTCTGGCATGGGCAGCGAAACTCGGCTTTGTGGTACAGTAACCCCATTTGGTAAAAAAGAAGTTAACTGACCTTGAGATGGTTGATTCATCATCGATTTCTGACATCCTGCTTTTCCAATTGATAATTGAGAAGTTGCACGAGATGGTGGTGCTGTTTCTTTGAAATTTTTTTCAATCACTTGTACTCGATCCTGAAATTTCATGTATTTATTAATAAGCTCTTGTACATTATTAAACCCCAAATTTTTAAGCTGTTTACTAATGTTATTGCTTAATCCCGGTTTATGTGCTGCAGCTTGGCTATTCTCCTGGAGTTCAGCAACTTTTGCTTGTGCTGCTTCTTCACGCTCTCGTAAAACTTCAAGTGCCTCTTCTCTCGTTTTAATGCCATCAAAAAGATAATCGATCTGATCAATCAATACTGTTTGGAGCTCCTCAATTAAATCATCCGAAACAGCAGAACAAGCATTATTTAATACCTTTAATTTCTTATTGGCAACTTCAATAGCTGAACTAAGATTTTGATGAAGTTCTTCAGCTTGAGTAACAATATTACGAGCAACTTGTATTCCATCAGGTTTTGGTTCCCGATTACAATCAAGCTCTTTATCATCTTCTTCCTCATCATCATCTAATGGATCTTGATGTGTAGGATCAGTAATTGTTGGCTGAAATGGGTCTAATCTTGCTTCATCATCATCTCCAAAAAGATTGCCAATCAAAGCCCATTCAGTATTAGCTTTAACAGCACCTTGATTATCTTTAAACATATGTCCCCCATTTTGTTGTGTATGTGCAACATTTGTTGGACCATCTGTATCTTCAAATTTATTAACCCCATATATATCTGCACAAAGTTGTTGTGTATGTTCAACACCTTTTGGCATACCACCTTTACTATCTGCATAACCATTATCATAATCGCTTTTAATAATCTTTGCACCTGTTGGTTGTATTGTAGGTTTATCTTTATCATATATATCTGCTTTCAATCGGCTGCATATACCTTTATCTCCAATGTAACCATGCTGTTCTTCTAAAAGGTTGGCATGCCTTTTATCGGAATCGTCATGGCGACGGCGCGGGCCCTCCAACTTGGATCCTATCGCCCGTGATAGTAATGGTGGGGTTTTAATATTCATATTTAATAATCCTAAACTATAAAAATACTAAACCCAATCCCCAAAAATAATATAAAAAAACCCGAAAAATAACTCACCAACAGATCAGCTATCACCCCAAACGACCAAACAACACTAAATAAATCCAATCCAAATGGATAAACACCAAAACAAAGGAGTAAATCAACAACCTTTATTAAATAATAAAATAATTAAACCAAAACACAAAATATCACAGCTCCAAGTTGCAACGACCAGTTCAACTTGATGGACTGACGTTTTTATAAAACAAACTCAACAACAAAACTAAAGAATCGGTTGTTACACATTTTGCCAAGAACGGCGGCTAACATAAATAATGACTTATCTCAACTGGTTTTTCTTTCTCGTTGTTCTTGAGGTTGTGATGGTTCTTCTCGGCCTCCAACGTCACTACTTTCTGATGCAGTTTCCCATTCATCAACTCCTTCACTGGCTGCAGGAGATTTTAAGCCTCCAACATTTCGATCTGCTGATGCTCGATTACTGCCACTGCCACTTTTTGATGTTGTTAAACTTGTTCCTTCAAAATGTGCCGGCTTATGCCGAGTTGGTTTATTTGTGTGCTTGGATAAAAAACGACTGCTACCACGTCCATTACCACCCTTTAAAAAAATATAAATAATTAATATAAATGAAATAATAAATGATTAATTACCATTGGAGCTAAACGCCTTCCATTTCCTCTCATACTAGCTGAAGATGCTGAAGTATCATAACGTTCAAAATGTTCTTCTTCACGATGTTGTTCAGGAATATTACTTCGTGGAAGTCTTTCAGATCCTTTCCAATTATTATTTCCACGTGGTTGCCGCGGGACACCTCTTTTACTTCCACGTCTTGAGCTATCATATCCTTCATTGCTGCTTTCAAAAGTATTATCTCTTTGACGATATGGCTTTTTTGTTGTTGAGGAAGTTGTTGTTGTCGTTGCTGGAGTTGTAGCTTCTTCAGGAAGTTTATAATCTTCTGCATGAAATTCACCCATATTTGAAAAATTATCATCTGTTCTTGAAGGGCGTTTTGCCGTTGAATCATATGTTGGCTTTTGTGAAGAAGCAGATGAAGAAGAAATAGGCTTCTTTCCATTAACAATTCCACCACTTGAATCTCCTCTTCGCTGTCGAATATCACGTGATGCAAAGTCTCCAGTTTTATTAAATTGTCCACCTCTTGAACGCTTTGAATTTACAAATTCACGTTTTGTTCCTGTATAAACATCATCCTCTTCAAGAGGTTCTTCCGGTCGATGATCAGCTGGAATGGATAAATTATCCCATGATGGTCCAGTTTTTTCTTGTACCCAGTGTGATGATCCAATTGATTCAGCATCAAGTGGTGCAGCACCAACAACTGAAGCAGTTTCAACATTTCGAGGTGTTCGGTCTCGAGATGATTGTTGTGAATATTGTCCATTTGAATCATTTCGACGTGGACCTTTTCGAGAATTGCTTTTGCTTGATGAATCAGAAGCTGCTGGTGGAGGCGGTGGTGGAGGATTCCATTCATTAATATCTTTTGGAACATCATTAATTGATGGAAAATTATAATCGAGTTCTTGTTGGAACCGAGAATTTTGTTTTGGATTTACAACTTCCTTTTTCCGTTCTTCCATTCGCTTTTCCCAAATGTTTTCTTTTGGTGCTGGTGGAATTGATGCTGCTTTAGCCGCTTCAGATTCATTTTCACCTTTTGTTGATCGAGATTTTGAATCCTTTGCTTTTGGTTTAATTTCTTCTTCAGTTGAAGATTGTGATTGTTGCTGTTGTAAAATTGGTCCACCACCATGATGTGCAATATATTCAGCAGATTTTTCATCATTTCTTTTTAACATTCGATATGGCATTTCTGGTTGTTGATATCGTTGTTGCTGCTGCTGTGGTGGAGGGTGTTGTTGTTGTTGGGGTTGTCGATTTGATGGAGGTGGCATATTTCGATGTTGTTGTTGTTGTTGTTGTTGTTGATTATCATGTCCATGATGTTGTTGTTGATCATGATAATTTGGTCCACCAGAAGGATATCCACCACTTTGATAACCTTGTTGCCGATAATCAAATTCTTGATTCCGACGAGGTGGTGGCCCTTTTTGATGTTGCTGTTGTAGATCATAATTATTGTAATCTGTTGCAACGGAACTATTTCGGGAACGTTGATTATTATAATTATTATTTCCAGGCGGATATTGAGCAGGTGGATTATTATAATCTTGTCCAGGTGGAACTAAAGGATATCCAGAATTATCATACCATCCGGCATTTTGTGGTGGCATTTGTTGTTGTCGAGGTGGATGTGGACCACCAACTTGATGTTGTTGTTGTTGTTGTTGTCCATAATGTTGTGGAGGTCCTTGCCTAAAGAAATAATAAATATAAAAAAACTGTGTATTTTGAATTTTAAAAATTACCATGTATTACTATCGGCTTCAGTGCTGCTTCGGCTATCAATCCGATATCGATTATTACGATTTTGTTGTTGATTATTACTAATCATTCCACGTCGATTCTTATCAATTGGAAGATCATCAGATCCCCATCCAAGTTCTTCAATTTGTCTTTCACCGTATGGATTACCTCTTTCATCGAATCGTTGTTGCCCAACAATACCTCCTCCAGGATATCCACCGTGTTGATATTGTTGTTGATGTTGTTGTGGCGGCATTCCACGTGGAGGACCACCATATCCTCCTTCTCCACGCCCATTTTGCAATAATTTTTGTTGTTGATCGTAATTGTTGTAGGGTGGTTGTGGAGCACCATTGCCAAAACGATCTTGGTTTTGCCATTCTGCTGATGGCGGATATTGTTGTTGCTGTTGTTCTGGGATTGGAAATTGAGAAGGTTGAAGTTGACGAACATCTTGACTTCGAAGTTGTTGTGGAGCTTGAGAAAATTGTTGATGATGATGATTGACGGAGGCAGCCGGAGTTGGAGGTTGTTGCTGTGGTGCAACAGAAGTCTCTTTTGGGGGTTCTGTTGTTACTGGTGATTCCATTGACTGCTTTGTTGCAGCAGATTCTGAAGCAGCTTGTTCGGTTGCAGCTTTGTTTTCGGCATCGACCGAAGGCTCCTTTGATTCCATTGAAAAACGGGCAAGCTTTTCTCGAATTCCAATTTTTGCAGCAACTTTTGATTGGCTGATTGGTGGTTGAGAGCTGATATACCGTTGTGGAATAATCCGTTCGACATGAGGTTTTGGAGCTGTCGAAGCGCCAATATATCCTCCAGATTGGTTTTGTTGTGTTGAAACAACTGGAATATGGGGAATTTCGACATTGGCATCTGCCAAATTTGTGCCCCATGCACTTGCTTCTGAAAATGAAAATATTAGAATTTTTTATGGAATTTAAAATTTGTTTTTTACTTTGAGGTTTGAGTGAACCAGTATCGGATGATTTGCTTCCTGTAACAGCGGCAACAGAAGCAGCAAGGGAAGGAAAGTCGCGATTGTTTGGGGGTGCAGCAGCAGTACCTTGAACAATTTGTGCGGCAGTACCTTGAGATTGTTGAGAAGACGAAGAATTTGAATAATTTGTCATTGTTGAAGTTTGTACACCAGAAGAATTTGAATTTTCTTGTGCTGATGTTGGAGTCGATTGTGAAGTTGTCGACGAAGAAGAATTTTTTGCCCATGTTGGACGAAGATCGGGTGCATTGCCCCCGGCTAAATCGGCGGACCCGTTTTGTTGATTCTTTTCCGTTTCGGTGGAAGACGATTTGGTTGTCCATCCTGTACCACCTTGAGGAACAATTGAAATAAGAGGATCTTGACCGTGCTCAGCTTTTAATGAAGGCAAAGTCGCAGGTGGCGGCATACGACGTACAACGGCTGTTGCTTTACCCAATGGTTGCAAGCCATGCTTGCCTGGCCCTTAAAATAAAATTTGAATATTATTTGAAGTTATATTTTATAAAAAGTAATTTACCGGAGGCCTTTGTTGCTGCTGTATTCTTTCCCGAATAAACGCTATTTACGTTGTGTAAACGAGATTTATTTGCGCCTGTGGCGCCTCGAGGATTTGACATAAGTGATTACCGCAATTTGGCGTGGACAAGCCACCGCGGAAACGTTGGACGTTCAAAAAAGAAGAAAGGGAAAAACCGCGTACAGCGTCAAAGGAATGAATTTTGACAAAATATATTCTTCGGATTCAGGAATCCGCTTCACAAATATAATTAAAAGGTAATATAATTTGACGATTACAAATTTAAATGTAAGCTGCTTTTTTTGATTGAAGAAAATACAAAAGTATTTAAATATGATTAAGTTACAATTCCAATTCCGTGTTTGTTTTAAATTCTAGTAAAAATATAAAAAGTTCACAAAAAATAAAGGCTTCAATCAAGTTGATTCTTTTTCCAAGTGTAATCCGCTGCTGCTCGGAATAATACACGTAAAATAAATCCAAAATAAAAATATATTACTCAAAGAGTTTTTTAACAAACAGAGTCTCAATTTGAAACGCTGAAATTTAAATAAAAATTATTACTGGTTAAAATTTTTATTAAATTTTTCTTACTCAAGAGAAAGCCGCGTTTTCTCAAAAATGACGCCCACAGATTTGAGAATACAACACTAAAAAAATTATTTTAATATTTAACATTTTAAAAACTTTAAAAAGTTCCAACAACAATTTTTTTCTAATTTAAAAAGCACGCGCAAAATCACAAAAAAGTCAAGGAAGAAACTGTTTAAAATCAAAAGAAAAAATAATACGTGTGGTTTTTTTTTAAACCGAACGAACACAAAAACTTTTTTTAAAAAAAATTGAAAAAATGCAGTTTAAATTTTTGGTAAAATGTCAAAAAGATGCATTTCATCAAGGTCACCGTCACGAGAAAAAATTGATTGAATTTAGTTAGGAATTTTTAACATTTAAAAGTTTATAGATATATTTGTTTTGAAGAGATAAATGGGAATAAAGTAGTTGTTTTTTTGGAATACAGATATTTCAAGAATTTCATATGCGCGATCCGTAACGTAAAAGTCTGCAGAGAAATATGTAAAAATATAGAGAGAAAAAACATTTTGTCTGCAAAAGAAAACAAACTCGAGATGGACAAACGCACGTGAATTCAAAAAAAAGACAAAAAAAGAAGCCAGCGCAGAAAAAAGTAGCCTATCGATTTTGAGCGAACCCTTCTATTATTTATTGAGAGAAAAAAAATGTTTTAGCCTTCCGACCGAACACATGACAGAGAAAAGGAGAGGAGATACAAAGACAAACTCTCCTCTATTTTTCGTTTGTGGTCTTTACATTTTTTGATGAGGGGATTGCTGCTGCCAGAAAAAGAAAAAAACGAAGGCAACGAAGAAAACCTTCAAAACTAAACTTAAAAAATCAGCAGCGGACGAACTGTTACTGACTGGTGCGCGCGCATCCGGTGAGAAAAAAAATAACAAAAATAATACGAACATCTCTCTTTTTAATACTGCTGCTGCTACTTTTAGCAGCTTTTTTTAAGTCCAATCCGGCTGTTGTCCCTTTTTTGAAAAAACGAACGAACACAAAATATGGGATTTTTTGCTTTGGCTTCCTTCTTTTTTTTCCCGCAGATGTTGAGTTTCCGGAGCAAAGGGGGAAAGAAAAAAGTAAAGAGTAAAGAAAGGCTCTTCTTTTTTTGGCAAAAGTAATAAAATTTTCTATGGGCCAAAAAGAAAGCTTATGCTAAGAAAAAAAGAAAGTGTCGAAAGCCAAAATGAAACTTCTTCGTTCTTTCTTTTTCTGTTTAAAAAAATTGAAAAATTGAGTTTGCGCGCATATATATTTTTAGCTTCTTTTTTGGGAATGGCTATTTTCCAAGTCCTTGAAGCTTTAATATCAAAACTACTATTTACAAATTGACTGACTTGAATGAAGAAAGAAAGAAGGAGGACTGACCAATAACATTTTTGTGAAAAATATATATATAAAAATTGGCAGCTGGTAATTCACAAGAGACTTTCTTTCAGTTTTTTTCGCGGCACAAAATAAAACTTGCGCATTTCCAAAGAAGACGAAGAATGTGGCAGAAAGCAGCTGACCTCGATCTCTTTTTTTAGTACAAACAAATTTCAAGAATAAAAACGAACAAACTAATTTTAGGGTTGAAATCTCAAAAAAAAAACAGAAAGCCGTTTATCTTTTTCAAAAAAAAACAAAAATTGAGTTTTTTTAAGGTGAAACATAAATCAAATTGAATAACGACATGACAAAGCCGGATTTTGAAAAGCTGTAATCAAACGTCGCTGGTGGTCGCCGATTTAAAGATGAAAAGAAAATTTTAAAAAATTGTATAGTTACAGTACTTTTTAGAAATCCTTAAAAAATAATCGATTGCACTTTCAAACATTTTAATAGTGATGCATTCTCATTTACAAAAAAATATAAAAAATTTGTTTAACTTTCATGAAGTAAAATGCTTTTGGATTTCAAAGTTCTTACGGTAAATCTGTAAAATTTTTAAATTTTCTGTTTGTTTTTTCTTCCAAAACTTTTTTTTTATGTTTAAAATATAATATTGTGTAATAACTGTAAATTTGCTGCTATTTTTGTAAAATTAAATACAGCTTTTTGATGGAAATAATTGTATTATTAAATTTGTTCGATTGCTGTAATAAAATTCTTTCATTTTAATGATTCATTTATTTTGAAAATATAAGAAAAAAGAAACATCTTTAATTTTTAAGGCACGGAATTTTTGAAAAGTCTTTCGTGGCATTATTTATTTTTTTAGTATATTGTTTCTTCCCAAACAATTTTTCTGATGTTTAATAAAAAATATGTTTTCCAAATGTAGTTCGTAACACATTTTTTTGAAATTACAGGAAACCAAATGTGGGTTATTGTATCAGAAATTCTTACTGTTAAATTTTATATTTAATTTAAAACAAAATTTTTTAATAAATAACTTTAACTTGACAACATTTTTTAAAAATTAAATAAAAAAATTGTGCTTCTAAAAATTTATTCCAATGGTCATTGTGTGCTCTTTGCTCTCAAAACGTATCTGTTGATAGACACATTTTAATTCTTTTTAAAATGGATCCGGGCCGTTTCCTTAATAAAAACTGTCGTAAATTTGTTGAAATAGGTTTTAAAAACACAATTGTATTTTTTAAATCTTTTTTATATCAAATTTTTTGTAAAAAATTTCTGATAGGTTCTTACAACGATAGGTGATAGCTATCAAATTTTTTACACAATGTTTTTAAAAAGTTTAAAACACGCTACAAAATCTGATGTTATTTCTTGCTCTAATTGCTTTGTATTCTTTTTATATGTGTGTGGTCTTTTATCAGTTTTGATTGTCTCTCATTTTTAATTGTTGATTGATATTTTTTGTCGTTTTTAGTTGTTAAAACTTTTTAAATTTACTTTAAACGTGTATATCGAGGAATACTTTGACGTTGTTTTAATATTTTTAAACATAAAATAATATTTTAGCTTGGAAGCAAAAATGTTCAAAGTTTCACTTCTTGCTGGTCGAAATGTATTCAAGAATGTTGCACTTGCTCAACAATTTATGAAAATGTCTACAGGTTAGCTAAAACATAGTTTTAAACGTTATTTGAAAAATGCACTTCGAATAGGCATGGCAGCTAACAGCCCGTCACAGAACGCTAGAACTTTATATCTTTTTTTTACCACTGATAAAAATGTTTTTTGACAATTACAACCCCACCGGCCTTTGGGATAAGCTATCTAATTCTGCAGACTATTTGGGCCCGTTTCCGGGTCGAAACGGCCTTTTGCTCATATTTCGGCACCTACTGAACATTTTTTTATGTAGTCTGCAGAATTAGATAGCTTATCCCAAAGGCCGGTGGGGTTGTAATTGTCAAAAAACATTTTTATCAGTGGTAAAAAAAGATATAAAGTTCTAGCGTTCTGTGACGGGCTGTTAGCTGCCATGCCTAACTTCGAAGTGGTCTGAGATTTTATCAGGTGATGATGAATCCTCCTCTTGGGTTATTTCTCCCATTTGAGAGTCTCCATAAATACTCAACTGATAAGGACTACTTTTTGTTTTTTTCCTTTTTTGGACTTTTTTATATCTTCAAAAATGGCAGAAGTATCAGAAATGCTTGAACAAGTGAATATTTTAGCTTCTCCTCAAATGATTAAAGTTGAACGAGTTGGCGTAAATAATCATGTTGGACTTATTACTCTTAATCGACCAAAAGCTTTAAATGCATTATGTGTTCAATTAATTAATGAAGTATGTTTTATATAGATTTTTTTATCATAGCTTAAATAATTTTTTTAGATTAATCAAACACTTATTGAATTTCAAAAAGATGAATCTATTAGAGTTGTTGTTGTAACTGGATCTGAAAAGGCTTTTGCCGCTGGTGCAGATATTAAAGAAATGGCTGGTCGTGATTTTGCTGATGTTTATTCAAATGCATTTTTAATAGATTGGACAAAACTTGCTGAATTTCGTAAACCTACAATTGCTGCAGTAAATGGTTTTGCACTTGGTGGTGGATGCGAATTTGCAATGATGTGTGATATTATTTATGCTGGTGATAAAGCACAATTTGGACAACGTTGGTTAACCTTAATTATTAATTTATTTCAAAATTAATAATTAATAAGTGCACTTTTCAAATAACGTTTTAAACTGTATTTTAGCCGAAATTAATATTGGAACTATTCCTGGTGCAGGGGGTACACAACGTCTTACTCGTACAGTTGGGAAATCTTTAGCTATGGAACTTTGTCTTACTGGTAATCGAATTGGTGCACAAGAAGCTCTTGAACATGGCCTCGTTTCAAAAGTTTATCCTGCAAATGAACTTGTTGAAAAGGCTATTAAACTTGCTGATAAAATTGCTGAACAATCTCCATTAATTGTTTCAATGGCAAAAGAAGCTGTTAATCGGGCATATGAAACAACTCTCACAGAAGGATTACTCTTTGAACGCCGTTCATTCCATACAACTTTTGCAACAAAAGATCGTAAAGAAGGTATGTCAGCATTTGCTGAAAAGCGAAAACCAGAATGGAAATCTCAGTGAAGAATAAATCTACAAACCAAATCTAAATATTATTATATTAACAGGTGTTTTATATACAGTAGGAAATTTTATGTCATTGTAATATATATTATAATTTTATTTGTCTTAAAATTTGCATATTTCTTTTTTGAATAAAAATTTTTTATCATTGCTGTTTTGGAAAGAGAAAAAACATTTGTCATTTTTCAAAGATCAAAAAATGGTTGTATCTCGTAATTTTTTAATTCTTTTGGCAATTTTTGTTTCTGTTGGATTATGTAATAATGAATCATTAAGTATTTCAACATGGAAGGATAAAATTGGAAGAGAAGAAGCAACATGCCGATTTCAATTAAGTAAAATGGATACATGGTTGTTTTATGTTATTTCAGCAGGAATTTGTACTTTATCGCTTGTCTTCCTTATAATGTCCATTGGAGTTTTTATTTATATTCAACGATATGTAAGTTTACTATACTATTTTGGATATTTATTAATTGTGCACTTTTTTTAGTTGATGAAGGAAATGGAAGAAGCTGTCTACAAGGTATGAATGTTACTTCCCATGGGATGACTTGTTGCTGTTTTTCTAACTTACCATTTTCTCTCTTGTGTACTTCTATTTTAGGTAGAAGAGATTATGAATCTTTAAATCCCTTGAGAGATATTTTTGTACAACTAATTATTGCTTTTTTAGGCTCATGAAGTTATGGACTCTGTAATGGTGTGCTTAATCCCACAACAACTCATTGATGAAATTGGCTCAGAAGATCGAATGAAGAAAAAGGATAGTTAAAATATTTCTATGTATGTTTTTGAAATATTTATTTTTTATTGTAAAAAAACATGTTTATGATAAATTAAAAATTAATAACAAAAAAATGGCAGTATTGAGAAATTTAAAAATATCATTGCAAAGAGAGAGAGAGAGGGAAAAAGAAGATACTGTAGAGGTCATCATCATCTCGAAAAAGAAAAAAGATCGAGTTTCATTGACCAGCTTG
Source organism: Panagrolaimus sp. PS1159 (assembly GCA_963922195.1). Taxonomy (NCBI): domain Eukaryota; kingdom Metazoa; phylum Nematoda; class Chromadorea; order Rhabditida; family Panagrolaimidae; genus Panagrolaimus; species Panagrolaimus sp. PS1159. Next base: position 121,636 of record CAWUHW010000012.1, on the reverse strand, counting down.
TTCAAGGCGAACATGATTGTAGCATTTATCTGGAATTGAATCATAAATTTTTTGAAGTTGTTTGAGTTCATTTTCAAGAAGATAAATATCTTTTTTAATATCATCTCGTTTTTCTTCAAGTGCATAATTCTCTTTTAGAACTTTTATTTTTCGAACAACACGTTTTCGAAAAACCTTTTGTGCATTTTCCATCATTTCTTGAAGTTCAACCAATGTTTTATTGCTTGGTTTTTCAAATAATGATGAACCTAAAGTTATTGTTATTAATACATTAGAAATATATTATATAAAATATTTACCAGTATTAATTTGAATGCCTCGAACAATTTCTTCTAATTTATCCATTTTTTCACTTTCATTTTTAGCTTTTAATTCCAATAATGCAGCTTGTTGCATATCAGCTTCAGAATTTTTTCGTGTTTCTCGAGCATTTTCCAATGCAATACTTGATTTATTTAAAAGTAAAAGTAAATCATCAATATTTCGAAGCCCTTGATCGGTTTTTGTTACAGATTCTGCCAAAGTTTCAACAGCTTCAGCCAATTGTTCAGATTGCTAAAATTGAATTATTGTAGTTTTTTATTTGGAAGAAAAAAACTTACAAAAGCTAAATTTTCTGCTTTTTTTTGTGCTTCTATCGCAGTTGCAAGTGCAGCTTCCGCCAATTCTTTAGAATTTCCAACAAGTTTTTTAGTTTCCATTGTTTTATTATTTGCTTCTTCAATATTTGCTTCAATTTCATCAACTTCAGAAAGTGCTTCAATAAATGCAGCTTTACCCAAATCAGATGTTCCATTTGCATAACCTTAAAAACTTGTTTAATTGAATAAAAAACAAATTTATAAACATACTTTCAATATCTTGTAAAACTTTTTTTGCTTGATTTACTTGTCCTTCCAATTCTTTAATTGCAGTTTCAGTTTTATTCTTTTGTTGAATAATTTCATTTAAAATGCTTTGCTTTTGACGATTTTGACCTTCCATTGAATTGACTTGAATTCGAGCCTTTTCAAGTGCTTCTTTAACATTTTGCCGCATTTTAATTCGTTCTTCCAAATATTCTTTTAACATTTTTTTATGAAAATTTGTATCATTTCGAGCTTGAGAAATATCAGTTTTAACCTGAAATTTATTTTGTGTTTATTGAAATTTACAGATTTGATTAAAGATAGAATCCATAAAACTTTTCCAAAATTCTAGAAATCAAAGTTTTTTTAAGAACTTTAATTTCCAAAATGAAAAAAAAAAACTACAAAAACAAACAAAAAAAACACAAATTTCTGTCAATTTTAGAATCGAGTATAAAAAGTTTTTTTGAAATGTGACTTCTCATCAGATGTTTTGATTACGAAAAGTCCGAAATCAAAATTTTGGCATTTTGATTCTGAATTAAATCTATTTTAAATTTCAAAAATTTAAAAATTTTGATTTTTAAATTTTTGAAATTTAAAAAGACTCAAAAAATGGTTTCGCTAATTTCGATTTCTCATAACTTTGTTTCTGATTTAAATCTAAAACGTACTTTTTCAAAATCAAATGATGGCATTTTTATTTCATTTAATCGAATTTGAAGTCGTAAACCTTCATTATATAATTTTTCGGCCTCTAAAATTGGTTGTGCAGCGAATGCTTTGGTCTTCTTTAATAAAGCAGCAGTTTGATTTGCCATTTTTTCAAGTTCCTTAACCTTTTTGCTTATATCATCTAAAATATTATTTTACTTTTATTTATAATTAGTGAAATTTTAAAATACCTCCAAAAATAGCTTCATGTGCTTCTTGTTTAGCTTGATGAATATTTTTTAAAATTTTTTCAGATAACTTTTTAATTTGATAATTTGCATCCGTACTCTTTTTCTTATATTTTAGAGCATCTTTTGCCATTTCAGAAATATTTGGATCAAAAGTACCATATTTTTTTGCATTTGCTTGTGCGGCTTCAAGATTCCGCTTTCCTTCTTTTTGGAATCTTCGAAGTTCAGTATTTAAATACATGGAAAGATTGGCTTAAAAAGTATTTTTAATTATCCATTAATAAATGTTAAAAAAAGTTTCCAAACTTTGAATAGTTTTAAAATCTTTTAATTCAATTTCCAATTCTTCAATGGTTGAATCAATTGAATCAAAATATGTATAATTTGAAAAATTTGATAAAAGTTTTGAAGCTCGTGGAATTAATTGTTTAAAATATTTTAATTCACGAATTGATTTTGGATCTAAAATTAAAATTTATCTCAAATATTTTGTTAAAAAAATATTTACCAAGTGCTGCTTTAAACTTTAAATTAAAATCTAAAACTTCTTTCCTTTGTTCTTTTACCAATGCAGTAATATGTTCATCATCAACCTAGGAATTAAACAATTATCGATACAAAAATTATTATTTTTTAGTCTTACGGTAACAGGATGAGATTGCCAATAATTTAAGCTATCTTCCATTTGTTCCATTTCTTTGATCATTTGATTTTTTCGAATTTGAATAAGATTATAGCAATCATCACATGGAAGACAACCAGCTCGAATATTAAAACGATTTTCAGTGCATTGATTACATTGTCGACCTTCAACATTATCACGACAAAAGCATTGCCCTGTATGGACATCGCAGTCTTTCATCTCTGATCCAATTGTATCACATTCACATGGTTTACAACCTTCAAATGAAAACCCAAAATGTTCTCGGGCACATTGATTACATCTAAAAACAAAGTTGTTTTTAGCTTTTTAGGTTATTACAGCAGAAAATGGCTTACTTTAATCCAGTAACACCAGGATTACATTTACATTTTCCAGAAACAGCATCACAAAAAACATCTTCCGAACCAATTGGATCACATTCACATCTTTGACATCCAATTCCAGAAGTAATATTATAAAAACCTTTTTCACAACTATCACAATTTCTTCCATTTACATGCGGCCAACAATCACATTGTCCAGTTTCAGAATCACATCGAAGATTATCAAAATCATTGTAACCTTTTTTCGTTCCAGGTGCATAGCAGCGACATTCTTGACATTCATTTCGTAATTCTGATGTTGCATTTCCCCAAAAACCTGTTTTACATTTTTCACAATTAAATCCAGTTGTATTATAAATACATTTTAAACATTCTCCACTTTTTGAATTACAATTTCCAATTGCATTAAAATCAATGTTATCATTGCATGGGCATGGAAGGCATGGCTGTCCACGTAATGGATCACCATAAAATTCAGAAGCACAAAATTCACATTTAAGTCCAGCATGTCCAAGGGGGCATTCACTGCATGCCATTCCACCTTCCGGAAGTGCCAAACATGGACCATTTTCTGGGCAATCACATTTTTGACAATCTGTTTCAGTGCCATTCAAAGCATTCCCGTAATATCCGCGAGCACATGTTTCACAAGTATCTCCACCGGTATTATGTTGACAAATACATGCACCAGATTCTGCATCACATGAATCAGAATGTCCATGACAATCACATTTAATACATTTTGTTAATGGTCCACCAAATTTAACAGCTCTTCGATATCCTGGAGCACAAGATTCACAAAATTGTCCAACATGTCCTTCAGGGCATTCACATTGTTCAACCCAATCTGCCGGAATTGTTGAATATAAACTTGAAGAAGCTGTTGAAAGTGAAATTGATGAAAGGAATCCAACATCTTAAATTGAGAGGGGATAATAGAAAAAGTAAAACAGGGGATAATTATATTCTTACCACCACGAGAATACGTTCCACGAATTTTAATTGCTGTAATGTTTGCAAGAATTCCAATGAATTCAATTTCAGATAATCGAGAAGCCCAAAAACTTTGATGCAATCGGAATCGATAAATTTGTTCAACTTTATCAGGGAGATGATTATTTTGTGCTGTAATTGGGGCAATCAATTCACGACCATTTGCACCAGTAATAATTATATCTCTGAAATTTTTTAGAGTTTTTTTGCAACAATTTTTAAGCCTAAAATTATTTACTTTCCAGAAGGTGCCGTAGATTCCAATTGAATTCGAAGAATAAATGTAAGCTCTTGATTATATGCAAATCGAAGATCTCCAAGAAATTCATTTGGTGCAAAAAAGTAAACTGGATAATAATCAATTTGTGAAACGACTATCGCCTTTTCAGCTTCATCCCATTGTAATTGTTCAAGTTTTCGCTCTGAACCAGCACTCCATTTTTCAATACCATAATCAAAAGATGATGAAATATTTACAGCATAAAAGCCATCTGCCGAAAAACACACAGATGAATGTCCATAACAAAAGCATGGAGTACAACCAAATTGATTTCTACCAGAAAGATTAATATATCCAGGTTTACATTTATTACATTTTTGTCCTTCAACATTTGTCTTGCAACGACAGATTCCATTTGAAGAAGAACATTGTTGACTTGGTTCAGATCCGGCAGCTTCACAATGACAATCTTTACAACCAGATGGTGAAAAATCATAGAACCCAGGTTTACATTGATCACATCGTTCACCAGTAACACCAGGTTTACATTCACATTGTCCTTCAGAATTACATTGAGTCGAGAATGAACCCTTCAAATCACAGCTACATTCCGTACAAAAATGTTCTCCAGAACGACGATAAAATCCATCAAGGCAATATTCACAATGTGGACCTTTTGTATTTCCACTACAATCCAAGCAATGCCCACCGCTGCCAGTTTGATTATATAATTCTGAATCAAAGTAGCAACGACTTGAAAGACCATTACATTTACAAGCTTAAAAAAGGAAGTTATGGTAATTACAGGTAATTCACATAAAACTAACCAATGCATTCATTTGCATCTTCTGATGTTCCTCTTCGCCATGGACGATCTTGATGAAATGAATCACATTCTTGACAATCAACTCCTGCAGTATTATGTTGACATTCACAAACAAGCTTTCTTCCAACATCAATTCCAGATGACATTACACATGATTTTGCATGTCCATTACATTTACATCTTAAATTTAAATTTTATTTTTTAAATCCTTAAAATGCTTTAATTTTACCTTCCACCAACAGCAAAATCTGAGATAGCATAATAATAAGATTTAAGAACTTTTGGATCTTTAAAAACTTCATCCCCAAAAGTATTCATTCGATATAAAACAATCCGAATTGCAACAGCTGTAACCCATTCTTGTAAAACTTCAGATTCTTCAAAATTTTCTGCAGATGGTCTTCCATCTAATGTTGAATATGCAATATTTCCGCCAGTAAGTGGAGAAATATCTGAAAATTCTCTGGTACATTGTGCAACGGCTTCATTTCCGGGCAGGATTGGAGCTCTTTCAGGCATTTTAAATGTTGATTTACATGAACCAGAATAATATTGCCATGGAATCCATTCTCCATCTTGGGTTGTCTTTTTATAAATAATAAATGATTCTGGACGAGGGGAAATAAATTTAAGTCGAACATATGTGATATCATATGCTTTTTCTAAAAAAGAGGAAATTGGGTGTACAATAGTAATGAATTTTTTTACCTAAATTTAAAGTTAATGTAACATTATTTGGATATTGGATCCCTTCATTCATTGTTTCAGATTGCCACCAAGTTTCATTTTTAGGATCATTAAAATCAGTTAAAAATTCAGAAGTATGTGAATATTCCTGAATGGAAAAGGATTTTCAAAAAAAAGTGTCTCAAAGGGAAAGGAAGTTGTAAACTTACTCGAACTCGATCATCACAAACTCCACAACTTTTTGATGAACCATATAAGCTTACTTGTCGGCAATAATGTGTTGGTTGTCGAGTTCCGCATGTATTTGAAACATTAACCTTTTTATTAAATGCAGCATTTTCAAATTCTGGAACACATCGCTGTGGAATTTCTTTATTATTATCCCATCGAGAACATTCTGAGAAGCCTTCTTCCTCAGGAAAAATAAAATTTGAAAAATATCGATCCGTTAAAGTTTCAGTTCCAAAAATTTTTGGAATCCAAAGAAGAAGTGAAAAAAGAAGGAAGAGCCTCGTTATCGGTGCCATGAGGGGCTAAAAATTGAAAAAAAGTTGTAAAAAGAAAGTAAAAAAGTTTTTTACAATTCTTGAAAGCTTTTTAATTTAACTTGTTTTATCGCGCAAAAAAATCAAAATCTATCGCCGCCGGGTTTTTACAATTTTAAAAATAAAAGATACAAATAAAATAATGTCGTTGAATGGCACAAAGAAAAAAGAAAGACCGTCTCGATTGACCACCACCACCACCTTTGGCTTCAAAAGCAAAAGAAGCTATCCGTGTCTGAATTGACTGACCACGCCCTTCAAAGATGATCAAAAAAAGGAAGCTTTTTGTAATTTTTTTAGGGAAGGAAAAAAAGAGTATTAAAAAAATCAAAAATGATGAAAAAGAAAAAGACAGTCTTTTTTCATTATTATTATGTTTCAACAAAAGAAGAAGGTTGTAAGCAAATATTATTAGCAAAAAAAGAAAGACCCCACAAGAATGAATAGAATGAAACAAAAGGAGAGAAGAAAAAGCAGCACACGTAAAACAAAAAAGAAAGAAAGAAAACGTTTGATCATAGAATTATGGAGGCCCTTTGGCAGGGCAGACATCTGGTCATTTTCTTCTTCTTGCTTTTTCGCCGTAAAAAAATTGTTGTGATTCATACCATTTTCCTTTCGTGGTAACTGATGCTATTCCAAAAAAAATAAGAATTTCTTCTCCGCTTTTTTTTGTTGCATATAAACACAATTTTTTTCAAGGGATGCTTATTTTGCTTGCTTTGCTTTGCTGCTATTTTTCCTTGTCGGCAAAATTTTCTTCCTTTTTAACTTTTTTTTCTTCTTCTTCTTTTAAAGGGCACACATATAAAAACAATGGAAAAAAAGTGTTGAATATATATTAAAAAAAAGAAGAGCTCCGTGATTTACTGCTGAGCTTTTTCGATACCGGATTGAAAGTAAATGGAAAAGCAAAAAAATAAAGAAAAGGTTTTCCGTAAACTTTTAATTTTTAATTTTTTTGTTACAGAAAATAAAAACTGGCGCGATTCGGAAAAAAAGAGATGGAAAAAGCTAAAAATGTTTTTGGATGCCTTTTTTGGTTAAAGAAAAAAAGCAGGTGGTGCTCATTTACATAATATTATTATTATTATGGGAAAAAATATGTATTTTTATGAGGGAGTTTTATAAAAAATGTTACACCTTAAAAAAGTGTGAAACAATGCTAACAATAATACAGTATGAAATATGCAGTTGCAAAAAATAAGGGTTAAAAATTAAAAAAAAAATAGAAAAATAGGCATAATTCTTTGGTCCATCCAACTTTTGGAATTTGATTCATTTTTATGACCGACAATTTTTATCAATCTTAACTCAGAAGTTTTATAATTTCGAGTTGTCCCTTTTTAACATATTGTAAAATTCAAATAATTTTGAACAACAGCTTCAGTTTTCTTTAAAATTTTATTAAAGGGAGCGGGCGGTTCATATATTTTTCATTTTAACAGTTGAAATAGCATGAACTTGATGATCGGACAAAAGAACAATAGAGTTGATGAGAAAAACCCTAATGATCATTTTTTTCGAAATTGCAGAATGATGTCATTTTGAAAAAAACATTAAAAACGAAAAAAGGTATCAAAACATCCGGTCCCTTTTCATTGAAAAAACATTGAAAAAAAATTCTCATTTCAAACAGATTATTTTCTTATGGCTGAACCTGAAAATCAGGCATTCACTGAAGTTTTGGAAAAATTGCCGAATAGTGGATGAGTATTTTTTTCAATAGTAAAGTTTGTATAAAATACAGGAAAAAATACTTTGACAAAAAATTCATCCACTATTCGGCAATTATACCGAAGTTTTATTAGGCTGTTCTTGAAAAAAATGTCTTTAAATAATATAATACAAGTTTTATAGGGGATCCCCTGCGTTACGGCTCCCACGTATTTACGTTTGGCATTCCCATTTACACCATACATTCACTTTCATTTTTGCACTCCTTCTTTCAAAACATAGAACAAATCACAAACTTTTGCTTTGATACATTTAAATTAATTAAGCAAACAATATTCACAGTTGGTTCCTTCAGACGCTCATTTTTATCAAATTAATACATTTTTAATTCATTTTTTCTTTTTATTCACACAACTCCAACTCTGCACCGATCATGTCCCAAACCCCATTATTATTTTTCATTCCAAAGTTGCATCTCACATTCATCAAAATCAACAAAAAAATGCATTTTCATTTATCCAACAAAAACGGACAAGAACATAAATACATCTCTTTTTGATCCATTTTTGATCATAATGTTTACTGTAAAGCTGTGTCATTCGATAAAATTAAAAATATTTTTATAATTCAATATTAGAATAATTGTCACCAATTAAACGTGCTGGAAACGTTAACTGATTTTTTATTCAAAAAGTTTTAATAGGAAATACCGTAACTAATGATTAATCATGGATGCGCATAAAGTAAGACCAAAAAACTCAAACATCCTTTTTCTAAAAAATTGTGTTTTTTTGAATAAAGATATGCTTGATTTTTCGAAGTTTCCGTAATTATTATAAATTTTATATCAAACGATGCAGAATTCAGTCAAAAATAATAAATAAAACTAAACAACTAAATCTTAAAAAGATATGACTCATATCATATGAGCAAAAAATATCAATATTAACAAAAGACCAAATTATATTATTCTTGATCCCTTTTTTCAAACAATCAGTTAAAAATTTATTTACAAACATTTATCGAGAAAAAATAGTTAATCAAATTTCAAGTCAAGATATATTTGCACATAAAAAAAAGATTATTTTTTCGGAGCTGCTACGGATTTTTCAGGTGGTACTTTTCGTTCACTTTGTTTTGATTTATCCTAAAAAACTATTGTTATTAAAACCACAATGTAACAGATTAAAAAAAAACAAACATCACTTGGAAGTTTTTCTTCAGCCTTTTTATCATCTTTCTTATCATCTTTCTTATCATCTTTTTTGTCATCCTTTTTATCACCTTTTTTATCATCCTTTTTATCTTCCTTCTTATCATTCTTTTTATCATCTTTAGCAAATATTTCATCATTATTAAGACCAGCAAGTGTTTGGTACTGAAAAAGAAGAAATTATATGGTAGAAGAAGAAAAAACACATATGCTCTTACTTGTGGATCTTTTCCATCAGCTTTACCCATTTCTTTTGGAGCTTTAAAATTCTTTTTATCTTTTGGAACAGGCTTTTTATCATCTTTAGCAAAAAGTTCATCATTATTTAGACCAGCAAGAGTTTGATACTAAAAACCATGTTAAATACAAAAATAAATAAATTAATGATATGTAACTTACTTGTGGATCTTTTGCATCTGCTTTACCCATTTCTTTTGGAGGTTTAAAATTCTTTTTCTTTACAGCACCACCAGCATCAGGACCAAAGAGATCATCATTAAGACCAGCAAGAGTTTGATATTGTGGATCTTTGGCATCAACTTTAACACCCATTTTTTCAGGAGCTCTAATTTTTACATTTTCTTCTTTATTACATCCAAAGATATCATTATTTAATCCCATAAGAGTTTGATACTTGAAAAAAGAAAGTACAGTATATTAGTATAAAATAGTAATAAAAAATGCGCTTACTTGAGGATCTTTTGCATCAGCTTTACCCAACTTTTCAGGCATTTTAAAATCTGCTTTTGGTGGAGGTGGAGTTGGTGGAGGTGCAGGAGAAGATTCTTCTGGTTTTGGACCTTCTTTTGATGGTTCTTCAGCTGTTTCTCCAACCATTTTAGGCTGTCCATCTTCATTATCTTCAGGCTTTTGTCCATCGGCTTTTTCAGGTGGCACTTTTCGTTCACTTTTTTTTGATTTAGCCTAAAAATTATTATTTTAAAAATACAATATAAAACATATTTAAAATAAACAAACATCATTTGGAAGTTTTTCTTGTTCATTAACTCCTGTTTTTGATCCTGCAGCTGCAGCAGCTTCTTTTTCTTTTGCGGCAGCTTCTTTTTTCTTTTTTGAACATTTAAATAAAGTTAAAGTTATTACAGCAAATAACAACAAAATGTTTGAAGCCAGAAATACAAAAACGAACATTCTTTCAAAAGAATTATTTTTGTGAATTGAACATAAAAAACTTTTTGCTAACACTTTTTCAAATGAAATAAATTTTTTAAGGAAAATTTGCATATTTTTGAATTGTTTTTTTTGCTCATTATTAATCGTTTTTTTTTTGTTGTTGATCATACTTCATTTTCCTTTTGTTTTCATCGATGATTCAACTCTTTTTTTTTGCATTTTTAGGAGGGTATTTGAAAGACAACAGACTTTGAAACGATGATGTCTTATTTTTTTAAGAAAACCTTTGATTAATCAGACCAGATTTTTTTAATTGCCAGTTGAAAAAATAAAAAATTTCTTTTGGCCAAAAGACTATTTTTTTTAGTTTGGTTCAACCCTTTCCATTATTTTTTCTCAATTAAACTGGCACCTCTAACAACAGCCGCTTTTAATTCAACTGCAAAAAAATGAATATAATTCAACCAAGTGTTTCTAGCCTAATTCAGAGGGGCATTCTTTTCGTTGAATGAAAAAATAGCTGATTTTGTTTTAAATTGTTTCAAATTTTATTTGTAAAATGTTCTATTTAGCTGGTATATCCCCTGCAAATATTATAAAATATATTTTCAATTTTGTTTTAAAAAAAATATTTTTTAACAAAATTTTCTTTACGACTAAACATGAAAATCTGGCATTTATTCGCTATTTTTTTGCAACCCTATTTATTAAAAAACGTTCAATGAAATGAATGCCTGATTTTCAGGTTCCGCAATTAGAAAATAATTTTGCTTGAAACTTTACACATTCTTTCCAAATAAAAAGTTTTCTTCAAAAAATATGAAATCAAGTGAAATTTTTTTTCTCAATTTTCTAACTCCGATCGATTCAAGTGCATCAAAAAAATATATTATAATTTTTGACTTGAGTTTTTTTCCATCCATCATCACCTCTTTTATTTTTGCCGAAATAATAATAATTATATTTTTGTCACCTTTCTTTTTTCTTTTCTTGCGCAAATTTTTCAAATGCAATCATCTTTCGTTTTTGACGAAGAAATAAACAAATATATTTGGTGTTCAATATTTTTGTTTGATTCCCGATTGCGGTACTTTTTTTCATTTTTTTGATTCAATCAGAAAAGTTTACGATTTTTCATGAAAAAATAAGGATATAAAAATGTTTTTGTAGATATTTAAAAGTTTATTGGAAAATGTTTGTGCTTTGAATTTTCTGTTATCAGTTTTTTTTTTCTAAAACGTTTTTTAACATGTCTGATCTTTTTTTCCTGTCAAACAAAGATATTTTTTTTGATATTCCCCTTTGATTTTTTTTGCAAAATTTTATTAAAACTGTTATTTTCAATATAATTTTTTTTCAATTTTTTTGGACTTTGTTCGATTTCCATTGTCTACAGTAATTTTTAATACAGTCTATTTGAAATTACAAAAAATACACAGTATAGTTAGTTTTTGTGTCCCCATACATGTATTAGCGTAGAAAATTCTAAAATATATTTTCACATAGTTTTAAAAGGTGAGCATTGTTTTTTTCATGCTTTTGTAAGATTTGTTGCATTTTTGTTTTTTTGCATCCAACAAAAAAGAACGTTGAAAAAAAAGAAACAAACGTCAGAGAACAGTTTTTTTCTATTATTTTAGCGGCTGCGCGGGAAAGAAAGAAAAAATGATGGGTATTGTTTAATTTTTTGGTACACAAATCGGTTTGTTTCCGTTAGAGTAGACAATTTTTTTTTAAACCTTTCATTCTTTCTTCTTCGAGATTACTGCAAAAAAGACTAATTGTTTTAAAAGAAATTAAAATTGTTAATTTTTGTTGTTTTTAAAATGTTGCATTTTAAAATTGGGTACAAAAATTTTAAACAATGGTCAAAAAATGTTTTTGTGAACCTAAAAAAATGAATCAAAAAAATTTGTGAACCTAAAAAAATGAATCAAAGATTAACCAATCAATGCCTGTTTTTGTTGGACTTGCTTTTTTGTGTTAAAAAAAAAGACAGAGAGGAAAGTCATAAAGTTGGAAAAAGCTGGGCCGCCAACATCTGTGGAGAAGAAAAATGATGGGTAATCGTTTTTTCGCTTTTTCTTTTTTTTCGATCCTCTCCAAATAAAACGATGGCAACTTTTTTTTGACTTGTTGGAGGGACCCCATTGCTGCTTGCTGTTCCTTTTGCGCATTCCACCATCATCTTTTCTCATCTCCAATCTTAAAAAAAGACGCACCCCTTTTTTTTTCTAAACTTTTTTTTTTCTTTTCGTGTTTGTCTTCGTTTATTATTTATTATAACTTTTTTCTTCTGACCATTTGCCTAACTAACCCACCAATGTGATGTTATTTTGCCGCGCATAGAAAAAAATATTATTAGTTTGTCTTTAATAGGCCAGGCAACACCCCACTCATCAGCCTTTAAACAATCGTCCACTATTCTTTTTTCTTTGTCAACCACCAAAAAAAAAAGAAGACGGTCGAAGCCGTGACCGCCGTCAGAAGAAAGAATGGCGACGTTTGCGCTTTTTATCAGTAATATTGATCGAAGTTTTTATAGCAGAAGAACGAAAGAAAAAAATTTGTGGGGTTTAATATTATTTTTTTTTTCTTTTCCCACCTTTTCCCCGTACAATTCTTTTGGGGTGGGCGCCATCGGAAGAAAAAATAGGGGGACACATTTTTGTTGTCCTTGTTTTTTTTTTTATCATTTATAACCGAGATTACCTTTTTTTGCAACATTTATTTTTTGCGTGTTTTTATGTTTTTGTACATTTTTTTCTTTACCTATTTTTGTTTGTGATTTTAATCGTTTTAATTAATTTTTTTAAGAGGGGTCTTTTTTTAGGCTGGTAAATTAATATCTAACAAATGCTAGCCTTTAATAGATGGCTGCTGATAAAAGCAGTCTGTCTTTGGGCAATTGTCCTTGGGCAACCTGCTGAAAGAATGCCAAGTGTTGATCCAAATCATTATCAACCATGTAAGCCTAAATTTTTCATATTTTTAAAATGCCCAAGTTTGATTAAAAATAATTTTTTTACAAAACTTTTTCTGAAATTCCTTAAAAATTTTCGGTATTTTAAAAGTTGAAATCTTATTTTTTTCAACGCTTCTTAAATTTGGAAAAAATTTTTTAAAACATTTAAAAAAAAAATTCATTTTTAAGCAACAAATCCGTGTTATGATTCAACGGGTGCTCCGCAACGATGTGTCCCAGATTTTATAAATGTTGCATTTAATTTAAATGTTGATGTTACAAATACATGTGGAACATCTCAACCAACAAGATTTTGTGTTCAATCTGGACATATGGGACATGTTGGAATTCGAAAAGTTTGTGATATTTGTGATGCTCGAGTTCCTGTAAGTGTCCCTCTCCTCTGTAAAAAGAGTAGTAACATCGCTATTTTATAAATTTAGGCATTTGCACATCCTCCAAGTTATTTAACAGATTTTAATAATCCTGATAATGAAACTTGGTGGCAATCTGATACAATGAATGAAGGAACACAATATCCAAATATGGTAAATTTAACAATGTATTTTGAAAAGGCTTTCGATATTACATATGCTCGCCTAAAATTCATGTCACCCCGTCCAGAATCATTTATTATTTATAAAAAGACAACCCAAGATGGAGAATGGATTCCATGGCAATATTATTCTGGTTCATGTAAATCAACATTTAAAATGCCTGAAAGAGCTCCAATCCTGCCCGGAAATGAAGCCGTTGCACAATGTACCAGAGAATTTTCAGATATTTCTCCACTTACTGGCGGAAATATTGCATATTCAACATTAGATGGAAGACCATCTGCAGAAAATTTTGAAGAATCTGAAGTTTTACAAGAATGGGTTACAGCTGTTGCAATTCGGATTGTTTTATATCGAATGAATACTTTTGGGGATGAAGTTTTTAAAGATCCAAAAGTTCTTAAATCTTATTATTATGCTATCTCAGATTTTGCTGTTGGTGGAAGGTAAAATTAAAGCTTTTTAAGGATTTAAAAAATAAAATTTAAATTTAAGATGTAAATGTAATGGACATGCAAGCAATTGCGTAAAATCTACGGGACAAGGCGAACAACGCCTTGTTTGTGATTGTAAACATCACACAACTGGAGCTGATTGTCAACAATGTGAACCATTTTATCAAGATCGTCCATGGAGAGCTGCAACTTCAGATGAAGCAAATGAATGTCTTCGTAAGTTCATTTTTGTATTATTTTGTTCTACGAAATTTCAAAATTTCTAGCATGTGACTGCAATGGCCTCTCACAACGATGTTATTTCGATCAAAAACTTTATGATGAAACAGGTCATGGTGGACACTGTATAGATTGTGCAGGAAATACTCAAGGACCACATTGTGAAAATTGTACAACAAATCATTGGCGTCGTCCAGGAGAACATTTTTGTGTTCCATGTCAATGCAATGAACAAGGCTCCGTTTCACAACAATGTAATTCTGAAGGACAATGTGAATGTAAACCTGGAGTTACTGGTGAACGATGTGATCAATGTAAACCTGGATTCTATGATTTTTCACCATCTGGTTGTAAAGATTGCCATTGTGAAGCTGCTGGTTCATGGAATAATCAACCTCAATGTTCTCCATTTTCTGGTGACTGCCAGTGTAAATCAAATGTTGAAGGACAAAAATGTGATAAATGTAAACCTGGATATTTCAACCTTTCACTTAAAAATCAATATGGTTGTACTCCATGCTTCTGTTATGGACATTCATCTGTCTGTTTCGCATCAGATGGATATTATTCTATTAATACAACTTCACAATTCCTTGAAGGAACTGATAAATGGACGGGTGGCTCAGAAAGACGACTTGAAGATGTACAATGGGCCCAAGTTGATAATGCAATTGCTGTCAGCCAACTAGAAAATGATCCAGTATATTTTTATGCTCCACCAAAATTCTTAGGCGATCAACGACTTGCTTATAATCAAGATTTAACTTTTACACTTCGTGTCAAAGATGATCGAGTTTATCCCAGCAAGAAAGATATCGTACTTGTTGGAGCATCAGGCTTGGAATTGTCTGTACCAATTTTTGCACAACAAAATCCATATCCAACTTCTCGAGAACAAAATTATCGATTCCGAATTCATGCAGATACACAACTTCAATGGCAACCAAATCTTCGAGAAATTGATTTTATTGGAGTTTTATCTAATTTAACTGCAATTAAAATTCGTGGAACTTTTTCAAGAGGTGATGTTGGATATTTATCGAATTTTGCTTTGAGTACAGCTTCAATTACACCAGATTCTGAAGCTGAAGATGGTTCATCTCCAGCTGAATGGGTTGAAACTTGTAATTGTACGGAAGGATTTGTTGGGCAATTTTGTGAATCTTGTGCTCCGGGATATCGAAGAGCTGTTAAATTTGGTGGACCATTAACAAAATGTATTAAATGTGATTGTCATGGACATTCTGATTCATGTGATGCAGAATCTGGTGCATGTATTTGTCAACATAATACCGGTGGAGATACTTGTGAAACATGTGCTCGCGGATATTACGGGAATGCTTTGAATGGCACTGAAACAGATTGTCAAAAATGTGATTGCCCAGAAAATGGTCCATGTGTTTTATTAAATGATGGAACAACTTTCTGTACTGAATGTCCAACAGGATACACTGGCAAAAAATGTGACCAATGTGCTGATGAATTCTTTGGTAATCCTGAAGATGGAAAACCATGTGAACAATGTATTTGCAATAATAATACTGATCCAAATTCTATTGGAAATTGTGATGGATTTAGCGGAGAATGTAAAAAATGTATTTATCATACAACTGGCTTTAATTGTGAAAAATGTGAATCTGGATATTGGGGCGACGCTTTAGCTGAAGTCAAAGGAGATTGTAAACCTTGCAGTTGTTATGCCCCAGGAACAAAAAGAAAGAATATTGAAATTGATTTATTGGAATGTCAACAAGATGATGGACAATGTGATTGTCAACCAAATGTTCAAGGGCTCCGATGTGATCAATGTAATCCGGGATTCTTTAATCTCACTTCTGGTACCGGCTGTCAAGATTGCGAATGTGATCCACTTGGAAGTACAAATACAACTTGCAATTTAGTTACCGGACAATGTACATGCAAACCTGGCGTTACTGGACGAAAATGTGATCAATGTGCTGAAAGACATTTTGGATTCAGTGCAGAAGGTTGTGAACCATGTAATTGTGATGTTACAGGTTCAGAAGCTCCTGATTGTGATGTTCGATCTGGTCAATGCTTATGCAGAGATAATGTTGAAGGACGACGATGTGATCAATGTAGTGAAAATCGATTTAATATGCGAGCTGGTTGCCTTCCATGTAATGATTGCTATAAACTTATTCAAACACGAAAAAATGAATTAAATGGAACAATTGAAATTTTAAGTGAAAATTTGGATGAAATTCAAAATCATCCCGTTTCAATTGATGATCCAGAATTTGAGAAGAAACTCAACGAAGCAAAAGAACGTGTAAATGGACTTAAAAAAACAACGGATGAAAAATTGACAAAAGAAGACGGACGAGCTTTGGCTCGGCAAGTTAATGATCTTCGAAAAGGATTAGAAGAGGCAAAAGTATCCGTAAAAGACGTTGATCAAAAGCTAAAATCATTTGATGGAAAATCTTCAGAAATTGAAGCTGAAGTCAAACGCTTTAAATCTGATGAACAAAATGTTCGAGGTGAATTGGACGGAGCAGTTCAGTATGTTGAAAATGAAGGCCGAACTCATCTTAAAAATGCTCAAGTTGCTGCAGAAAAATATGGAGATAATTCACAAAAGATGTCAGAAATGGCTGAAGAAGCTAAACGAATTGCTGATGCCCATGATAAACAAAGAAATGAAGTTAAAGAAACGGTTGAAAAAACTGTTAATAGCTCAAGAAATGCAGCCCATGAAGCAAATGATGCAATATTTGGTGCAACTCGAACATCACAACAAATTGCAGAATTACAAAAACTTTTGGATGATACTTTATTACTTTTAAATCAAACAAAACAGCTTGCTGAAGAAGAAGCACAAAATGCTGAAAAGGTTCACAATGATGCTGCTCGAGCTGTTAGCAATGTTCAAGAGCTTAAACTTCCCAATATTATCCCTGATAGTGTAAGTTAAACAAAAATATACCCAACAAAAAAATCTTTTATGGCTGAACATGAAAATCAGGCATTCACGTATTACTTGCTACTACTTTGTCTCGCTAATAAAAAAAGCTCCAATGAATCCCTGATTTTTATGTTCAGTGATAAAAAAAATGTCTTGAAAAAAAACTGATACAAATTATTCATACCGAAACATTTTTCAGCTTAAAACTGAATCTGAACAACTTAAAAAGGATACCGCTGAAGCTGAAGCCAATGCTCAAGAATTAATTAAAAATAATGAAGATACCCTTGAATCTGCTAGAGCTGCACTTGCAGAAGCTCGAGATGTCCTAGCACAAGCTCAACGAGCAACAAATGAAACAGAAGCCCGACTAAATGAAGTCAAATATGCAACTCAAAGAGCCCAAGAAGCTTTCGAAAATGCAACTTCTACATGGAATGAAGCCCGTGAAACATATGAAACCCTTTCTGGATTCCAAGATAATATTGATAATAAAAAAGAAGAAGCTTTAAAAGCATTGGAAGATTTTTCATCTATCAAAGATGACATAAATACTGCCGTTCAAACAACTCGAGAAGCTGAAACTGCAATTGGAAATGCAAAAGCTGATGCCGAAAATGCTTTAAGAATTGCAGAAGAAGCTTTAAAAGATGCAGAAAAGGCTGAACAAATTGCAACAAAATTAGAAGAAGATTTAGAAGCAACTAAAAAGGTTACAGAAGATCGAGAAAAAGAATTTACAACTGCAAATGAAGCATTGGATAATTTAGCAACAACAACACAAAATTTTGAAAATCAAGCTTTATCAGATAAGGATAAAGCAACAGAAGCATTGAAAAAAGCAACTCGAGCAGAATCAAATGCAAAAAATTTACAACAAAAATTAGAAGATGCTGAAAAGAAATTGACAGAAGCTTCACGACAAATGAGTAAGTTTTTTTTTGTAAAAAATCGCCGCGAGAAAAAACCAAAAAAGTAGTGGCGAGAAAAAAATAATAGTAACAAAAATGATGAAATTTTGCATATTTTCGTTACTATCTTAAAAAACCCTTAATTTTCTCACATTTTCAAAACTTTTTTTCAGATTCCTTGGAAGACGTCAATGACGATGCCCTTGAAAAGCTTGAATTATTACTAGCTGAAACTGAAAAGAATTATGAAGCTGCAACAGTTGGAAAACAAATTAAAAAAGAAAAAGATAGTCGAATTTCAAAAGAAAGAGATTTACTTCGTCGAGATGTTGCATATTTACAAGATGAATTGGACAATCTTAAAGCTGTATATGAATCATTACCAGAAAAATGCTTCAATCAAGTCAGCCTAGAACAAGAAGGACAAAAATAATTAATATTTTTTAATTTAAATTTGTTACAATTATTTATAATTTTGATCTCGTATTTCCCCCTCTGCCTTATTTTTAAAAACTATTTTTTTGGCCATACAAAATTTAAAAAACATTTTTGACGTATTTTTTTTCTCTCAGATATATCGATTCTTTTTGGTAACTTCTTTGCTCAACATATTTTTTAATTTTAAAAATCTTTAATTTTTACAAAAAATTATATTACCTTCTTTGCTGCCATTGTTTTTATCTTCCTTTTTTTAAAAAAGCAAACTAAACTAATCATTTTTAACTGCCATCACTGATTCGCTGTTTTTCTATTTTTTTCCACAAAAGCTTTGAAATTTTTTATCGAAAAAAATGAAATAAAAAACTTTTATCAAAAAAAATGATGTTTGATTTTTGGCAAAGGTTAAGAAATATATGTACTTTGAAAGAAAATTTTTATTTTATGAGTCACTCACAAATATAGAGAAAATATGTACATAAAGAAATTTTAAAATTTTACGATTTATGAATACGGAGGTGGAGGACTTGAAGAACGAGGCTGAACCGATTGTCGAGGTTTTGGTATTGATTGCGGTTGTGAAGATTGTTGAGGTTTTGAAATATTTTGTTGGGGGACAGGTGGATAATTATTTATTGGAATTTGTTGTTGTTGCGTTGAAGGTGAAGGATATGGTATTGTTTGTTGAGGATGTTGAATATAATTTGATGGATTTATTGGAGCTGGAGGATATGGTGGCATTTGTATCATTGGAGCAGCTGCTTGTGGATAATATGGCTGTGGTGGTACAAATCGATTTTCTGGGACATAACCTCCACATTGGCCTAAAATTATTCATAAAATTACAATTAAAATTTTAAAATCTCTGAAATTACAAAAAACTTACACATTTCTTGAAAATTATTTTTTCGACCATATCCACCTCGATCATGCATAATTATTTGTGGAAAATGACAGCGACATGGATGATATCCATGCATTATTCGAGGTGATGGCTCACACGGATGACATGGCTCACATGGTTCACATCCACCATAATACCCATAATCACTATGGCATCTTGGTCTTGAATGGCAATGTCCCATAATTAAATTTATATTTAAATAAGAATCAGCTGATGCTTTTTAAAAAAGAAATTGATTTGTCCCACAAAAAGGGTCGAATAAAAGAACCGTGTGTTTAAAGAAGAAAGAAAGCTTTTCCTCTTTTTTTCCCAATCTATAATATATTTCTTTCTTTCTTTTTTGCATCATTTCATTGATAGTGTTTATTTAAGACCGAGACCAAAAACGTTGGTGACGTGTGTTCACTTTTTTATTACAGGGCTCTTTCAAGCGGTATCGGTTCTTCAGAATGTTCAATAAAAAAGATATCATAATTTTTTGGATTTTGATTATTGTTTGTAGATGACGTCCATCCGGGTGAATGTCCTATAAAAAAAAGATGTCAATAATTAACAAAATTAATTTTAAAGAAACATTTTTTTTTGAAATTTCTATCATAAATTTAAATTTTTTATAGCTGAACGTGAAAATCAGGCACTTCATTGGAGAGAATTTTGTATTATTTTATACACTTTTAATGAACATAACAATTATTTGCTGCAAGGAATGCCTGATTTTCATGGTACTCAAAAAATATCAGAATCTTTAACGGAAAAATTTTTTGTAAAATTACCTGTTCGATTTTTCCTCTTTTTTCTTTGCTTTCCAGGATAGCCGGTTCCAGCTCGCTTCATTTTTTGTTTTTTAATTTTTCGTTGAATTTGTTCATTATCAACAAATTGAGGATGTCGTTCATTTGTTGATGGGGGTATTGTAGATTCTCTTTTTAGACAGTTACCCATTGAAAATTGTTTGAACAATAAAAGTATTACAAAATTTTGAAACATTTTTAAAACAAAGTTTGCAAAAAAAAAACATTGAAAAAACAGTATCCAAGCAACCCTTTTTTTGAAACCCCCCAAATGTTTTAAAACATTCTTTTTTTCCTATTGTTACCAACGAGAAAGTGCAACATTTTTTACGGTCATAAAAATTATTTTTTGTATTGTATTTGCAACAAAAATCTTTTTTATTACATTAAAAACATTAATTTTTCTATTATCGTAAAAATGTCAAGCATAGAGGTTACAGTCCAACAAAAAAAATGATGGTCCACTAACCTAAAACAAAGAAAAAATGTTGCAATTAACAGAAAAAACTCAAAAATACCTGATAAAAAAATAATTTGATCACATAAAAAAAGTGCAAAAAACATGAGAAAAAATAGACAATAAAATTTAAAGCAACAAAGCGCACAAATAAAAAATAGCGGTTTTCGTTGTTGTTTTTTTTATGCAAGTGTGACCCGACTTGAAACTTGTTGTTTTTGATTTTTTTGCTGCTGCTTTTGACTTTGTTTTTTATTTTTTTCATTGATCGCTGATTTAAAATGATTCATTTCAATTTTTGGAGAATCATTACTATTTGGATTATCTGAAATTATTGATAAAAAAATTTTATTTATCAGTTTAAAAACTCTTACCATCTGCAGCAGCAAAAGATGCATTTATAACTAATCCCCTCAAATCTGCTCCTGTCCAACCTTCGGTAACTTTTGCCAATTCTTTAAAATTTACATTCTCACTAATTTCAATTTCATCACAAATTTTTAAAAGAATTTCTTCCCGTTCATTAAAATCTGGAAAATCAACAAAAACTTTATGATCAAATCTTCCAGGACGAAGTAAAGCAGAATCAATTAAATCCATTCGATTTGTTGCTGCTAAAATATAAATTCCATCATTTGTACTTTCAACTCCATCCAATTCTGTTAACAACTGATTTACAACTCGATCCGTAACACCCGTTGAATCATGACCTCTTTTTGGAGCCTAAAAACAATATAATAGTGGTAGTGGTGGATGACCCCTTCCTTACCAGTGCATCAAATTCATCAAAGATTATTAATGCAGGTTTTGTTGCTCGAGCCCTACAAAAAAAAAACAGTCATTGATTGCTCTCTTCTTTTTTTTCAGCCCGCCTGGCGTTGTTTTTCTTTTTATTTTTGTAAAAGTGACGACAAACCTTTCAAAAACATCTCGAACATTTTGTTCACTTGCTCCAATATATTTTGATAATAGCTCTGGACCTTTTACGGTGATTACGTTGAATTTAGATTCATATGAAATTGCTCGAGCAATTAAAGTCTTTCCACATCCAGTTGGACCATATAATATTGCACCCCCACAAATTCGAAGCCCACATTTTTGATATAAATTTGCGTACTAAAAAATGTTTTAAACATGGATAAAGATTTTAAAATTGAAGAAAAAATGGGTTAAACCGCACTTTTTTTTGTTTTTTTTAATTCGACACTTAAAACGATGTCAAATTTTTCTTAAAACTTTTTCTAAAACTTTTTCTGCAGTTTTGCAAAAACACAAACCTTGCTCGGCCATAAAAATATTTCTGTCAGCTGTTTTTTGACCTTTTTTAATCCCCCAATTGATGAAAATGTTACAGATTTTTCATCTGTAGGCTTTTGAATTTTTTTTCCAGCTGTTGGAGTTGCTTTAATTGCAGCTTTTATCGCTTCAGAAGTCTCCTCCTTCAATGAATACATATGAATTTTTGCTCTTTCTGAAACTTTTACAATTTCTCCCAGTGTCAGATTTTCTAATGCTGCTCTAATTTCATGATTGAATTCCAAGGTTGAAATTTGTAAAAGCTCTTTTAAAACATTTTCTCTTTCATTCTAAAAAAATTTTTTTGTTAATTATAATTTTTTATGCTTGAAGTTTTTGCTGTTACCGAGGAAACGTAAACTTTTACAAACTTTTTTAAATTTTTCTCTTTTTTTTATTTGATGCGTCAGAAGTGTTTATTTTTTATGGACCCGTTTTTTGATTTAAAAAATATTTAAGACACGTGTACTACTTTTTCTTTTGATGACCTTCAAAGGAGAAAAATGGGAGAATTCTAAGGAATAAACTTTCAATCTTTTTTTCTTGTCTTCAAAAAAAAGAAGTTTGCGCTCTCCAACGTTGTCTGCCCTCCTTTAAAAAACGTTTTTTCTCTCTTTCAAATCATTACTACTACTTTTTTTTGATGTACAGAAAAAAAGGAGATACACGATATCCCCCCCCCCCCCTTGAAAGAGAATGAATGACCCAATACCCTTTTCGCCAGTGACCGGAACGTGCGACGTCGTCCATTCATGTTTTAATTCTTTCTATAAAATGTTTTCCCTTTCTTTTTTATCCCCCTTTTTTCTCTCTTTTCAACAGTGTTGATCCACATCTACTTTTTATTTTCAGTTATTTTACATTTTTTTTTATCCAAACTTAAGTTTCGTGAATTTCAGTTTTTAAAAAAAGTATTTTTTCGCAAAAAACAAACAGTTTTAACTTTTAAAAGATGTTTTTTTTTTCAATTTATAAATATAGTTTCATTTCTAATTCAGCAGAAACCTATTTATTCAAGATTTGAAAGATGACCAAATTTGCCACAACTCAACATGGTGAACCTTTATCACAGGAATCAAAAAAATTGGTTAATGAAGTTCGATTAAGGCTAACTCAACCCCTACATCCAAATGTAGGTTTTTTTTTCGTTGAAAGACTATTTTTTAAAATTTTGGATATTTTAGTTTAACACTGATTTTAATATTTATCGATTTGTTTTAAATGCTGAGCGACAATACAGTAAAACAAAAGATATCATTGAAGCGGCAGCAAAAGGTGTAAATAATCATTTACGTTTAAGAAAATGTCTTCATTTGGTTGGTTATTTAACTTTTTTCGATTTCAACAAGAAATTGTTTTTAGGATGAAATTGAAGATGTACCATTTTCAAAAAATCCTATTTTTGTAAATCGTTATCTTCCACAAGGTGAAATTCGTAAAGAAACTGATACCCAAGGTCGTCCGCTTTGGTTTGTAGAATATGCAACAATTACAATTGAAGGCATTGCACATTCAATTCGATCTTCAGCAGCAATTCGATATCAATTTTGGCAATTTGAACATATGCTTCGACATGTTATGAAACAAGAAGAACAAACTGGAAAGTTATCATCACTTCGACATATTGTTGATTTAACTGGATATGAAATAAATCCATTTATGATGATTTTTGTTTCATCTGGTACACTATCATATTATTCAAATTTATTACATTATGAAAATTTTCCTGAACTTGTTTATCCTGTTGAAATTGTAAATGTAACAAAATGGGTTCATATGCCGTACAAGCTTGTAAAAACTATGATGCCGGCAGGATTTACTGATCGTTTTCGACTTTATGATAATCAATTTTTGGATACACTTGGAAAAGAAATGAGTATTGAAGATATTCCAGAATCTTTGGGTGGAAAGAATAAGGTAAAAAATTAGGTTTCAAAGAGTTTTTAAAAACGACCCTGAATCAGGGACCTTAGAATGGAAAAAAAAATAAATGTCTCAAGTGGATTTCTGCTTGAGACCATCAACTCATCCACCTATCGCTGAATCAGATCGTTTTAAAAAATTTTTTGACGTGTGTCAAAAAAAATTTTTAATTAAACAATGTATTATTTTTAGGAGATTAAATGTATTCCTGCAGTTCATATTTCACAAGAAGATTACTGGAAGCCTCCATCTGATCTCCTTCTCACCCTTTTGGAATCCTTCCATGTATCTGCAAAAAAACAAAAATTTTTCAAAATTGAAATTCCTGAAAATCAACAACGAAAAACTCTTAGTTGGTATTTTAAAAATGATGGAGATATCTTTTTTGGAATCTTTTTTGATCCTACCACAACTTCTTCAACTGCAGCTGTAAATGGAAAGAAATCAGTTACAAAAGAAGAAAAAGATTTAGAAACTGAAACAAAAGAAATGGTTTTACCCTTTGTTAAAATTACAGCAAAATTTGTTCATGAATTTGATTATTTGGATTTAGAAAAGCCTGGCAGCTATTATATGCTATTTTGTAATCGGCATTCATGGCTTCATCGACGAAATTTGGATGCATTAATTCAAATTTCAAATGTTGATGGCTCTGAACCAAAGCGAATCTCTTTTGATGGAACTCAATCGAGTATGTCCGAAGAAGAATCAATTATGAAAATTCTTAATTTACGTGAATTTAAAGATTAACTAATTTTTATTTTGTTTTTTGTTGCAAAATTATTGATTGTTGTGTATTAGTTTTAAAAATAAACTTACTTCTTTCATTGTTGGAATTTCAAAATTTTCATGAAATAGCCGTCGGCCATCAATTGTTAAAAGGGATTCTGGAAGTTGATAAAGGGATCGAGTTGTTGCAATACAATGAATTTTTGTTGAATCTAATCGAAATGCAATTCCTAAAACATCATGTGTCTCGAAGCAAAAACGTAAAGTCAGTTTTTACGAACTTGAATATACTTTATCAATGAATTTTTTTCGATCTTCATCTTCCATATTTATATTCAAAAAATTTAAATTATCCAAAAATAATATTGATGGCATTCGAGTTTCACAAATTTCAATAATTTCATCAAACTGCTTTTCAATTGTTTCTAATGATTTTCCTGCAAAAAAAATAATGTAATTTAGGATTTTATTGTGATGAAATTTTAAATTTTTAAAAAATTTTATTATTTTTGAGATGCATAATTTTTCTCAAACATAAGTTTTCAAACTTCCGGTTTTAAAAAACTTTCAAAAAATTCTTTTGAAAAAAACTTGATTCAAAATTAGGCCATCACCTTTGATTTCACTTTCACTCTTCCGCGTCATAATTTGAATATAATATTAAATATCCCTACTTTTGAATAATAATAGTTTTGAAACTTTTTTCGGCCAATTTAAAGTTTTTTCTCTTTCTTTCACTTACCTTTCCATTCAAAGCAATCAATTTTTGAAGAAAAAAAGCATTCATTTGAAAAAAGATTTTGAGCTAAAAATTTAATAAAATTTGTTCGACCACTTCCATTTTCACCGAATAAAAGTAAATTCATGTTTTCATTTGCTTTTGAAAGTTTTGCAAGTTTATCGGCAAGATTATTAATGGAAGGTTTTTGAAAGCTAGAATAAAACTTTGAAAAATTGATAAGAATTGGAAAAATGACAAACTTGAAGATTGTATTTTTGGATTTTATTGAACCAAAATTTTCAATAATTGGATTTTGTGATGTTTTTTCAGCTATTGTTTGAGAGTTGATGGAAGATAAAATTGGGAGGGGAGAAATAGAAGGGAATTTATCAGGCCAAAATATGAAACATCGGTCATCCAATGTATCACTACTGACAGATGGGGTTACAGTAAGATTTAGCGATGGTACTGCATGAAAATCTGTGAAAAAAATAAAATTTATAAATTTTGAAAATTAAAAGGACGGGATTTTCGATACATTTTAAAATTTAGTGATCTTGATTTAGGAAGTTTGGATGTTTACTCCATTTTATCTGAATCAGGGTCACTTGTTAAATGACCACTAAAAAACCCCTTCAATTGCTTACCATTTCTTTTGTAATGCAATTGAAAACCTTTTGAATCCATTAAAATTGGAAGATAAATTTCATCATTAGAAAAATAATTTTTTAAAAATGCTTTCAACAGTTTTGACGGAATTTCTTCGTTTTCATTTTGAATTGAATATGAAAGATTTAAAGTAGAAATTTGTTGGATATTTCTGTAATTCAAATATTTAATCTTTATCCATGAACATTGACAAAATTGGGGTTCCAAATCAGATGAAATAATACAATGTTGTGGAAATTTCTAAAACAACTTTTTATTAAAAAAATTTTTCTTTAATGGATTTTTACATTTAAAAGTTTGATTAATCTTTGAATATTTTTGTTGTCAGATATGAAAGGAATTTCGAATAAAATTGCAAAAACAGAATCCATTGTTTTGGAAATTTTGGGTCGTAAAGAAATTATTAATTTTTTGATAAATGTTGATTTTTCTTCTGCAAAAAATTTGTTAAATTCTGGTAATTTACAAATTTAAAGGGAGCGAAAGGTTTGTCAAAATTTTCATTTTAACGTGTATTTTTCGAGATGGCAAGAACCTGAAAATCAGGCAAGAACAATAGAAAAATACCCTGATCGTCAGGTTTATGCCATTTCGAAAAAAATGTTAAAAGGGAAAATATATGAAAAAGTCAGGCGCCTTTAAATAAAAATTCAAACCATTTAAAGCAATGACAAAAGACTGATGTCCAAAATTAAATTCAATTCCTTTCAAAAATTCTTTTGGAAGAATCCGAAAAGTTTTTTCTTCTTCACACGGGTGAATAAATTCTTTTAAGAACCCATTTACAGTGTTTGTTGAAGTTAATTTATCCACAACATTTGGCTTTATTGAAGATGTTCGAGAATTTAAAGCTTTTCTTTGTGAAGGTTGAATTTTTGGTGCAACAAAAACTTGCGTCAAATTTGTTGCCATTACTGCTGTTTCTCTTCCAAAAGTATCCGGTTCACTTTTTACTAAAGTTTTTCACAATTTTAATTTTTTAATGAGAGTGGATGATTTGATACATTTTTCATTTTGACGTTTTTTTGAAAAGAGCATGAACCTGAAAATCAGGATCTTTTTCTATTTAATAATATTCTTTTGCCTGATTGTCAGGTTTATGCCATTTCGAAAAAAACGTTAAAAATGAAAAATATATCAGACCATCTGCTCCCTTTTGAGATTTTAAAGTAACATACAAACTCGAAATTTTGCTGGAATCCCTGTTGAAACAAATAACACAAATTTCATTCCAACTTTTACTACCCTAATTTGATCCAAAAATATTTCTTCAATTATGCAAGCCGTTGATTCAATAATATTCCAATCTTCAAATGTCTCTGGTTCAATTTCCATTGAAATGCAAGTTGGAAGATTTTGTACAGGTTCCATTAAAAGTTGATCCCCATTTTTTATTCCAGAAATTGAAGCAAAGGAAGAATTAATTAACAAAAAATTAAACGGAGGTCGATCTCCAAATATTTGTATAACAAATGTTGATGGATTATTTGCAGACATTTGTACACAATGAAATATCCCAAAATTGGAGGATGATGGCTATAAAAAAATATAATCTAATTGGATAAAAGATAAGCAAAAGACATACTGTAGAATTTGGTGTATTTAAAAGATATCCAAAACAATTTTGTTGTTTTGGATTTTCAATTACCGAAACAATAAAAGTCATATTTTATAAAAACAGCTTTGGCTTTGACTAAAATATGTGTATGAAGAAAAAAAGGAAATCAAACAAATTTTTTGTCTTTTTTTTTACTACAATTGATTAGAAACAAACTACAACTACAAAATTTGGACTCTACTTAAAAAGAGTGGGTCAAAATTTGGCTGTTCAATAATAAAAATAATAAAAGTCCAAATTTTATTGAAAAAACCAGAAAATTAGATTTTCATTATTAATTTTACAGAAAAATATACTGTAAAATAATGAAAATTTTACAAACAAATTTTGAGAACAATAAACTCTAAAGTATTTTGCTCAAACCAAAAACATTAAAAAATACATTTTCATTTAACGTCATCATTTCAATACAACATAGGTATTTTTACAGTAATAAATATTCACAAAAATAATATTTAAAAAATGGTTAAATATTGCAAAATACAAAAAAATAATAAAAAAATTTGTCAACCTCGTAAAACCGCCCACATATTCGTTTTTGAAATATACATGAGATAACAGAGAAAGAGAAAATAACAACAAACAAAAAGAAATCATTAATTCCACATTTTGAACAACATTCTTCTTGCAGAATTTTTTGCACCAGGAGCTTTTAGAGGTGGAGCATGCTTTTTACGAATTTTTTCAAATCTTTCATAAACAGAATCATGATCATGACGCTTCTTTTTATCGAACTAAAAGAAAGAAGATTTTAAAGATCAAAGTCATTTAAAAAACTTACACTGTCATAAACATAACTTTGAAAAATTCCAGATTCAGAAAACCAATGTAAAAATTCACGAGTTTCATGTACAGGATGACTTTTTGCAAAAATCTTTTTGTTTTTAGCAGAGAGAAGTGAAGTTGCACATGTCCATTTTCGATAATGTCCAAATGTTTTTGCATACCAAGTCATTATTCTCTAAAATATAAATTTAAATATACCCAAGAAAAATTTTAACTAACCTTTTGAATTTTATTGCTAGCTTCTTCTGCATTACGACATGGAAATACACCTTGTAAAAATTTAACCAAATCAATAACCATCTTCTTTGAAAACCCAATGTCTCGTCCATATTCAATTAATTTATTCAATCTTTCATTCTTACTAATTTTGTTAAATTCCAATGGTGGAGAAAATATTCCAAGATCTGCATCAACAAGTGTAATATCTTCTTCTTCAGCAGTAACATCGAAAGAAGCTCGCATAATTTGAGTAAGCTTATGTAAATTATGTCGCATTGTTCCACAAAGATATGGTGTTGGATTTTGGCAGAGATCAATCAAAGTATCGGGGATTATTGGAATTAAAGTATGCGGCCATTCTAATGGTAGCAATAAACGAGAGAACATTTGTACAGTATCCGAAACAACTTTAACATTTTCACCAGTAACAAGAATACGCTTTTCTGCCAAAAGTGAAAGAAATATGTATACAGTTGTTTCAATTCCCAATCTTTCAATTGGTTTTGAAATTGGAGGATATTTAAAAATGTTCAAATCAGGATCACGAATACGTAAATAATCATGATTATTGCTTCTTTCTTTTTCTAAATAGTAAGATCATACAAAAGATGTTAACAAATTTTTACTCACTTATAGACGAATACAGTATACCCATTTTTTCTTGGCAAATTGCTTCAAGTGTCTTTCTTTTACGTTTAAAATCTTGAACAGCTTCACCTGCCATATTCATCATAAATGTTTCAACAGGAAGATGTGATACAAAAACCAGCACACAATTTCCTATAAAATAAAAAGGATTCTGAAGATCATCATCATAATCTAAAAAAAAGAAGCAAAGCAAGTGAAAGATGTTAGCAAAAAAGAAAAACAAAGTGTTAAATGTTAACAAAAATTACTTACCCAAAATATTTGCTTGATTTCGCACTTCATCTTCATCATGTCGAAATTTATAACAATAAGCATATGATCTAAAATTGTCCTTGTGATAGCTATAGCAATAATTAATAAGATACAAACCTGTTACATCTTTCATCTGTAAGTATAACAGTAAATGTTCCACATTCGGCTCTTCCATGATCCATTCTCCAAGGGCAAGTGAAATCAGGATAAAATAATGATGGTGGAAATTTACTCAATTGACCTTCTGAAACAGTTTTATTATTTAAAAAAAAAGACCTGTAAAAAACATACCCAATGAAGGATAAGCAAAATCAATATAAGGTAGAAAATGTGCTTCACATCCATTTAATGCAGCTATTTCACGTTCACTTGCTTCTTCTCTAAAATAAAAAATAGCGTTAATGGCATAAAAAAGATTAAAAAAATTACCTTGGTTTCAATTTAACAAGTAAAATTTGATCAATTATAGCATCGTTATGCTTTACAAATGGTTCAAGAGAAACCTTTTTATGTTTCACACTTTTTGTTAATCGACGAATTAAACGTTGACGTCTCACTTGTAATTCGGAATTCTTTAATGGATGTGGGCAAGACCTTTTGTTTGACATCTAAAAAAAGCATTTGATAGAGTTTAAGCAATAATAAAAAAAGTAAAGGAAGAACACGCAAAATATAAGCAAAATGTACAACAAAATATAACGGGTCAAAAATGTTCCAACGGTAAAAAAACTTGTTCTGAAAGATAGAAAGAAAAAAGTAATTAACAAAGTTAAAATTGTTTGTACAACATCGATAAGGAAAACGAAATAACAACAAAAAACTGACTAAAATGGAGAAAAAAGACACAAAAAAAAGCAAACAATTTTAAAAACAAAACAATCATTTCAAGAACAAAAGGCAGAGAGCCAGAAAAAAAAATGGGAGTGAAAGAACTATTTTTTTCGGCGGTTTAAAAACTGTTAAAACAAAAAGGAGAGAAGGAATTATGATTCACAGTTTTGACATTATTATTCAATGTAGAAAAATTGTTGTGGAATTTTTAATGAAAAATCGAGAAAAAATGAATGACAAAGACTTCATAATTTTTAATACACGTAGAAACTTAAGCGAAGCTTTATATAGAAAAATCATAAGTTAATTTAAAATCAGGAATTAAAGTATATAAAACGAAGAAATTACACCACGAAAAACGGAAACATTTTTTTTCTCAAAAACACTGCAAAAAATTGAAAAAGAGTCAAACTTCAATCAAAAAAAGGCAACAAAATTTCAAAAAAAAACGCGCGTGTTTTTATTCTGTTGTTTTTTTCAAACACATATTTAATGCAATTCTTCAATCCAAATTAATCCGGTGTAAATTAATAGCAAATAATGTTGCTAAAATTGTTGTTTTTCGATATCAGATTTTTACAACAACGTTAATCAACAGATTTATGAATAAAAAATTTTAGTCAGCTCAGAAAAATAAGCCAATACAAACGTGACTGTTTTAAAATCCATTTGAATAAATTATATTTTTGTTGCTCTTAAAAAAATGAGGTGGAAAAACTAGAAAGAAATGAAAAAATCAACAGTGTGGTTTAAAAATACCCAAAAAAAGGGGGATATAAACATATTCAATGAACAATGGAAAATGGACACAATTGAAGAATTTGTTAAACAACAAAACAACGTTTTTATTGTTTAACAAAAAATTTAATTTTTGCAACATAAACGGTAAATGTCAAAATACATTAAACCCTTTGGCAAAGTTTAGATTCTCGGAACTGTTGAAACGCGGATCCAACCTTTGAGAGAGACGAATTCGAACAATGCAAAAAAAAACGAAGAAACATTTTTTAAACTTTTACATTTTTTTCTCTTTTTTTTCTCGAACGTTGCTTTTTCTTTTTTACAAAAAACGTTTTACTAACCGTAACTTTTTTCTTTGCTTTATTTGATTTCAACAAAATTATCATCAAATCTTCCATCACAAAAATGGATTATATCAAATCAATAATTTCGATATCAATGAAATGTATGAATATGTCAACTTTGCAAGATACTCGTTAGTACATTGTTTTACATGCATTATTATTACATATAATATTTTCAGTTGGAGGAATTATTGGTGCCAATGAACTTCCGGGTGAATGGGAAAGACCAGATGTTAAAAAATGGAAGCTTAAAGCATTTCGAATTCAATCTCAATATTATCATTTTTTTGAAGGTGAAAGATTTCATACTTTTTCAACTGTTGATTCGTTAAAACAATTTGTCTGTACTGCATTATATAAAAATCCCCGAGATTTTTGTGATAATTTATTCAATGATAATAATGGAATCTACAGCGAAGAACAAAAACTTATTGCATCAAAAATTTGTCGAAAGATTATTGCTGTTTCACCATCACCAGAAATTTTTGAAGTTGGAGTTATATTTGTTTGTTGCAAGTTGAAAGCATTTGAATTTATTATACCAATATTTTGTGTTAAATGTGATGAAAGAAAACCAAAATTTGTTGATTCTTTTGGTGATGATTTTGATACATGGATTCAATGGAAAGAAACAAATAAATTGCCGTTAATGAAATATTGTTATCCTGGTTTGTTTTTTTTTAAAAGGTAAACAAAAATGTTTATTTTTTATAGCAAATGGAATATATACAAGTGTTGAATGTAACATTATTGTTTATGACAAAAATGTTGAACCTCATTTAGAATATGGTACAACTCCAAGCTGTGATTTAACAAAACGATTACAAGGTTTTAGTTCAAAAGAACTTCATGAAGAATGTTTTCCATAAAATTGTTCATTGTTATAACTTATTTTTGTATACTTTTGAAAGTTGTAAAATAAAGCAAATAATACTGTACTTTATTTAATGCGACACCGCAGGAAACCACTGATTTATAAAAGTATCTAAAATACAACTAAAAAGTACCTATTTTATTTTTCAACTAAAAAGTGCTGATTAAATGCGATTGCGAAATGTCAAAGGCTATTGATAAAGTTATAATACATTTGGGAACAATTCCATATTTATTTCCATGAAAAATTCATTGCCATTGGGCACGGGTTACGAATCTCCCCCATCTCCCTAGATAGGGCCTTGAATAGTCCACCTGAAAAAAACATTAGCGTTTAAATTTGCATTAAAATTATTCTTTTGTTCAAAACTAGCATTTTTCAACGAATTTATTCATATTTTCAAAAACTGTTGCAGCTGCGGTTTTGTGCGTCGTAAGAAATTCTTGGCAATCGCATTTCAACCATTTTTATATCTCAAATCTGACACAAATATATATTTCACTCACAAAAATTAATCTTTTGAAAGAATGTTCCTTTTTGTATTTCTGGCTTCAAACATTTTATTGTTATTTGCTGTAATAACTTTAACTTTATTTAAATGTTCAAAAAAGAAAAAAGAAGCTGCCGCAAAAGAAAAAGAAGCTGCTGCAGCAGCAGGATCAAAAACAGGAGTTAATGAACAAGAAAAACTTCCAAATGATGTTTGTTTATTTTAAATATGTTTTATATTGTATTTTTAAAATAATACTTTTTAGGCTAAATCAAAAAAAAGTGAACGAAAAGTGCCACCTGAAAAAGCCGATGGACAAAAGCCTGAAGATAATGAAGATGGACAGCCTAAAATGGTTGGAGAAACAGCTGAAGAACCATCAAAAGAAGGTCCAAAACCAGAAGAATCTTCTCCTGCACCTCCACCAACTCCACCTCCACCAAAAGCAGATTTTAAAATGCCTGAAAAGTTGGGTAAAGCTGATGCAAAAGATCCTCAAGTAAGCGCATTTTTTATTACTATTTTATACTAATATACTGTACTTTCTTTTTTCAAGTATCAAACTCTTATGGGATTAAATAATGATATCTTTGGATGTAATAAAGAAGAAAATGTAAAAATTAGAGCTCCTGAAAAAATGGGTGTTAAAGTTGATGCCAAAGATCCACAATATCAAACTCTTGCTGGTCTTAATGATGATCTCTTTGGTCCTGATGCTGGTGGTGCTGTAAAGAAAAAGAATTTTAAACCTCCAAAAGAAATGGGTAAAGCAGATGCAAAAGATCCACAAGTAAGTTACATATCATTAATTTATTTATTTTTGTATTTAACATGGTTTTTAGTATCAAACTCTTGCTGGTCTAAATAATGATGAACTTTTTGCTAAAGATGATAAAAAGCCTGCTCCAAAAGATAAAAAGAATTTTAAAGCTCCAAAAGAAATGGGTAAAGCTGATGGAAAAGATCCACAAGTAAGAGCATATGTGTTTTTTCTTCTTCTACCATATAATTTCTTCTTTTTCAGTACCAAACACTTGCTGGTCTTAATAATGATGAAATATTTGCTAAAGATGATAAAAAGAATGATAAGAAGGAAGATAAAAAGGATGATAAAAAAGGTGATAAAAAGGATGACAAAAAAGATGATAAGAAAGATGATAAAAAGGCTGAAGAAAAACTTCCAAGTGATGTTTGTTTTTTTTAATCTGTTACATTGTGGTTTTAATAATACTAGTTTTTTTTAGGATAAATCAAAACAAAGTGAACGAAAAGTCCCACCTGAAAAAGCCGGAGCAGCTCCAAAAAAATAATCTTCATTTTATGTGCAAATATATCTTGACTTGAAATTTGATTAACTTTTTTTCTCGATAAATGTTTGTAAATAAATTTTTAACTGACTGTAACTGTTCCAGAAAAAGGGATCAAGAATAATATAATTTGGTTGAGCATGTATGAGATTAGCTTCTAAAAATTAAAGCTAAACATCTAAATCATTTTTACACTAAATGTTACGTATGTTATATCCGTTTTTACATATCATGCTCCAAAACAGATCAAAAAAAGATGTGCTACCTTCTCGTATATTATGTTATTTAAACTTTAAATAACATAATATTCATGTATAAAAGCTTCATTTCAATTCTAAAGACAGATTTTTTACGTTGACAACAGGGTCTCCACCGTCCCATTATCGATTTTATCCGTCCCTAGCTCGCGTGCGCTTAAATTAATTAATTTAAAAAATCTTTTTTAACAAAAAGTTTAGATTTATGCTCCTCTACATCTTCCAAGTCTTTTGAAATTAAAATATTTTGCCGTTCCATTTTTACAGCCAGGGACGGATGCAAGGGACGGATGCAAGGGACGTTTCGCTTTTTTTTTGTTAAAAAAGATTTTTCAAATTAATTAATTTAAGCGCACGCAAGCTAGGGACGGATAAAATCGATAATGGGACGGTGGAGACCATGACAAACATAGTTTTTTAAACGATCTTTTTGCCGCTTTATTTTTTTGGCAAAATGTAATCAAACGGATGAATTTTTTGGTAAAAAAGTAATTTTTTTTAAATCCATGAAAAAAACCTTTTCATTTTTTTAAAATTGTTGCTTAATAAAATTGTATTATTGTTAGATAAATTGAATGACAATATGGACAATGAACATTTCAAAGATGTTTTGATTAAGAAGTTGGAATCATTTAAACAAGATACTTCGAATATTGACAGCCTTAAGCAACATGTTAATTCAATGCCTGCTGGATTTGTTCTTGAAAAAGATGCATTTATAAAGTAAGTTAATGTTTAATTTTTTGTTAAATTTGTTAACAAAAACTTGTTTATTGTAATAACAATGTCCTTAATTTTTGAATTTGTGATTTTTATAGAATGCTTCAAGCAATTGGTGCAGTTTCCCAAAGTATTAAACAAGAAGAATATCTTCGAATTTTTAAAGCTCTCTTTGATCGCGTTGAAAATTATGGTGAAGCTGTTATTATACATTTTGATTCTTGCTCCAATAATGATTTTGGTCCATTTAGTGTTAAAAATTTTTCAATTGGGCAATATATTAATCAAATTGAAACATACTATGGCAATCATAATGATATTTCAAGTGAACAATGCATAGAACCATCAAAATTGGTAAATCTCTTTGCTTTGTAAAAAAGTATTTAATCAAGCATTCATATGTTTTTTTAGTTTGCTTGGGCATTAATTGGTAATACAAAAGAATGTTTAATGCATTTTTGTACTCAATCAGTTGTAATGCAAAATACAATGTTAAATTTTCTTCGACTTGTAAGTTTTTTTTACACTTTGAATTAGATTAAAAATATCTTTTTTTAGATCTTTGAACATATTCCATCTGTTTGTCAATATGTTGCAGATTTTAAGAAAGTTAAAGGTTCCTTACTTTTGAAAACAATTGGTGAAATTCTTCCTCGTTATAAAAATTTTCCACAAAATCTTGATACAATTCAACATATGCTTTTTAGAATGTCAATTCCGCGTAAAACAAGTAAACTTTTGCTTTTTGTTCTCTATTGTAATGTCCTTAAACTTTTAGAACAAATATCTCTGATTCCACCAGTAATTTTATTTCATGAAATTATGGAACATCTTGTTAAAAAAGATATGATTGATTTTTGGATTGGACTTTTTGCTGATTTTATTCGAGGCTTAAAAAAGAATAATATTAAATTGAATTGGAATTCTGAAAGAGAAGATATCCTTAATCCTGCCCTTTTTTGTGTATTCTTGATTAAACTTTTAAAAGTTCAAAGGCTTAAAGGTGTTGATGTTGATGAAATATTTAGAAATTTAGGTGATTT
Organism: Panagrolaimus sp. PS1159; assembly: GCA_963922195.1. Lineage (NCBI taxonomy): Eukaryota > Metazoa > Nematoda > Chromadorea > Rhabditida > Panagrolaimidae > Panagrolaimus > Panagrolaimus sp. PS1159. Next base: position 85,507 of record CAWUHW010000012.1, on the reverse strand, counting down.
ATTTAAAGGTACACATTTAACTTTAATTTCATTTCTAAAATGCCGTTTTTAAGCTCAAAATGTTGAATTTGGTACTTCATTAAATGCCTTCCGATGCTGCACAGAAATTGATTGGGCTTTAAAATTTGCACTAATGGATCATCTACAAATTCCATCAACAAGTTTTCCACGAGAAATCCCATCTGCACTTTATACAATTTTATTTGAAGATGCAAAAAAGAATTACATTGAATTAACTGATGCTGATTCAACGTTTGAAAATTATCTTATTGGAATATTTGAACTTGCTTTTACTGTTGATCAAATTCCAGATGAACTCATTGAAAATGTAACAACAAAGTTTCCACAATCATTGGATATTAGAAATTGTATTGCAATATGCTTTCATCGAGCTTACAGTAATATTTTTTCATATCGAGATGAAATACAATTCAACGAAATGAGAATAAAATTTATTAAAAAACTTTTAAAAATTTTTGATTGTAAAATGGATTTGGGTAATGCGGTTTGTACTCCGGCACTTTTTGAAGGTTGGTTTTTCTTGCTGTAATTAATGGGCGTGGCTCCAAACAAATATCCTAAAAACCTCATTCCCATAACTGTCACGCTAATTAATGATTCTTCATTTTTTTTAGTAATTTGGAACCTTCAACCATGTTTAATAATTGGTCGTGCGGCATTATCTGGGATTTTACATATTATATCTCTAAATCCAACAAAAAATCCTGTATCTGATTTTCAAATCCTAGATAATGCAACTCTTCAACTTTTTTCAACATTTTTTGAATTTGCAAATAAATTCTATTCTTCTTATCATGATGAATTGCGTGGAGCCATTAAAGATGAGTAAGTTTATCCGTCTTATCATTACTAATTAAATTAAAGATATCACTTTTCGTTGTTCAAAAATTTCCACTTCAAAATTATCAATTATGAGTGCTGTATATGTTGTACTGAAAAAGCGATGTAATACATTTTGCAAATATTTGAAAAGCCCTCCAGAAGAAATGCGAATATTTATGAATCGTCTTGAAGATTATCTTCTTTGTTATATGGAATATGTTCAAAAAGAATATAATTCAAAGCCTGAAATGTAATAGTTGTTAATTTTATTGGTTCAAATTTGTTGCATATTGTTTTTGGTTACTGTATTATTAATCAATAAATTGTTATTATGTGGAATCAAACAATTTTTTGACATTATGCAAATTTTTTTAATAACCTATTTTTTTGCCAACTCAAAAATTCTTTTAAACAAAATTTTGCTAAAAACATGTCAGAATCTGAAAGTTCATTAAGTCTTGGTTCACCTTTAGCATTATGTAAGTTTTTTTATACAATAATTGTTATAATATTATTATATGTTTTTAGTTGTTATTTTTTCAATGTTTTTATATTGGATTATTTCGGGAATTTTTTTTTTTATTCTTCATCGCTATGGTAATCGATCAAATGAAAAATCAATCTTAGATAAAAGTTTTGATTTACAATATTATGAACGTGGATTAAGCCGAAATAAGGTTGGTCCTGTTGCTCGAGGTGTTGCATAAAAAAATATATTTTATTTGAATTTGTTTTGTTCTTATATATGTGAAAGTTGGATGGATTTTAATAAACTTTAAATATGTGCTGTAATGAAAATTTGTTGGAATTAAAAGGAGATGTAATTATGCACGGGGTTGTTTTGTTTTTACGTCCAGAGTTATTTAAAAACTGAAAAATAAAAAGAGTTTTTTACAGTTGTTTTGTAATTAACTAATTATTGATGATGCAAAAACAGCTACGGAAAACCATTTTTGGTTTGATAATTGATTTGATCAACAATAAAGAAAGCACACAACGGCAATAATTGAGAACATCACCAAAAAAAAGATTTATTTAACTGCTTTTCTTGCTTTAACATTTTGTGATGCATTTTTTAGAATTTATTTTTGTTGATTATTGGTTTTTTTTCTCAAGTTTTTTCTTTTTTCCTTAAAATATTGACCTTGTTGCCTTTTGAGAAGAATAAAAGTGGATTATTGAGTCATGCATTCTTAGAGAACTGTACCTAAACATCCATTTCCTCCTATTATCTATTCCATCTAATGATTGAGTATTAATTTTATTCAATTATTATGTCTGTTTTAAGAAACATCATTCATTCATTGCAATAAAAAAGTATTTTCGTATATCATTTTTTTTACCACAACCATGTATCCTTGGAGCAGATTTTCTTCATCGATTTCGATGCTTTGGCTTCCTTTACAACGGTCAAAAAATCTTTGTTGGTGGAGCAGAGGTCCTAACTTTGAAATAAACATTTTTTTAGGCAATGTGATTCCAGTTTAAAATAATCGGGAGGGAGAAATCTTCACATAATGTTTGGAAAACTTTTTTATTTATTTAATATACATATTTGCAAAACGATCATGCATGAAAGGCTGAAGTGCACAGACCCACCAAAACGCGTACTCGTCGCCTGCTTGGGTTTTTTTTCTGTCTATTTTTTTTCTCTTTTTTGAGAAAAAAAAGACAGCGACAAACTTTTGACATTTGTACTGTAAAACTCAATATGATAATTTTAAATACTCGTGAATCGGAGAAACAAGAAAAAGATTTTATTGATGCAATAGATTTGTTTTTTTTAAAAAATAATATTGAATATGTTAGTATTAATGTAGACAAAGTGAGTTTTTTTTTTGCAGAGTTAAAAAAGTTTTTGCAATCTCTTACCTTTTTATTATTTAAATTTGATCTATGGGGGAAATACCGCGGCTATCACACTGTTCATTCAGAAAAGTTTTAATATACATATTTGCATAATTTTATATTTTTTTTACAATCAAATTGATTTGGTTTTTTTTGTTGTTGTTGTTGGTATTTTTTGGATGGTATGTAAAAAAAAAGACAATGGGTGGTTCAAAAAGTAAATGTGAAAAATGTGGTTATGAAGGAAAAATTGAACGGCATTATTCTTTTATTGGTTTAACGGCATGTTTGGGTTTAACATGTATTTGTTGTATTGGTCCATGTATTGCACAGTAAGTTTTTTTTTGTATTTTTGGGATAAAGATATAAAATTTATGGTACTGTAAGATTCTGGCAAAGTTATTAATTCTCACTTTTTTTTTAGTTTATGCCGACAAAAACATTGTCAATCATGTTATCGTATGAAATTTGAGAAAGCAGTACCAATTCTTCAAAAACAATTATGTTTTATTGATAATAAATTATCAACTCGTGAACCGCCTACTTCACTTCTTTCAACAATTATTTTACCAAATAATGCTGCAGCTGTTTCCAATAAAAATTGATAATGTTGTTGCTGTTGTAATACCAGAAAATGTTGCGGTTATTGTAAAATAATAATTAAAAATTTATTTGTTTTTTTTATATTATTTTTAGCAATAAAAGTTTTTTTTATTCTTTCTTCGATTATTAGTATTTTTTAAAACTAGTGAAAACGGCCGGCCGTGATTATTATTAGTGGCGATTAGGGCTCTACGATATCGATATTCAGAAAATAGAAATCAATAATTCGAAATCGATATCCAAAACTTTTTGCTCGAAATTGATATTTCAAAATCGAAATCGACGTCTTTTCGTTTTATTTGAAATCGATATATTTTTTGCATAGTCGAAATCGATATTTTTTATATTTTCAAAATCGATATCGCAGAGCTCTGGTAACGACTCCTCCCAGCTGCCAACTCTGGCCATAATTAAGTTGAAAAAAATATGAACTAAAAATAATCCACGGCGCAAGTTTAAATGAATCAACCCAGATTGGCGCTAAATTTGACGTTTTTTATTTCTCAAAAAAAGAAACAAAGTAAAGATGAATCAAAGACTTTCGCTTAAAGTTTTTCTTAATCTTTTTAAGATCTTAAAAACATTTTATTCAAAAAAGCTTGTTTGTAAAATAAATGAAAAAATGCAACTTTATCTTTTTATGCACAATTATGCAAATTTCCAATTTATTTTTTTTGCAATTTGTGAACGAAATTCGCAAACTGAACAAAAAACGAAGAAGCGAACGCTCTCGATTATTTGGCAGGAGAAATTTATTTGCATTTGATTTCTTTGCTAACAACTGTAAAATTGATTCTGCTTAGTTGAACATTTAAAAAAAGAAGAAGAAGATATGAGAAATGTTATTTCAAATCCACCGCCAGAACCAACTCCTTTGTCGGATTCTCCAGAACAAATGCCACATTTCAATAATCTCTTTCAAGAAGGTGTTCCAAAAATGATGCAGGTTTGTTTTTTTTTACAATAATGTTATTATATTTTCATAGATATATTTATAGGCAACTGATGATTTGCATCGAATGGCTGATTATATGAGAGATTTACGAAATATGATGATTGGATTTGCTCTTTTAACTATTATTGGAATTTTAATATTTTTTATTCTCAAATATCGAAATGGAAAACAAAAACAAAAACGAAGACGTCGTTCAAATCGTGGTAAATATCGATCTGTAAGTTCATTTTTTATTACTGTTCATAAAAAATTTTGTAATTCACATTTTAGAATGATATTAGAAGTGAACATTCAACCATTGGTAATCGATATATAAATGAAAATTCTGATGCATTTATGTCAAAAGTTCCTGCAATATCAATTGATGGAAATTCTGATGCCCCTTCTGATGGTTCATTTGATGATGTGCTAATGTGTGGAGAATGCCGTTTTCAAACAAATGATATCAATCAATTTTCTGATCATAAATCTCGTAAATGTTCAAATATTGCTAAACCTCGTATGTTTTTGAAAAAAGTATTATTTTCATTACTGTATATATATATATTTTTTAAGCATCTGAACCAGAATAAATTCAATGTTGTGAAAATACATTTGAATGTTCATGGAAATTATTACAACATTTGAAAGAAAAACATAATCTTAATATATATCGTGATGCATCAACAACTGATGATAGCCAAGAAAGATGTGGCCCACAAACTCCAACTCCGCTTTCATCTGAAAGTGTTAAATCTGAACAAAATCATCCAATAACATTAATTATGAATGATGATCATACTTGTACTCTTAATTTACAATTAACTATTCCAATGACAACAACTCCAACATCAGTGCCATATTATTCTGATTCTACAGCAGCAGCATACGGTACTCCACCGTTAACAACTTCTGTATCTACTGCAACAACGCCATCAGTTTCATCACTTATTAATTCAAAAGATCCTAGTATGTTGAAGTACGTAATTTAAATTAAATAAACTCATATAATTATTTTATATTTTTTTAGAGCTCGAGTTTTTGTTGGAAATTTAAAAAAAACTCGTGTTTCACGTGAAGATTTGGTTGAATTATTTAAATGTTGTGGAGATGTCTTGGGTGCAACATTATTTAAAGGATATGCATTAATTCAATTTTCAACACAAAATGAAGCAGAATTATCTGTTCAAATTTTAAATGGTTATACTTGGGAAGGATCAGAATTGGTTGTTAAAATATTAACATTATATTCAACAAACGATGCAATTGATCGTTCAAATGTATCAAAGCAACGAAAGTCTTACTTCCATTTTATAATTTTAATGTTTTCATATTTTTTAGATAGCAATAATACTACTGTCCATGATATTAATAATGCTCGTCTTGTTAAGCTTGGCATAAGCAATTGCACAAATAAACAAACCATTTTCAATCAACACACGACAAATTTTATAATCTGCAGCTTGGATTCATTGAAAGCATTTGATGTTTAAAAATGATTTTTACTGTATATTTTTGTATAGTGTTTTGGGTATTGATTTATGTGTAAAAATTTGTGTAAAATAAATACTAATGTAATTTAACTATTTTGTGATTGAAGTCTTTTTCACGTGTGGGTTTTTTTATATAGCAAATGAAAAAAGAATTACAGATCATTTCTGCATTAGAAATAAGCTTTTTAATTTTGGTATTAACACTGATAGTCTTCGTACCCTTTCGATTGAAGAAAAGCAGAAATTAATTAATATTTTAAATATGTGCACATATATGTGTGAACTTGTTGGATAATGAGAAATTGAATAAAAAATATGCTACAGGCTTTTTCGTCTGCTTCTCCAACATTGAAGATTTTCAACCATATTCAATTTTGGGACAAAATACACATCATTTGGCTCATTTTTTAGCTAGATATAGATATTAGCTTGCTTATTAATGCTTTTAAGCAATATATAAGGCAATAATAGCTGATTCTCTCATCTTTTACTCCAACATGAATTTTCGAAAATCGGCTAAACGCATTTTTATCAAAAAAGCTGGCGCCCAACCATTTTCGAGGTCGTTAAAAACGATTCTGAAATCTAAAAATGCCGTTATCTTACCCAAAAATGCTCAAAAAAAAGTTTAGTCAAAATAACCACATCTTAAAAAAGGTTCCCGAATTGAAAATTTTTTTTCTATTTTTAACGAAAATCGTTTTTTAAATTCTGTCGGCCGGTGCAGTGATGAGAAATTATCTTTCAACAATTACTCATCGCTGAAAGATAATTGCTTTTGATTCTTTTTTCAGCAAGTCGCAAAAAGAATTGTTCGTCCAAAATCTCATACAGAAATGATTTCCACTGATGCCATTCCTACCATTTATGCATTCACTATCAATGGCACAGTCATTGAAGAAGGTTGCATTGTTTGTGTTTTGTGTTTGCATTGTTAACGATCAAACTTGCCATTCCAAATAAGAATTTCAATTTCTTATCCTCTTTATCAGTTGCAAATTTTCTTTTTTAGCTTTTTTTCTGCATTGAATCCCCTTGGCTTATCTTTTTTTGTAAAGTTTTCGCAGCTACATTTTTTTGCCCTTCCTCATATAAGGTTGTTCCATAAGTTCTGGCCGCGCTTTCAACAGCTGGCATTTTCGACTGTGTTTACCAAAAAATCTGAAATTTGGCATGAAGGTGGCCCAATATGTGATATAAAAGGTGTGATATTGGTTTTTGCGATATCTGGAATTTTCATGGAATTCTGAGGAATTTTCGTGTCGGGACCCGGATTTTTGCAAACTTTTATGAATTATGGTCCTGGAAAAATAGAAAATGCAAGTTTCTGGAGTTAATATCGTTTGTATGGATAGCCAAAATGTAGATCTAACAGATTTTTGAGGATTTGGAATTTTCTGGAATTTTCTGGAATTTTCAGGGATTTTCAAATTCGACGTGTCGAAAATCAAACAAATTTCATTCTTTTGGAAGAATTCTTGTCCCAAAATTCATATAAGACAGGTTGCCATAAAACGAGAATCATGTTTGTAGAATTTTCATGGAATTTTAAGGAATTTTAGTGGTATTTCCTGGAATTTTCAGGCGTTTTTCACTTAAATCTAGTTGAAAATAATGAGCTAAACGTAAGAATACCATTTTCCAGATAGGTTACAACAGAAAAAAATTTATTTGAGGATTTTTGTGGAATTTTTATGGAATTTTTATGGAATTTTTATGGAATTTTCAGGAATTTTTTGTAGTTTTTTTACAGTTTTTCGACAATATTAGGTTCTTAGAATATCGTTAATGCCTCATGATGCTTTGTACGGAATTTTGATGGAATTGAGGGGAATTTTATGGAATTTTAAGGAATTTTTGTCCATTCTTTGAATGTTTCTCACCAGTTTTTGCGAAAACTGAATTCGTAAAGCATGAGAAATGCTTTGTAAAGCACAATGTTTACTTTTGACATAATAGTCACCGATAAAGCGTGTTAAAGCTTGCTAAGAAATTCAAACAAACAGTTTATATTTTGAACGGCATTACTTTTATTAAAAATGTTTTTAATACAAATGAATTAAAAAATCACTTTTCAAAGACGAGTTTTTAACAATTTTTTATTTTAGAAACTTTTTTAAAAGAAAGTTATTTATAAAGACATCAATCAACAAAGCAGTGGTATCAACGCAGAGTACTTGTCTTTTCCCAACGTTCAGAAAGTCTCGTAAATCCTCTTACCCAAAATCCTGAAGGACGGCTATTAATCCATTCGGCAATACCGTTTTTGAGTTGATCTTCAGTTTCAAAAAATTTATCATTTAAGAAATTTTGAAGTGAAAGAAATGCCTGGAAATCTGTTGGCGCCAAATCAGGTGCGTAAGGTGGATGGGGCAATACTTCATAATTAAGGTTTCGAAGTTTGTTCTTGGTGATGACAGCGGTATGGGACGGGCGTTGTCATGGAGAAATATAACTCGTTGACGATGTGGTCTTTTTTCAACCATTGCAGCTTGCAAACGTTCGAGTTGTTTACAATAATATTTGGCAGTAATGGTTTGATTTGGTGGAAGAATTTCCCAATGAATAACTCCTAAAAATAAAGCTTTTTTTGTGCAAAGTAACACATACTACGCACCTTCCGTATCCCAGAAGAGAGATAACATGCGTTTCTTGGGATGAAGATCACGCTTTGGAATCGGTGCAGCTGAAGACCCTTCAAGTACCCATTGTCCCTTCCTGACAACATTCTCGTAGAGACACCATTTTTCATCACCAGTGACGATTTGATCATTTGTAAAAAACATTCAAAGAATGGACAAAAATTCCTTAAAATTCCATAAAATTCCCCTCAATTCCATCAAAATTCCGTACAAAGCATCATGAGGCATTAACGATATTCTAAGAACCTAATATTGTCGAAAAACTGTAAAAAAACTACAAAAAATTCCTGAAAATTCCATAAAAATTCCATAAAAATTCCATAAAAATTCCACAAAAATCCTCAAATAAATTTTTTTCTGTTGTAACCTATCTGGAAAATGGTATTCTTACGTTTAGCTCATTATTTTCAACTAGATTTAAGTGAAAAACGCCTGAAAATTCCAGGAAATACCACTAAAATTCCTTAAAATTCCATGAAAATTCTACAAACATGATTCTCGTTTTATGGCAACCTGTCTTATATGAATTTTGGGACAAGAATTCTTCCAAAAGAATGAAATTTGTTTGATTTTCGACACGTCGAATTTGAAAATCCCTGAAAATTCCAGAAAATTCCAGAAAATTCCAAATCCTCAAAAATCTGTTAGATCTACATTTTGGCTATCCATACAAACGATATTAACTCCAGAAACTTGCATTTTCTATTTTTCCAGGACCATAATTCATAAAAGTTTGCAAAAATCCGGGTCCCGACACGAAAATTCCTCAGAATTCCATGAAAATTCCAGATATCGCAAAAACCAATATCAAAAATTTTTGCAATTGAGAAGTATTTAAAATAAAAATGTTTTTAAATTTTTGTCAACAATAACTCTTTTTTTCATCTCTTAAAAAATTAAAAAATAAAACAAATGATTCTGTAATTCTGATTTGCATAATGTTTAGCAAGTAATGGAATTTGTTTTTGAAAAACGTCAACTGAAATTTTTTAATTTTAGTTCCTTGTTGACGGCCAAATTTTATCGTAAAAATTAGTTAAAAAATAACATTTAAATTAAAGAAAAATTTTAAAGCTCTTAACATACGAATTTTACAAAGCATACATTTTTAATTTATTTAAATAAATTGTAACTGAAAGTGAAAGCGGTTATTTTATAAAACTAATTTTCATTTAAAAAATAAAAGGCATTAATGGAGAGAATATGGTTTTTTTTAAAATTAAGTCTATTTTGAGTTAAACTTTTCCACCAAAAATAAAACAGTTTTATATAATGCAAAAAATAATATCAACAAAATTTTCCAGCAAATAAAATTTCAGTCAAAGAATGATATTTCAATGAAACAATAAAATATAAAAATGGATGATCAGCCAAAAAATTTTTTACATTACTTGGCCCACGCATAAATGCAATTGTTGATGTGGTCACTGCACTTGCCACAGTACCATATTCGTCCACTTATAATTATTAAATATGAATTGATAATTGATAAAAGTTATTATTACTTGTATCATAGCTTTATGAATGGCTTTATCAATTTTATATGGACCATTTAACATTTCAGATATATTACAATTTTCGAATAAATGCTTTAGTCCAAGTTGAGGTAAGCTTTGTTGTAGATCATAACTTTCCGAAATTTCAAACATTGGCATTGAAAGTTCAACATATCCAGATTCCGTTCTGAAAACAAGTTTTATATATGCAGAGAGCTTTTTCCAGTATTTTGACTCGACTTAAAAATTGGCATTTTTTCTTTGGTTTTGTGAGACTAATTATTCAAACTCTGGGGTGGAATTACTAAAAGCTGGACTAAAACTTGAAATTTACCCTGCTGAACACGCATAGATTTCATAAGTATTATCCTTCTGTACAAAATTTCAGCGTTATAAAAAACATAAATACGTACAGTAGGGCAAAAATGAGCATCCCCTTAGAAATAAGTCAGCAAGGTATATTTCAAGTTCAAGACCAGCTTTCAGTAATTCCCATTCCGGTGACGGAGGCGACTCTAGCATACCCTTTTGTTGCTTCCATAAATAATGAATGATCCATATTTTTTATTAAATTCTCTAGATCATTCCTCTTTTTTGGCAAAATAATAAACATCCAATGATGTCTTACTCGATATGGAATTCCAACGGCTTTCCAATCTTCTCCTTCATTAAAATAAAATCCAACCAATGAACCAATTTTCATAAATTTAATGTCACGACTTTCTGTTGGAGTGGTATAAAATTTTTCTTTAAATTTGAAAAAAAAAGTAGTTTCCCATTTACCAATAAAATAAATTGCATTTATTAAGATCACAGCTGTTTGGGGAGATATATCACCGGATTGTAAAATTTCTTTTATCGTTCCATGAGTTGTTTTTTCAACATATTCATTAATGGTCTGTAGTAAAAAAGTTGATTATTTCAAAAGCTTTCTTGACTTCAATCTTTTCGCTCACAAATAACCGATTTGCTATTATCATTTTAGATGACGGTGTAGTATCTTCTTCCTCTGATGAATAAAGCTCTTCATCTTCACAGACTTCTTCATCATTTTCAGCGTCATCCTCACGTTTATCTGTTTTGTCATCTTTTGCGTCATATTCGCTATTTTCAACAACAGTTAAGTCTTGTTTATCATCTTTTTTAAGCTTTTTTTCTGGTGGAAGATATCATAAATCCTCAACATCAATATCATCACATTTATGCCGTTTAAAAAGCTTTGAATAATAATCTATTATTGATGCTTTAGTTTGATCTTAAAAAATTTGTCAACAATAAGCTATTAAATAAAATTTAGAACAAAAGCTACCTTTTCCTCCAACAATTTTTGATAATTCTTCTGCAGTTTCTCCGCTTGAACCAATATATAACAATGTCAAGGCATTCAATAAAGAAGCTGGAGAATAAACCGACGATTTTAGGCCATCTAAGGTTTTTAAGAAGTTTAAACAAAAGTTTATTTCAGCTTCTAAACTCATTTTGGAACCTTTGTTAAAAATCACAACTCATTTATTTATGCATAATTTTTGGAAAACTATGAACATTATCCGTGTTAAGACTTTAATACTTTGTGCTATAAACTATATAAATAGGGACCGTCATTATTATTTTTTTGCAAAAAAAGAGAGAAAAAAATGGTCAGTTTTCTAGCCCGCAAGCAGCACTCAGATGTCTCAGTTGTTAACTCGTTTAGAATTTTTTGATATTTTTTAAACCGAAAAAGTTCTTTCGATTTACTCCCTTTTTTTAATCTCGTGGGTACAACCCAAAATATTACACACATTTTGATTTTTTGAATGTACTTCAAAAAAAGGAAATTTTCAAAAAACTATGTTGCTTTTTTTTCTAAAATATGATAAAGATTTTGATTTTGTGTTTATTGTCTATTATCAGTTTAACAGGTTAATTTTTTTAAAAAGTTGACTTTTAATAATGCTTATATGGATTTAGATGCAGATACGGTAATTGCATCATGGGGTAATCCGTCTTCCTCTTCTTCAAGTGATTATCCAAATTCTCAAACTGGTTTATTTGCTGATACTTCATCTTCAAATGGTGGCGTTTCAGTTGCAGAATTTTTTGATCAATTTCGTGCTACTCCAAGTTATTCAAATCGAAATTACAATTACAATTATCCAAGTTATAATTATGCCGATCGAGCACCAATTTATGGAAATGCCGGATATACTTCAGGTCAAGTAAATTCTGTTTTGGCTGTTCATGCGTAAATACTTACCGAGGACAATATTATTATAATAATAATATTATAGTTATACTTATAATACTTATATTTGTGATACAAGAGCTAATCGATATGGATAAAGATTTTTTGTTTTTTATTTATTTCCTTTTACTACATTGTTTTTTTTGAAAAGAAAAAAGATATTTACCGTACGTCCAATTGATTTGGCGAATTTGGAATAAAACAAGAATAAAAATGGGTGTATTTATAACTCGTTTAACGTTTTTATTAACAAACGAAAACTCTCGTACTTCTTTTATTTTTATCTTGTGGGAAAAAATATAGGGCGGAAAAAAATGGAATCGATCAAATATAATTATAAATTTTTTCATAATTACTTTAAAAAGGAAAGCAAAAAAGACAAAAAAATATTTTTGAAAAATGATTAAACTTTTAATTATTTTATCTTTGATATTATTGAATTTTACAGGTAAATTTAAAAAAAAATTGTCTTTTACTTTTGCTTTTGCTGATTCAGATGCAGATACAGTAATTGCATCATGGGGTAATCCGTCTTCTTCTTCTTCAAGTGATTATCCAAATTCTCAAACTGGTCCATTTGCTCAGACCTCCTCCTTTAATGGTGATGAATCACATTCATTTGCAGAATTTTTTGATCGACTTGCTGGAAATCCTAAATGGTCATCAAGTGGAAGCTCATATAATTATCCAAGTAGCAACACCTATTATAATCCACCGATTTATGGAAATGCTGGATATACAACAGGTCAAATTAATGGTCATCAAAGAGTTCAAGGGCAAAGTCCTTCAACATATAACGGATATTCAAATAATTATTGGACATGCGTAAATACTTACCGGGGACAATATTATTATAGTTATACTTATAATGAATATGTTTGTGATACAAGAGCTAATCGATATGGATAAATTTAATAAAATTCAATATTTTTTAAATTCGATTGCTTTTTTAAATTTTATTTAAATATAACAAAAGAGTCGGCAGTTTCTGAGCATTTGAAAGAAGGTTTTTGAAAAGTTCAACAATTTTAATCAGGAAGAATTGTTTGAATGAAAACGTCTTTTTTTCTTTCCTGAATTATATAATTTTATAAAAAAATAAGTAAAAAATTAATTTATCCATTTTGCTTACAAAAAGTGGAACATTTTTTTATATTTTCAAGTCTTATTACATTTTATAATAAATATGGGTTTTTTATAAATGAAAAATGGAGGAAATACGTTAAAAAGATTTCATGATCGATAAAGGAGACTGATAAAAAGTTTAAGATCAGATCATAAAAAAAGTAAAATATTAAAAAACCGCAACAATTTAAAAATGAAATTAAACATTTTTTATTGTGAAATACAAGAATTTTATTTACGAGCAGCAGGTTTTTTACGTGAAATAAGAATAATTCCTCGAACTGGAACAGCATAGTATGGAGCAGAATTACGTCTTGCAATTCGATTTGGAACTGAGGAGCTTGATTGAGTTGTTTGATGCTTAGAAGCAGAAGATGATTGAATAAATGCATGTGCAGCTCTATTTTGAGTTGGGGTATTAGGAGGAGGAGCTGGAGTAGCTGTAGAAGAAGCAGATTCTCTAACAAGAGACGATTGAACAAGTGCTGGTGGACCTCGATTTGGAGTTGAATCAGAAGCTGGAGCAGCTGTAAAGGAAGCAAGTTTAGAAAGAGCTGGAATTAGGGCAGCAGTAGTTGAAACAGACGATGATGCAGCTGGAGCAGCAGCAGTGGAATAACGAGAAGGATTTATTTTGGCAGTAACATATCTTTGAATGTCAAATACGAGCCAATCAAAAGCGGTACGATGCGACAAATTAAATGGTGGAGCTTGAACCATTATTTCGCTCCCTAAAAATTAATCCAAATTAACATATTTGTATTTTTTTACTTTTATGATTTACCGTAATCTTGTTGCTGTTGTTGTTGAGGAATTCCAGCATTACCATTATTTTGTCGTTCTTGTTCTTTTTGAGGAACAACTGGATTATTACTACGATTTAATGGCTGTTGAGGTTGAGCACGTAAATGTTCATATGGATTACCAGTATGATTCATTGCTGGAAGGCCCGATGGTGGATGCCCATTTTTTTGACAATACCGTACAAAGCATTGCCGATCATAATTCAAAATTCTCATCAAATTTTCATCAAAGATGTTTTCAGGATTCATTTAAAAAAATGTGATTAACAGTAAAAAAACTGATGAAAAGTTGAAATAATGGTTGGCTTTTTATATGCAATGATGGTTCATTTTTAAAATGTTTTTTATTACAATATGTTTTCTTTGCCAGGCTTTTTGCCCACTCTCTTTGTTGCTTTTTTGCTATATTTTCCCAGACTATTTTTGCAAATAACATTTTTCTTTTTTGTGCAATGCATTGCTGATCGCTTTTTTCGATAAGCATTACTTTTTTTGCACTTTTTTTCCATAAAAACATTTCGAAATAATATTGACTGCTACAAATCAAAAACCTTTACCATTTTGAGAACAGAAAACTTTTGAAATCTTTTAATTTCAAATACTTTTTTTTCTGCTCGTTTTAAAAAAAGGCAGTATTAAAACGAACGAAATTTTGTGGGCATTCAAAAATTTATTATTGTGTAAAATAAAAGAAATTTAAGTTAAATTATTTAATTAAAATTGAGTTGATTCTGAAAGTGAGTTAACATATAGAATTTCATTTTGAAAAAAAAAGTGTAAAAATTTTTCTTAAAGAACGATATGAAGAAAAAAATTTTTACGAGAGTTAAACAAAATTTCATAGATTTTTTTAACAGTCAAAAAATTGAAAAGAAAAAAAACCTAAATGTTCAAACAAAATTTAAATAATACGTGATAAAAAAGAGGACATTAAACCCATTGGAAAATGTTAGCTGCCAAATTTTAAACTATATAAGTATTTAAAAAATAAAAAGTGATCTATAATTGACACAAATCTTTTAAAGAGATAAAAATTTTAGTGTTTACTTAATTTTGAAGTGACGGAGTAAAATTTTGAAAATGAAAATGCTAGCTTCTATTTTGTGTAATTAATTAAAAATTGTGTTAATTAATTTTTTTGCTTATCATGGGTTACAAATTCCCTGTTGAAGCTAACATTCGTCAGTGCAAAAAAAGGAAAGTAATTTTTTTTGCTTCAAAGCTTTTCATTATTAATATTTTTTTTATTAAATAATTTATTTAAAAATTTATTTTTTTTAAAAAGAGTCAAACTTTTTTAAAATCGTAAAAAATGGCAGTTGGAATTTATTTTATTGTTTTATTAATTGTTGAAATTTTAATTTATTCGTTTCATTTATCTGTTTTCATTTTATTGTTTGTTAAAAGAAATACTGTATTTACCGGACATTTTCATGTCCTTTTCAAGATTGTTGTTATTTCTGATGTTTTAAATTTTATTTTGGTGGGTTTTTTTTTAAAAAATGTTGAATTTCAATTGTAACATTTTCTAAATTTTTTTAGACATCAATTTTCCAAAAACTCGCTCTAATTCCTTCCTTTATGCCATTCTATCAAAACAGTGAATATTTTGGCACAATTATGTATGACTCATTTTCATACGTACTTTTTGTAATCCTTTTTGGGCATGTTTTAATGGCTTTCAATCGATTCACTCTAATTTGGTTTCCACTAAATTATCAGAGAATTTGGGAAAAACAATGGTATTTTTTAATATTATTTATTTTGCCATTTGCATATTTTGGTTGGAGAATTTTTGAACCGGCAAAATTTATTTATTTATCTGATGAAAAAGTTAATATTGTTTATTCAAATCCAAATGTTATGGCACTTTATACTTTAACGGCATCTTTTATGAATTTAATTTCAACATTTTTGGCAGCTATTTTTAATCTTTTATCGTTTATTAAATTTTATTTCAATAAATCAACAACGATAAATGTTAAAGAAAGGAATCTACTTTGTAAGCTTTTCTTAAAATTTGAAAACATGTTTTTTTTAACAACAAATTTCAACAAAAACGTTTTAAAAATGTTTTTAAAAATCATTAAAAATGTCAAATTTTTTAGTTGTATCATTCATAACATTTATTACTCAATTTTTACGAGCTTCTTTTACATTTCAACAATTTTTATTTCCAAATTTTGTTGAATTAACAATGTTTTTTGTAACAATGTATCCTATTTTTAATGACATTTTTGCGTTATCTGGTACAGTATCATTTTTAATTTTAAGGTTTGTTTTCACCCTTTCTAAAACATTACATTAATAATTTTTTTCATTGCTTCAACTCGAAAACATTACAAAGCATTTTATTTATGTCAAAAGCATTCAATTTTTGCTGTAACAGTTTTGACAGGATCATCAGTTCCAAAAATCACAAAAATTCGAAGGAATACACAAATGATGAAAGTAACATTTTATAATCAATCAAGTGTTTCAACACATTCAATGCAAAATATTAAAGGATAATTATTTATAAATCTGCTTTTTCCAAAAAATTTAAGAATAGCTTCCGAAAAAAAGATAATTTTAAAAAATTTTGAAATTCAGTAATTGTTTGTTTATTGAATTGTAAATAATGTATAAAATTTTATGTGCGTAATTTTTTAAATAAAACATGTGTCATTTAAATTAATTTAATATTGTCTCTTTTTTGTTTTACGTATTATTTTAGTACTTTAGTCTTGTGATAAAACATTAATTATAAAACACATTTATGACATGTAAAAATACTACAACAATATAACCCTAATTATTTTTCTTAACGCTATTTCTTGAAAGCTTTCGTTTCAAGAATTTCACAATTTTAACAGTAATCAAAATAAAAATCCCAATGACAACTCCAATTACAGTACCCAAAAATAGAATAACATCAATAGAATTTAAAACCATAAAAGATTGATAACGGCCTTGAGTTTGTAAAGTTCCGGTATCACCAAATTCTGCCGCAAATTCAGAATATTTTACAACCCTTTCAGCCCCCGACATTGGCTTTGAATTAACCATTTTTGAAAGCATTTTTGCATTTTTTTGATATTTTTTATTATTTATTATTTCTTTTATTCCTGCAACGATTGTTTCTTTTGTTATTTCACTTTTATCAATTTTTATTGCAGATCCATGTTTTACAAGTAATAGAGAATTTCGTTTTTGATCAGCAAATATTGGAATACAAATCATTGGAACACCTTTTGACGAGCCTATAAATAATATTGGGAAAAAAATATGTTGTAAAATGAGTATTTGCAACAAACCTTCCATTACAGAATTCATTCCACCATGTGAAATAAATGCAAGAAGTTTTGGATGATCTAAAATCTATAGGGTTAATATACGGAGGCCATCGTCATAAATGTCATAAAAGTCAGGAAATTTCAATTAAACGAAATATTTTTTTTGAATTTCGATATCGAAACTGCGGTCCCGAAAGGAAATTGAGTTGTGCGCAAGCTACATCAAAAAAAGACAGTTTCCTTGAAAAAGAGTAGTCGAAAAAAAGAATGTCTTTTTGCTGTAGGTTGCGCGCAACCCTTTTCCTTTTTTTTCTGCCGCTTTTCACACAAACCTAAGATATCATTTTGTGGATGCCATTTTCCTGTAAAAATATTTTTATATCCTTTTGCAATTTCATGTTCATCAATTTCATATTTCCATATAAAATTAATTTCTGGAAATTTTGAAAATGCATCCAAAAACGCTTTTTTCATTTCAGGTTTCATGTATGAACTTTGAACAACAGAACCAAAAGAAAAAAAGATTACACCTTTTTTTGCAGAATCAAAAATATCAGTGTATTTCTAAATTTGAAAGTTATTATTTTAACACCCCGTTTTTAAACTTTTTACTTTTTCTAATGGCTGTGCTTGAATTTTATTTAAACCAGCCATATAAATAATTTTATGTGTAATTGGTTGTGGATAATCAACATGTTCATCACTATTGACAAAATAAAATGCTGAATCAGCAATGGCATCCTTAAAAAAATTTTAAAGTAAAGCTGTGTCTATAGCCAGATATTAAATATCCCTTACATCCATGGAAAAATCAGGAAATTGTTTTTGTACAACTTCTTGTATGCCATTTGTAAGCATAGATTTGATCCACCAATTTTCAATGAAATAAAAAATAAAATTTTGAATTCTTTCATAAAAGCTCATTTCATCCGTACTTGTTGACATTATTCCTATAAGAGCGTTTTATGTATGGTCTGACATGGAAAACAAAATAATTACCTGGAAGATATGATGGATGAAGCTTTATTCCAAGTAATGAAGCAGAAGAAGGAAAAACAGATGATCCAAAAGTTGTAATGTATTTTTTGAGGTCAAGTTTCTTAAAAACTCCAAATCCACACGACTCAAAAAATTCAGAAATTCCCAGATCAAAATTTTCTGCTTTTAATTTTTCCAAGTTTTCATTATCATTTAATACAACTAAAATGAATTTGTGCTTACAATTTTGCTATTAAAAAGGCTTACGTTCACAGAATCCAGCTTTTGCGCTACTCAATAATGCCATCATCTGAAAAAGCATTTTTTTTGCGTTTTTAAAAAAAAATTACTTTTTTCATTTTTGCAAATGATTCTTCTTCCCAAATATTGTCTTGTTTTGTATCATTTTCAAAAACATTTTTCAAATGTGGATTTTTTGGCATTGTAAAATATCGAATATTCCTATTCTTTGAACCAGTAAATGTAATTCTGTCATCCATAATTGGCTGATAAACAACCTAAAATTTCAAGATCGTTGAAATTACTGTAAAACAGCGATGCGGACGATTGGTTGTATTTTTTATTTGATTGTTTTTTTTTTTTCGAAATGGCGCATTAACCTGTGATCGGGTGCTTTGTTCTTTTGCCTGATTCTCAGGTTTATGCCATTTCGAAAAAAATATAAAAAATGAACAACATCTCAAACTGACCGCTCCCTTTAAGAATTTTGTTTTTAACAATCAACCTATAATCATAATTTCATCAGTGGCAAATTTAAATTGTATCAAATAATTCGAAATCCCCCCAGTTTTAGTAAAAGACTTACAACATCATGTCCTGCAGCGGCAAGGGTATCAGCAATTTTACCAGTAAATGTCACATGACTAATACCAAATTTTGGATTATATAATAAAATTTTATAACTACAAATACATTGAAAAAAGACAAAAAGTAAAAACAAAATTGCTTTCATTACTTGAAAAAAAAAATAAATTTTTGATTAGGTAAGAGAAAAACTTGTTCAGACTTTTATATGTTTTTCAAATGAATGACCAAAGACTGAACCAAAAAATTTTGTTTTGCGCAAAAAAACCAATCACAAAGTTTGCACAAAAAAAGACATTTCTAGAAAAGAGAATTCTCGAGAAGAGATCTCTGTAAATAATTGATTGACTTAAGTCCTTATTTTTTTGTGATGTATTTTGTGAGTGAGTGTGAAAGATTATTTAGTTCAAAAAAATGCGTTTTGTAGTTCGATCGAAAATATGTACTCACTGATTTTTGATTTGATATGGTTTTTTTGAACATTTGTATAAAAACTTGGCCTACAAACAAAAAAAAACTCTTTATTCCGACGATCAAAAATTCTAAAAATATGCACATAGACTAATTCTGACATGCCCGAATCCAGGAAAAATAGTTAAAAAACTTGTTCAGACTTTTATATGTTTTTCAAATGAATAACCAAAGACAGAACCATAAAAAAATGTTTTTCTTGTACAATAACAAGAACAATGCACAAATTTTAAATGCCGATAAATAAATAAGATTTGGGGAGTGAATAATCAACATAAAATTTTTCAAGCTATGATTGGAAAAGTCAACATTATTCTTCCTTCACAATAATCGCCGGGTATAAAATGAAAAATATTTTTATTGAATTATTAGATTTACTAAAATTACTAGGTGGAAAACATGTAATAAATGAAAGAACAATAAATACATATTTTCCAGTTAAAATAAATTTTTAAATTGTTTAATCAAAAAAGAATAATCCAGAAAAAAACCTCCCTAAAAATGGTGCTCTAAAAATATGAAACAAAAAAAACGAGCTCAAAAAATAAATCTAAAATAAAATTGCCAGAAAAATTTATCCAAAAAATATAAGCTGCCCAAAGATTAATTTCAGTGTTTTGCTTTAAAAACAAATGACAGCTTATGTGCAATATCACAATTGACAGAATCATAAAAAGTATAATCCCCAGTTTCACCTTAAAAAAAGATTTTTAGCAGAATTATTAAAAAAAATTTTTTACCATTTATTCTAACATTTTCATCACCTTTTACAGTAATTACAACAAAATCTTTTGGTCCTTTGTTTACTGTATAGTCAAAAATTTTATTATCATAATCAGATAAAATAATTTTTCCATGAAATGATTCAAATGGTTTTAAAAATTTCATTTGAAATTCATCAACCTTCAATTCATAAATTGCTGAAACAACAACATCAAATTTAACATCATCAGTTAAAAGAGAAAAAATATGTTCAGTTTTTCCATCGATAAAAGCAGAATGTTGTAAAAATGTATCATCATCTTTAAAATGGCAATCACCTAAATGAAATGAAACATTTTGAAGTTTAAAATCTCCTTTCAGTTTTACAATTTGAAGTTCATAATCAGCAGGTGATGGAAAAACATTTTTTTCATTGGGAATACATTTTTGTGGAATAATATCAAATTGTAAATTTTCATTTATTTCTATAATCGTTTTTGAAGTTTTTGAAAGAACGGCAGTTGTAACAACCAAATTTGACATACTTTTTAATATTCAATAAATTCGATTGTGTTTGTGTTAACCTTTGAATGAATAAAATTGATTGTTTTTTTTGTTTAAAAAATGCAGTTTTTTTATTGATGTGATAACGATGAAAATGTTTAATCAATTTTTTCCACATGACAAGCAATTAAATTTTTCTGTGCTCATTTTCAAATAAATCAAAATAAATATTTTTGTAATTCTTAGATAAATGCCTTCTGAAAGCTATACCTGAAAATGAGATATAATAAAAGTGTCAAAAATATGAGTGACATGAGAAACAAATAAAGAGCGAAAAAATATCTAAAATCTGAATAAAAAGTGTACAGTTGGCACCAAACATAACAGCACTTTCTACTCTGAGTCTAGTGAAAAGTTGATTTCTGCAATATCTCGTATTAAATAATAGTAAATTCATTAAAAAACAACTGCTCTGCCTTTTTATTTAAGAGGATTTGAGTTTTTTTTTTTCACATAAGTTGCAATTAATAAAAACAAGAATGACCATTAAAATTCATTTCTTTGTTTCTATCTCGCTGTACAGTAGTTTTGCCCTATTTATTCCACCAAAGTTTTTTTAGATGGTTAAAAGAAGAAATTTAGTTTTATCCCTTCCTATTATGCCTCAAAATTCATGGAGTTGGAGTGATTCAACTTTATTGGATTATTCAATTTGGGATTCAAAAACTTTAATAACAAATACGACAAGATGTGCAGTAATTAATGCAGATCAAAATGATTTAAATGATTATCGGCATTGGAAATATTCAGTTTGTGATGATAAAAAAATACAATATTCTGTTTGTAAACGTCCTCTTTCATAATTTGTATTTTAATAAAGCTATAAAATTTTAATAACAATTTTAATTTGTAAATCAAACTTTTTTACAGATTAAAAATTAGCATAAGCTTGTGAAAAAAAAACTGTTCAAATTTTAAATGGTTATACTTGGGAAGGATCAGAATTGGTTGTTAAAATATTAACATTATATTCAACAAACGATGCAATTGATCGTTCAAATGGATCAAACCAAAGTAAGTCTTACTTCCATTTTATAATTTTAATGTTTTCATATTTTTTAGTCCACATTCACAATTCTTGCAAGCCAGTATTTAATCACGTTATTAATAAGGGACGTTCAATTTCTGCAGTAAATCAGGGTGTTATTCGCCGTACATCAAATAATTTAAAATTTTAATCTGGTTGGATGTGGAGCTTGCTTTGTAACTTATATTTCGAACTAATATTATTTTTATGTGATATTATATGTAAAAATAAACACTTTTAAAAATTTAACTGCTTTGTGATCGAAGTCTTTTTCGCCTGGGGGTTTTTTTATAGAGGGCATTTTTTGAGTGAAATGAGCATTTTTTGGCACAATGAAAATTTTGTTGTCTCAGATTTGGCTGAAAATTTTTACTCGGGGTTATTGAGGCCAAGGAACACGATTTTCATCATAATATTCAATGTTTTTCGGGTGGATTCTGAGATACAGTATACCGTCTTCAGAATCCGAATTCTGGAGGGTGTTACCAGAAAATTACAAAAGTGGTATCATTCGATAGCTTTGAATTTGGTGAGTCAGGAAAACCCAAAGTAAACATTTTTAACGCTTTTTACGATTTTATAAAGCTTAAAGAAGGTAAAAAATGAATTAAAATTGCACTAATCGGGCTACAGTATCCAACAGAATCCGGAATCCCAAATTTCTAATTTAGCATGCGTTTTTATATTGATTATATGTAAAAATAATAAATACTTATAAATAAAGCCCGAAATTTCTATTTCGGGCTTTATTCTTGCTTTTTCACAAAAAAATCAAATTAAAACAACTTTTTTTTCTTTCCGAAATATAAATACCTAAATTATTTTTACGCAAGAATCGAAACAACAAAGGTACTTCTTTAGTTTGTCCCCCCCATCTCAAAAATTTTTTTTTTCATTCATAAAAACAACCGCTCATTACTCCCACCCGCCCACCCTTTTAAATTCTCAACACAAGCTCACTGTATTTATGCAAATTTGTGAATGAAAAAAAAATGGGGGGGGGGACAAACTAAAGAAGTGCCCAGATGGTCACAACCTACAGTATCTCAAAATGCTGATAATATTAACAACGATAATAATGCTGGTGTAGTAGTGTTCCATTCCCTCCCGTTCCCGCCGGGATTCCCGTTTCCCGTCTCGTAAAATTCCCGTAATCCCGTCCCATGGTCCTAAATTCCCGTAAAAAATGACTGAAAAATTTTCGTTAAAAATCGCGTATTTTCTTGAAATTATATTTTTTAATTTTAAAATGCAATCTTTCAAAAATCCAAAATTCTTTAAATTATTTCATGGATTTAAAAGTTGTAGGGCAATAACATGAACGTCAAAATTTTCTTCAAGAATCATCCAATCTGGTTCAATATTTAATTGCTTCCAAAAATGCCAACATTTATACAATTTTTTAAAATCCAAAACAAATCCATAAACAATTTTTTTATTATTAGCTTTTTGACAAAGCCATTTTGGATTTAATAAAATAAAATCAATAAATTGGAGTTTGAAATTTCAAAAATCTGCTTTGAATTGTAAATGGAAGATTTTGGAATGAAAAAAATTCTTTTTTTGAAGAACGACGAATTTTTTTTGCTTTAAAAAATCAGTAATAATAATATCGCAGAAAAAATAAATTCATAGTCCAAAAATATTTGTCGAAACAAAAATTATTTTTAAAGATATCAATTTTTGAGGATTTTGATGCCGCCATGATGGATTACAATTAGAGTTGCCGTTACCCCCCCCCCCCCCCCCGAAAATCGAAAAAATCGGGGACGGGGACGTCCCCGAAATGCAAAAACTTTCGGGGACGGGGAAACGGGGATCCCCGAAAATCAAAATCTTTCGGGGACGGGGAGAGAAAAATTTTGAATATTTTTAAATTTAAAGATTCAAAAGTAGTAAAAATCGTTTATTATGTACAGTAATCATTAAGGGAGCCCTAGTTGGATAATTTTTTAGTGATTTTTCCTTTATTATCGAAACTTTAATTTTTTCGGGGATGAAAATTTTTCGGGGACGGGGAAACGGGGATCCCCGAAATGCAAAAACTTTCGGGGACGGGGAAACGGGGATCCCCGTTCAGGGATCCCCGCGGGGAAATCGGGGAAACGGGGGGGGGGGGACGTCAACCCTAATTACAATGGTACTTTAAAATAAAATATAATTTTACCAAAATTGAGTCTTTTCTTTTGGAAATTAAATCGTGAAATTTTGTATAATAAAATGGTCCAACTAAAAATATCCAAGTCGAATAAATCCAATTAAAGTTGCAAACAATGAATTTACTAAAATTTTATAAAATGAATCAACGTTAAAATTATTAATTTGTTTAATAAAAGATGGTAACAAAAAAAGAATGGCAGAATCCGCTAAAAAATAATAAAAATTATGTAAACGGTTTTTAAAATTTAAAAACTTTATGTTTCATCTGAAATTTGTAAATAACATTTTTCTTACATAATCCGAAAATAAATTTTGCAAAAATTAAGTTTTAGCTATTTTAAGATTAATATTTTCTTTAAGGGAAAATTGAACAGACATCGACAAATTGAATACAGAAAACGAACTTGGGTTTTTGTTTCCAAAATTGATGTTTCCCCCTATAATTCTTGACAAAGAGAGCTTCGGTGTTGGCTGTTACAGTATCCTGATAGTTGAAAAATTTCAATCGAAGTATTTTTTGTTACAAACAAAATTTTATCATAAAGTTTTTATAATTAATAGCAAGCTAATTAAAAACTATAGAACTAAAAAACTTTTTAAATGGTGCAAAAGTAAGCGTTTCTTTTAGAAAACAACAGTGTTACAAGAAGATAGTTTTTTTTAAATGAACATTACCTTGGAACAATGGTAATAGTATAGGGTTAAAATTTTAAAAATCTTTGTTACTGTAATCTTTAAAAATACTAAAATTCTTCTCCAAATTTTTTGCGTTTCTTCTTTTTCTAATTTTTTCCTTATTCATAAATGCAGTAGTTTGTAATAAAATGTTTATTTAAAAGCTTTTCTGGTAATTCCAATTTAATTAAAAGAATCTTACAAATTAATTTCGATCAGTTAAATTCTTTGAACTGTAACATGCAGTGCAGATCCAAACTTTTTTATGCATGAAAAACGAATTATGAAATTTTGCTTAGCTTTTTCGATCATTCTTAAAAATTAATTTCAAACTTTTCTATGTTTTTGCATTTCACATTTAATTTCATTGTTTTCAGCCGTTGCAGCGGTTTACAAAAAAAATATGAATTCTTTCAAATTTTTTTTGTTTTTACTCTTTGTTTTGGAATTTTTTCTCAACGCTTTCAATGGAATTTATTTGATGGCACACAAAATGGGAATGCAAAAATGGATAAGTTGGATAATGTGGCATCTGATGGTGAAAATTATGTACAAGAAGGCAATACTGTAAAATTTGTTCGAGATGGAGAAAAAGTTGGACATGAATTAACAAATGATGAATTAAAGTTTAAATTTTGCTCTGATGGATGTTTGGATGAAAAGTAAGATTAAAACCAGGGATTGAAAATGAGGCCGGCCGGCCTCGGCCCGGCCCGGCCCCGGGCCGGGCGGGCCTTTGTAATTTTGGCCCGCGGGCCGGCCGGGCCGAGAAAATTCCGACGACGGGCCGGGCCGGCCGTCAATTTTTAGGCCCCGGGCCGGGCCGGCCGACTTTTTCGGCCCGATGTTCAATCCCTGATTAAAACAGTAAAATGTTTTATTAATCCCACAGTTTTTAGAGTTATTGTTTGCAAAAACAGCTCTGCTTTTCACTTTAGTCAGTTTTGTATATTTTCTCGTGTACTGTTTACTTGTATATTATTATTTGTTGGTTTTAATAAATATTTTATTATTTATTTCAACTGTAACAATTTATTTATTTTACATGCCTTACGCATGTTTTCCGATTTATTTTGTGTTTATTACTTAGAAATCACAGAAAACCTTAAAAATAGCTTAATTAATGTCGTATATGACATTTTTTATGGTTATAACTATATAAAATTTATAATATTAAGATGTATTAAAAAAATTTTCTTTTATGGATGAAAGCATCATTTTTGAAAAATCGGGAGATTTTGGGAGATTTGCGGGAGATCTCCCGGGAGAATCTCCCACTTTTTTGATCTCCCGGGAGATTAAACAACCCTAGACAAAATTCATAAGCTTTTTTTTCAACTCTACTTTGCCTTTATTGTGAAAAAAGAAAAATTTTTTTTGATTGATAAAAATTTGAATAAATGTATTTGAATGAAAATTTTCAACTTTCATAAAAATTCATTCATTGTTTTCATTTTGCTGCAATTCCATTCTTCCATCAACTGACTCAAATTGTTTTTGTCGCGCATTTTATTCTTTTTGAAGCAGCAAAAATCAAAATGAATTTATTTACTGTTCTATGGTATGGTGCTTCAGCTTTTTTAATTTTTTTTATTTCTCCATTAATTGGATGTGGTGGAAAGAAGCCTGCTGCTGCTGGAGCTGATGGAGCAGTTGGTGCAGATGGAAAACCAGCAGTTCCAACGAAAGCCTGTAATACAAAATCTGGGTATGTATTTTTTTCTTGTTTTGGGATGTATTGTTGAATGCAAGCCAATGTATAATATTTTAATATACACAATCACTTGCATTTATAGACTTTCAAGCGTTTTTACAGTTTTCACAAAAGTTGTAAACACAAAAATTTTACTCATACATATTTGTAGACTTTTAAAAACCTTCGTAAATACTGTAAAAACGAATGAAGGTCCACGATGGCAATTCGTCAAAATTTGGGGATGTATACTGTTTCTATTTAATTAAACTTCTTTTTTAGGCTACTCAATGATGATCCTGACCTTAAAAGTGATTTACTTATGGCAAAACCTGCTGGTGGTGGTGCTGCTGCTGCTCCGGCTGCTGCCGCACCTGCTTCTGGTGCTGGTGGTGGAGAAAAAGAACCAAATGCCGCTGCGCCTGCTCCTGCTTAAAAAAATATTGAAATTCTACTTTATTTTGAATCTGTTGATTTAAAA
Source organism: Panagrolaimus sp. PS1159 (assembly GCA_963922195.1). NCBI lineage: Eukaryota > Metazoa > Nematoda > Chromadorea > Rhabditida > Panagrolaimidae > Panagrolaimus > Panagrolaimus sp. PS1159. Next base: position 58,645 of record CAWUHW010000012.1, on the reverse strand, counting down.
ATTATATATTTCATCATTTTGTACTTGTAAAAAATTAATAAAAAATTATTACTGACGATTTTATTTTGTGATTTTTGAAGTATGAATAAAAATATGTATGTATTCATTTTTACATTTTTTCTTTCAACACTTTTTATGGGTTCCTTTTTTCCTGTAAAAGTACTTACTTGAGACAAAAGGTTATAAAAAAGAAGAAAAAGATGAAGTTTCAGTTTTTTTTAAATATTCTTCAATTTTTGTTTCAATAAAAAACTTCCGCTTTAACAAGTTTTGTCTTCTTTTTTTCAAGTATTTTTTTTTGCGGTTTTTTAAATTTAAAGATTCATAAAAAAAGGTAGTAAAGTTTTGGCAATTTTCCAAATTTGTGTTCCATTTTTTGAATCTATTAACCTTTTTTTTTTTTGATCACCGTATATAGCTGTTACAAAAAGACACATCCCCTTCGTTTTACTCGAAATAAAAAAGTTATGACTCTTTTAAGTTTTTCTTAAAAAACGGTGACCTTTGTTGTTGCAAAAAAAAAAGAAATAAAAAACCGCAAAAAATTTTTAATTTTGTGATGACAAATTTCCGTTCCAGAAAAAAAAAGAGAGAGTCAAAATTGAATTTTATGCAACTTTTTTTGAGTGATTGTTCCTTGTTTTTAAAAAAGAGACTTTGAATGACTTCAACCAAAATCATGTGTTTTCATTTTTGTCCTCGAAGAAAAAACTCATTTTTGATGTTTCAAAACTTTTTTATGATTTTAGTAATTACAATTTTTTTTTACACTTTTAATCTGGAAACTTTTTTCTACGATAAGTGTTTTTCTGTTTTTTTTATTAAAGAAGGTGAAGCGGTTTTTTTCTGTGATTCTTTTTTTGACCCCATTTAGATTCAAAAATGGGAAAGAAAAAAGAGAGGCAAAAAAGGAACACTTGTTTTGGAAGAAAGTTGAATGGTGGGAAATGAATGACACAAGGAGAAGCATAATAAACGCTTTTTCAAGTTAAAACTGGCTTTTCTGTTGTAATAAAAATTTTGCAAAAAATAACTAATTTATTCTCGTTTGTGGTTATTGTTTTTAGTTTTTTTGAAGGCACCTACTAAAATGCGGAAGCGATAGGCAAAAATGTACTAAAAGGCGGTAGCGGTAGTAAAAAAAATTTTTTTAATGTAAATGTCGATTCTATCCGGAATTTTATGCTGATTCTGAAAATTGAGGCCAATTTTTGTTTAAGTGGATTCTGAATCCTTTTTTTTTACTACCGCTACCGCCTTTTAGTACACTTTTTACTACCGCTACCGCATTTTAGTACATTTTTTTGCCTACCGCTACCGCTACCGCATTTTAGTAGGTGCCTTTTTTGAACGAAGCAAAAAACATTAAAAACAAAAAAGAAAATCGGTAACACTTTTATGAACTGAACTTTTTGATTAACTTCCTTTTTTTAAACCTTTTATTTTTGAATTGCTTCCGTATTTTTTTATTGCAACTTTTGCCTTTTGTTCTTTTTTGCAGAAATGTCAAAGATATCAAAATTAATGTGTGTCACTTAATTAATTATTAATAATCATTTTAACAAGCGATAATAAAAGGAAAAGTTTATAAAAGTGTGACTAACAAAGTTTTATTAAAACAAATAACACTCTTTTTTGTTGTTAAATTTTAAAATATAAAATATCACTTATTTTGATTATTTTAAATGTTTTTGATCATAAAAGAATATCGTTTTTTTGTTTTTTTGTCTATTATTCTTCAACTTTTTTTTGCCGTGCAATAAATCAAAAATTTTTTTGCGGTAATTTAATTTTTTCCTTTATTTCCAGTGTCTGTAATCAATCTAAATTATATATTTATTTTGAAATGCTGCTTTTTATATTTGAGCCACGCTTTATACTTTCGCTATTTTTTTAATGTTTTCGTTCACTTTTTTCAAATCGAAAAACGCAATTACTTTTGCCTATAAATTTTACCCCCAAATCATTATTATTATTATTTGCCTTTTTTCAAGAATAAAAAAATACCTTTGTAAAATAAAAAAGTTTTTGGAAGCAAAAAAAGGGCAGAAACAATTCTTGTAAGTTTTATGAGTATTTTTTTCTTGAATAAATTGGCGGAAATAAATGTGGAGAATAAAGAAGAATAAATAAAAAAATGGGTGATGGAAATACTTAACTTTTTTAAAGAAAGGTACAAACTTCAAAATTGCTGCAGAGAGTATATCTGACCTTCTGATTTCTTTTTGAAAATGAATAAAAGAAAAGTTTTTGAGATCCTAATAAAAAGCCGTTTTTAGAAAATTGTTTCGATTTTTTTGTTTTTTTTGTTGCAGTATTTTAGAGGGCGATACTAATGAGCTTTCGTTCGAATTTTATATGCACATTTAAAATGTTAAATTTTTTTTGAAAAACGAATAAAAAATCGTCTCGGATTAAAAAGCAGAATTTCCTGACAATTTTTTTATCAAGCTTTATGAATCAAGGACATTGAATTGAATGTGTACAAGATTTTTGAGTTAGGGAAATTTAAGGACAGTCTTCAGATTTTTAAGAGTATTACGGTATTTTATTTTTAAAAAGAGCTTTAAACTCCATAAAAGTATAACAAATAATTTTACGAATTGCTTAAAACTTTATCATAGTTTCTGCTTTTTCAAATTTTGAGGGCTCTTTTTTAAACCTTGGTCGTCTGCAGTCGTGTTCAGCACTTTTTTCTCCTTCAGACGACCGATTCCTATTTTTTTCCTAAAAAGTTGTATTTTTTTTCTTTGTCTTGGTTCTGTATTCAAAGGTCGTCATTACTTTTTCTGTGAATTATTTGTTGATTTTTTTGCAAAGAAAAAACTTTTTATCGAAAAAAGTTACGGTGTTACAAAAAATCTTTTTTTATGACCACAAATATTTTTCCTTCTTTTTTTTATTACAATTACAAAACCATTGATAAAAAATTGTCCATTCTCATTTCCTTCGAATACTATTTACTCCAAAAAATAGTTTAATGTTTTTAACACCTTTTTTTTGATAATTCTTGATTGATAAATTATGTGTGATAATTGTTAAAACTCCATAAAAAAATGAATGGAAATAGAGAAAAATATATATTTTTTCAGTGTTCCTTGATTTTTCTAAACTATATTTGTATACTTCTTTTTTCTGATATATTTATTTTTGAAAGCAGCGTTAAATATTACGTATTCGTTTTTCTTCTTCCTTTTTTTTGTGTTCCACTTTCTTGTTTTTTTCTATTTCCTTTCTTGTGGCGTCTATGACTTCTTTTTTATTGTTAGTCTTCCTTCTTCTTCTTCTTCTCCGGATGTTGTCCCCTTCTTTTCTCAAACAAACGTGCTTTCATTTATATTTTTTATATTACTATCACTACTATACTATTACTTAACTCTTTTTCCGCTTCCTTCTTCTTTCATCTTTTTAAAATCTGCGTATCCTTTTTAAAAAAAAAGATATTTATTTGTTTTTTTTATTAACAGTAAATGTTTTTCTTCCTTTTTTTATAGAGCTGCTTTTTCCGTTAAAATTTATTATCAAGTTTAATCAAAATTTTTTTTTACTTTCAAAAATATGTTTACTGTGTTAATGAAATAATAACAAACTTTCTTAATTTTATTGTTTTTTTATTATTACAAATATTGTTTTTGGTGCCAATCATTTTGTTAATAATTATTGTGTATTGTTTTGTGTTGTCTTCGAAAAAGTGTCTATATCAATTTCTGTTTTACAAAAAAACTCATGTCAAACTTTTCTTAAGTTGTGATTAAAAGCGTTTTAACCGATTTCATGTGACACATTTTGCTTAATGAACCAGACAGAATTACTATTGTTAAAAAAATTTAGGTGTTTTTCTTCAACCTTTAATATTACTTTTTTCACGTAAAACTTTCGGGAAAAAAGGAAACCGTAGCTTTCGAATTTGATAAAACTTTAATTTTTTAAAGATTAATGATTTACGATTAAAAGTGATAATTAAAAAAAAAAGATCAAAAAATAATTCTAAAAAGTGTTCCGTTTTTTGCTATTTAAAAAACTGTGTTTATTGCGATAAACAAATTTTAACGGAAAGCAATGATCACAGTCGATTCTATTTTTTTGGGTGCAAAATTATGTTTTGATTCCCTCCTTCACCCTTATTTTTTTGAGGTTATTATGTTTGAGTTAAATAGGATTTCATGAACTTTTTTGAACCTTTTTGAACTTTTTTATTGTTAAAACTATGATCTGAGTTTTGATTTTAACTTATAAGTGGATACTGTAAATTAGATGATTCTTTTTCAAGGAATTAACCTTGAACTTAACTGTTTACATTCAACCCTTCCGTATTCTATTGTCTATCATATTTTGTCTACGTCCTTAAAAATGGCATATTTAAGGAACTCATTTTTTTATTTAGAAAAAATTTGAATATTTGTGTTTTTATTACCTATTCTTCTATCAACAATCACACAAAAACTGATCTCCATTAATTTTTAATAGACCCCTTCTTTTTTCTTCATTTTTTTTTCAGAGATGGCCATTTCCGTCAGGTTTTTTTAATGATGTCTCCTGCTGGCTGGGCTTTATATAAATGTGGTTAAACTCTGCTGTTTCCGTTTTTTTTTTCTCTTTTATTCATTTTTAACATTTATCACGCCGACGACGACCGGCAGAAATCAACAACAGCAAATATAAATAAAGTAGTAACATTGATACTGCTATTTCTGCTGCTGACAATGAACTTGCGATTCCTTTTGATTTTGATTACCCCCTTTAAGGGGCGATTTTTATGATATTGTGTTTCAAGTTTTTTTTTCCCATTTTCCGTTAAAGAACTTGAGAAAAATAAAAAAAAACGAAAGATACAATGAAGTCGCTCTTTTTTTCGATGTCCTTCGATTAAATGGTTTTTTTTTACCTTTGATTTTTGTCAATTTTAATGAGAGGGGAAATGGGGACTGGGGTGACTAGACTGTAATCAGTATTGTTTTGTAAGACAAAGTCGTTGCAAAATAAAAAAAAAAGAGCGGGGAGAAAAAAAATACAAAAAAGCGTACAAAAGTGTACAAATTTTTTGCTGTTTGATTAAAACCGGAAAAACTTGGCCTAAATTGATTTAATGAAAGAATTAAGTGATTGGGAAAAAAAGATTAGGCGTTGTCAATTGTAATTGTAGTAAAACTTTTAAAAAGCAGAAGACTGTCTGTCTGGTGTGGGTACTGTATATGATGGTCAGCTTTAGGGAAAAAAATTTTATAAATGAGATAAAGTACAAAATCAATAAAGATGGGATTTTTGACACATTTGATAGTCGAAAAATCATTGAGAAACTTTGAGTGTTTTTTGATTTTTTGCAGAGACCAATCAGATAAAAGATTTAAAAGATCCTGTTTTATAAAAGTTTGAATTTTTTTCAAGATATTGCTATTTTTAATTAAGATTGGTCCAAAAAAGCTTAGTTGTATTAATTAGTTTCTATTTCTTAGACATTAGCAATAGAGTAAGTATACCTTATTCTTAAGAAAAAAAGTTAAATTTTTGAAAAAAAAATACGTAAATATTTTAAAACAAAAGTTCTAAATTTCCGTTTAAAACCAATAATTATTTTATGGCCATAAAAAAGATGGCGGTAGGTAAGTAACATACCTTTTTTGTTTCTTTTGTTAAAATTTCAAACGTCCTCAAGAAAAAAAAACCCACGCGTTCTTTTTCGTAGTTTTTGTTCTTTCTTTCTCTTTTCTTTGATTCTCGCGCATTCAAAAATTTTGAACTACGTGCAACTTCTTTTAAAAACTCCGCCCTTTTTGAGCTCAAAAATTGAAGATGGCCGTTGGTAGCAGCAGCAGCAGTTCTCCTTCTTCCCTTTCTTTTACCCATCATTCTTTCACTTCTCGCCTTGTTTTCCAGCGATGATTACAAACATGAAACTCTTTAGTTGTCCCCCCTTTTGTCTTCGTCTCTCTTTTTTGGCCATCAAAAAAATAAAGAATCGAAACCATACCTCAATTTCCGCCACCACTTTTTTTCACAAAATGTTCTCCTCGTGAATTTACAACATAAAAAAAAGTTGCGCGGGCGATCAAAAACGTTAATTGTATTTTCATTTTTTTGCCTCGCCATTTCCAACCGCCAACCCTCACATGATTCGTGGTCACTGATCAGATGCAATCCATTAATACAATTTTTTTCATACCCTCACATGGAGAAAAAAATAACTCCGCCTACGCTCACATAAAAATTACATAATATTATTTTTTGGCATACTTGACATTCTTTTGAAGAAGCCCATCCCCCCTAAAATTGGATCCCCTGTTGAGTTTGAGATTTCCTTTTTAAACCCTGCCACAAAAAATTAAGAATAGCTTAAAAAAGGTTTTTTTCTAAAGTGCCTCATTCCTTATTTTTTTGAGGAGTCACGTTTTTTATTTTAAAAACAAGGTCAGTGAGTCGAGTACTGTTATATATTCATTTATTGTTTGCCCTTTTTGTTCACTTCCTTAATTTTTTTGGCACTTATGTACGTGTGTTTTTTTTTTTCACTTCTTTCATAATCGCAAAAAAACTTTTTTCATTTTAACCTTTAAATTTATTTGAATAACGGTTGCCTCTTCTTTTTTTTTTAAAAACTTATTAATTTTTTAGACAAATTCCGCTACAAAAAAATAAACGGCGTGTGTGGGGTTTTTGGATTTGAAGCTGAAAAAAAGAGGCATTTGAGAAGAATCTTTTTTTTTCTCTCTCTGATCCCTTCTTTTTTTATTCAATCACAGCAATAATAATCACACACTTTTGTTTATTTTTTTTTGTCAAAATTCAACAATGGGAATACAAAGGCTAATAAAGCCTTTAACATTTTTTATCTTTATTATTTCTTGCATTTTATTAATTCAGGTAAGCCTAATTTTTTTAAAAGTTTTATTTTTTGTTAAAAATAATTATTATTTTAACCTTTTTGAAAATTCATGCTTCTCTTTTTTTCCCTCTAAAAAGGGTGTCGTTATCTTTCACGGTCATCACGGAAATCCCCCCGTTTTTTTGCAAATTTTAAAGGGAAAAAAACTTTTTTTTGATTTAGTGGTATTGTTTCGAACTGTTATCAGCCTTCGGAAATCATTATCCTAAAAAAAGAGATGGTTTAAAAATCGATTTTTTCTAACTTTATGGAATTCAAAGCTTAAAACTATTTTTGCATTCGAAAATTAGAGTGATAAACTGGATTTTGGGAATTTAAATGTAAATCCCAGATTTAACCTACTTTAATGATTTTTTATAAATTTGAGTATATAATATACCATTTAGCTACTGCAATATGAGGCTTCTATATTTTAATGCTTTCATATGCTTTTTGATAACTTTTTTTTATTTGGAAGTGTTACTTTAGCATTTCACAAAATTTGACCAAAAAATATATTTTTTTTCTGTAAAATCAAATTAAAAAACCACATGGTAAAAAAAATTTAATTTTAACTTTGAAACTCGTATTTTGTTTCGAACATTAAAAATTTAGTTGTTTTTTAATTTTAACCTTTTTTTTCATTGCGTCATATTAAAACAACAAAAAATAAGAACCCATTTTCTTTTTTTCGTTTACCTAAATTTGATTATATTCTGATTGATTTGAATTCGCAAAAAAAAATGAGTCTCGTGTTTTAATTTTGCAACAATTTTTGGTTACCTTAAAAAATAATTTAAAAAGTTTAACATAAATTTTATTGATTTTTGTTTTTTGTTCTTTGGAATAAGAAAAAAATTGGGTTTAAAGGGTTTGTAGTTGGGCTTAAAATTATTATGTAAGAAAGAAAAAAAGAAGCAAAAAAAGTGTGAAGGAATCTTTCTCTTTTTTTTTGTTGATTATTTTTGATCACCGGAAAAAAAGAAAGAAGAAATTGAGACGACCGCGCCCAAAAATAAAATCTTTTATTTGAAACATTTAATGTTTTTGTATTTTTCTTTTGTAGAAAAAATAATTATTTAAGAAAGGAAAAAATTTATGAAGCAATAATTAATATTTTTGAGGGGGCTTTAAAGTTAATTATAAACGTTGAAATCATAAAAATTCTTTGCAAAATTTCATCATGCATTTGTTATTTGAGACTCTTTTTGCAAAATTTGAGAAAATAGTTCATTAAACTTGAACTTATAAAAAGCTGTTTTTTTTGTGTTCGTAATCCTTGAATGTCAAGGTAATCAAAAATTACCTCATTTTTTTGAGTAAGTATTTTCTCTCACCCTTCATTTTATTTCATACAATATTGAGTTTGTACAAAAGAAAAAATGTTCCTGACCCTAATCTTTTTCGATTTTGACTCAATTTTTAAAGGACTTTCATGGAGTTATAACTTATAAGGAGTTATATAAACATATACTCGGGGGGTCAAGTCCATGAAACCCCTTTTCTTTTTAAAACTATTACAATCTCCCCGTTCCGCTGCTGCTGTTTCTCTTCTTTTTTCTCGCCTTTTTTTACCACAAAAAGAAAACTTGAAAAAAAAGAAGGTATAAACGATTGTCTCTAATTTGTGGCGGCGCCAAATGTGATGAAACGATTAAATTTGACTTTCGCTTTTCTTTTTTTCTTTCAATTTTTTCCATTCATTCATTTTTTATTTATTGAAATATCAGAAAATTGACCTTGAAAGATCGCCACTAGAAATCTTCTTCTTCTTTTTTTTACATTGTTGACAAAAGGCAAGACAAGACAGGAAAATAAAAGAGAGAGAGCAAAATACCATTTTTTTGTTGTATTGGACAAAACAGAGGTCAGCTTTTGTAAAGAAAAAATGATAAAAAAAAGTGGTTTAAAAAAGGGAAAAAAATTTAAGGACAATTAAACATTGCATTTAAAAGTTTAAAAACAACCAAAAATCAAAAAATAATTTTTAGACCTCAGAATCAATTGTTAGCTTTTTTACACCTGAAGATCTCAAATACACATTTGGAGTTGATCATTTATCAACTGGTAAAAAAATTTATATCATTTTTAAACATTTAAGTAACATTTTAAACATTTACAGTCCCAAAACATAAAATAGTATATCCACGAACATTTTATGGGAATAATGGAAAATTGGAAGGAATTGTTGTGAATATTGAAGGAAAGGAATTAACATTAGATTTTCAAAGTGTTACAAATGAATTAATGGCAGATCATGTAACAATTGTTGAAAGAAATAGTGAAGACGGTGGAGGCTCACTACAATATGTTCAAAGAAATATTGATGATTGCCATTATCATCATATCTCAAATGAAACATATGCAGCAATTAGTGATTGTGATTTTAGTATTGTTCGTTTTTTTCCCTTAGAACGAAAATTCAAAATTACAATAACTCTTTTTAGAAAGGAACAATTATGAGACCTGAAGGAATTTATGTGATACATCCGATTCCAGAAAAACATATGGGCAGAGTTAAACGTTCATCGGATGGAACTCCCGCACATATCATTTATAAACGTGAAGCAATTGTTGATGATTTTTGTGGACTTGATAATACAATTACATCAGAAGAACTTCTTGAAGATGAAGCTGGAATTCATGAAGATGTTTATGTTATTGGACAACGACTTGCAAGGGAAGATGAACTTGTTGTTGAACTTGCAATTTTTGTTGATGAACTTTTATGGCAACATTTTAATTCAAAATATGGTGGTTCTGCATGGACAAAGCTACAACAGTATTCCCTTACAATGTTAAATAATATTCAAATTATGTATCGACAACCTTCTGCAGTTCCAAAGTTAACATTCAGAGTTGTTCGATATGAAGTATTTAAATCACAACCATCTGCAATGGCCCCACATTTACATAGTCATGGACATGCACAAATGTATTTGGATCGATTTTGTAAATATCAGCGATCACTTGGTATTCGAGATTGGGATCATGCTTTACTTTTAACTGGATATGATATTCATCGAGGATCAGGTTCTCGGTCAATTTCGGGTATTGCAAGACTTGATGGAATGTGTGATTCATGGAATACATGTTTGTAGCTCTCTATTAAAAATTTTAATTTAAAGTATAATTTTAGGTACATTGGCAGAAGGCCTTGATTTTACTTCTGCATTTATTGGTACACATGAACTTGGACATTCTGTTGGAATGAGACATGATGAACCATATTGTCAAAGTAAATTTATTATGAGTTCTTCACTAGGACCTGGAAAAGTTACATGGTCAACATGTTCCCTTCGAGATTATCATACATTCTTGACAAGACTTGAGTAAGATTTTAACAAATTTGCATTTCGAAACTTTACAAATTTGTTTTAGTTCAAGAAATAAAAATTGTTTGAGAACAACAAATTTACGTGAAAAGATGCCAATTAGTGGAAGATTGAAGCCTGGACAAATTTATGATGCAAATATGCAATGTCAATTAATGCATGGATATGGATATCAACAAGTTACCCCACGACAAGATCATTATGATGGAATTTGTTATATGATGTGGTGTGGGCAATCAACATTTGGCCGAATTATTACTTCACATCCTGCACTTGAAGGAACATTTTGTGGACAATCTAAATGGTGTCAACTTGGACGATGTGTACCATGGAGTGGATCAGTTTCTGATTTAGTTACAACTCAACCCCCTCCACCTCCTCCACCACCACCAGCTCCAACAACATATATGCCAAGACAACAGCCTCCATCAGTTTGGGCAACAACAACTCCAAGACCACCACCACCTCTACCAGTTACAAATGCTCCTCGGCCTGCAGCAAATGCACCAACGGTTAGTCGATGGGGTCGTAGAAAAGTTTATTTACAGCCCAAAAAAGCTGCCCCAAAAAATTTTGATAATTTTCCATTTCGTTTTCGTCGAAGACTTCGTCGACGAAGACTTTAAGCTCATCCCTTCTTCTTTTTACCCCTTTAAATATTTCTATAAAATAGCTTCCATTTTTTTGTTTGCCATTATTTTTTGTTTTTGTTTTCCACACTTTTTTCCTTCAAAGTGCCACACTTTTTCTTGTTTCAAAACAAAGCATGACAAAAGCTGATCTCCTGAAATCTTCCGACATTACGCTTCTTCAATTGCTGCTGCAATCATCGACACTTATTTTTCCGTTCATTTTTTTTGTTTTTTTAAAAAAACTGTGAATTTATTACACAATTTTGGGACAAATTTTTTTTAATTCTTTCAAACTCTTTTTAATTCATAGAATTTTGTCCCAAAACTGTTAATTTTGTATTTATGTTTTTAATCTGTTTTATTTTTGTGTATAAAAAAACAAAGTTATATTTTTAAAAACTCCTAAATTCTCTTCTATAATAATTTTCTCACTTTCAAATCTCAAACACATCAAAAAAAAAGATTTGAAGAATATTTCGATGAAAAAAAATAGTGAGAAAATGGTAAAAGAGATTTGAAAAGGATAGAAAACTAACTAACTTTGATTTTAAAATGTGTCCTTTTAATTCTAACTTTAATATTATTTATGTTTCTTTGGTTAAAAATAACATTGCTTTAATTTTGTTTGGTTTCTTTGGTTTTTGCAATCACTTTTTTCCTTGCTTTTTATATTTCACTTTTTTGCATTGCTTGTTTTCTCCCTATTTTTTCTTTCCCAAAAACTTATTTCAACACAGCTCATTTTTTTCTCTCTGACATTTAAGAAAATGAACTGCGTTCAATTTCATAGAACCCCAAAAGTTTTTATAGCCTATAAAAATCTGTTACACAAAAAAAATAATATTGATACGGATATTCTTTCTCCCATTTTTTTCGCTCCACCCATTTCCGGCATTTCAGCTTTTTCGGTAAAAAAGAAAAAAAAACTTTTGTTAAAAAAGTCACAAAAAATTGAGACGGTTTTGTTTTAACAAAAATTGAAACAATCTAAAACACAAAAAAAAACGTAGTAAAACTCGTGAAAAAAAATTTAATTTTTAAACTAAACCGATTATACGAGTTTTTTGTTAGCCACAAAAGAATAGAGGAACCGAAAACACATATGTGTAAAAAAAGTTCAGGGGGTGGTAAATGAGAAAGGGTTGCATCCGGTTCAAAAAATTACAACAAACTTTTCTTTTTCGTGTAAAGTGACCTTTCATGACGTTGTTTTAAACAATAGAAGAAACACAAAAAAAGATATTAACCGGTTATATCTTTTTTAAAAAATAGGGGGCACCAAAATGGCGCCATCATTTATCAATATTATTTTTTTTGTAATTATCTTTTAAAAAAACAGGGTCATTAAAAGCACTTTTATAAATGATAGCACAATTATATTACATTTTTTTGCAAAGATTTTTAACTTTTGATCTTTGTTTTTATTTCAGAAAATCAATGGACAATGGTCAGGTTGGAGTTCACTTGCATGCCATTTATGTACATGCCCAAATGTTATGGGAAGTATTGGAGTTACCACAACTCGTCGAGCTTGTAATAGCCCTGCTCCTTTGAATGGTGGTGCAGAATGTGATGGAGCAGGTGTTCGAGGGCATATTTGTAATAAAAATTGTGGACAACAAAGTCTCACTGTTAATCAAGTAAATTGCCCGTTAAAATTTTTAAAGAAGTAATAATACCTTTTTAGTATATTACAAATGTATGTGCAGAACATAGACGTACAAAAGGTGATAATGAACTTACTGGCTCTGGAAGTCAATTAAATCGATATCCACAAAGAGCTTGCAAAGTAAGTTTTTTTTTGAACTTTTTAGACTTTATTTTGTCTATCAATTTATTTATTTAATGTGTCTATCTTGAAAGACAATTGTGTAATAAATTTGAACTAATCAGACAGAAGAGCTGCTCTCTTTTGACCAATTTTAAAATTCAATTTTTTTGTTTAGGTTTTCTGTGATGTTAAAACAGGTTCTGGAGGTCAAAGAAATTATCGCTTTTATGGTGACAATCTCCCAGACGGAACTCCATGTGGATGGGATCGATATTGTCTTAATGGTGAATGTCTTGTAAGTTATCTTCTTTTATTTTTTCGAACGGACATTAAAATAATAAATTTAAAAAATTTCATAGACACATAAAAAAATTGGGGAACACTTTTCTTTTGATTTTTTTTCATAAAAAGTTTCCGGTTTAATGGCGCCTTGAATTTACACAAAATTACTTTGTTTAAAATAATTATGTCACTTTGTTTTTTTTTTCATGATTTTTGATTGAAACAAAAACGTTTAAAAGTGTGATTTTAAAATTGGGTTTAAAAAAATTGATTGTGGCTGCTGAGAAACAACAATTGTAAGTTGGTTCACCATCCAAAAAAAACAAGGAGACACGAGACCTTCTCATTTTTTTGTCACTCGTCCAAGCAAAAAAAATTTTTGAACTATCAAATTAAAAAAGCAATGCATTTGAAAAAAGCAATTAATGAGAAAAAACAAGTTTTTAAGCGATTTTTAAATCATTTTTAACACTTTGGAAAATTTATTGCGAAATGTTCAGATACAAATGAGGGACGAAGTTATGTAATTTTAGAATTTATCATGTGATGATACAGCTTTGATTACCCGTGATCTTTCATGCCCATCAGAAAGATGCCCACTTTCATCGGCAGCCGCTCCACCAAGCGATATGTTAAATGTTCAAGGGCAATGGGGCGCATGGTCATTGTGGACATCTTGTACAGTTTCATGCGGATCTGGTGGAGTTAAACAAAGATCTCGAGCTTGTAATATTGCAAATCGATGTGAAGGAGCTGCTACCGAAAGAGTAGCATGTAATTCACAGGCATGTCCAATTCCATCTGCAACCGAACCAGCATGGAGTGATTGGACTTCATGGAATCAATGTAGTGTCAGTTGTGGAAGAGGTTCACAAGCAAGATATCGTCGATGTGCAACCCCACAAAATACAATCTCTTATATCTGCCCCGGAAAAACAATGGATATCCGAAATTGTGAAGAACTTCCATGCACATATAATTCTCCAAATAGTTTATCTGGACTATGGGGAATCTGGTCGGGCTGGTCAGTATGGTAATTTTAAAAACCAAACCATGTTTTTAACACTATAAACGTCTTTTTACAGCTCAGCAGCCTGTGGACCTGGAATTCAAACAAGACAAAGATTTTGTACACGGGAGCCATGTGATGGAAGCGGGACACAAAGAATGGCATGCAATCTTAGAGAATGTGCACAAACTCAATGGGGAACGTGGAGTGGTTGGTCGGCGTGTAGCAGGGCATGTGGAAAAGGACTTAAATCAAGATCAAGGTAATTTCGCCAATTTTGTTTATAGCACTTTAAATCTTTTTTTACAGAGCATGCCCAATTGTAAATGCATGTGCAGGGTCATCAATTGAACAAGCATTCTGTAATGAACAAACATGTACTGGTTCATTATCAACTGGAAGCTGGAGCGGATGGTCCGCCTGGGGACAATGTAGCATGTCCTGCGGAGCAGGAGTAAAGCGAAGAACTCGACATTGCCAAGGTGGAAGTTGTCCTGGAAATTATCGAGAATCGGTGATATGCAATGAAGGGCCATGTGCAAATTCCAATGCAAATTGGGGAGGTGAGACAACTTCTTCTACTCCTACTACCATTACTACCACAACAGAAGCACCAACAACTTTTTTATCTTTTACTACTACCATTTCTACTACTATTTTGTATCCTTCTTCTTCTACTACTTCTTGGGGGAATAATGGTGTTTTATCTTCTTCTTCGGCAAGGGAAAATAATTCGGAATTTACAAATACTAACACTAATATACCTTTAACACAATCTGTTACTACCACAATATCACCAGAAGCTAATCAAGCTTCTCGACTGAGATGGACATTACGTTCATCAAGTCGTGATTCAGTTTTGCCTTCAGGCAACACTTTTGAATTTTCACATTTTACTGCACCTCGTTCACCTTCAGCTTCTTCTTCTACACCAAAAAGATTTTCCTATATTAATGGAAAAGGCCTTTCATCTGCTAGAAGTATATCAGCTGCACAAATACTGTCTCAACGTCGAAGACTTTAAATGGTTTTCTGGAGACAAAAAATAGCTTAGAATTACTAGAATTTTAGCTTTTATGTTGTTTTTTTCCTTTTTTGCTTAATTCTTTTTTTTGTAAAAATTTTCTATGTTTAATGTTTGCTTACAGGCTGGGGATTTTGGTCTGGCTGCAACTCCATATGCGGAAATGGACTTCGAAAAAGAATGAGAAAGTGTTATGGTTCTGGGCAATGCACTGGAAAAGAACTTGAAAGAGAGTCATGCTTTATTCGACAATGTTAGCAACAAAAAAACTCATCTTTCATTCATCTCAAAAATATTTTAAGGTTATTATTTTAAATAAAAAAAACTTCAGTCAAAGATTACTCAAACGGGCTATTAAAAAGTATTTTTTTGTGTGTGCTTATCTCTATTCTTTTTTTGTTTTATGTTGAATTTCGCGCCAAATATCCCTTTCTTTTGCAACGATTTATTTACTGTACTTTTTGCTTAAATATTTATGTCTCTTTTTTACCTAAAATTTTTTTATATTTTCAAATAAAACTACGGTTTTTAATAGGTGTAAATAAAATTGATTTTGATTATTATTTGCTTTTTTTATTTTTTTTGTCGCCGAATACATACTTTTGCCGGAGACGCTCTTTTAAAAAATGTTCCTCACCAACATTCCTTCGTTTTTTCTTTTTTCTTCCATAAAATTTATAATAATTTATGTTTTATATAAATAAAGTTAAAAAAAACTTAAAACAAAATTATTGTTATTATTATCGAATTTCTTTTTTCTTCAATTACGTGTTTCATTTCATTTTCTTCCTCTTTTTATTATTCTTATTATGGTTATAAACCATTTTTCTTAATACTTTTATTATTATTATTTCCAATATAAATTTCTGTGATGATCTTCTGATTTTATGTGTGAAAAAATGGTTTTGATTTTTCCTGGTGCAAGTTTTTTACATTGTTTTTTAATAAAATAAAATAAAAATTATATAAATTCGTGTCAAATTTGAAAAATCTATTGCAAATTTACTTTAAAAATTTTGCTGAAATTTGAAACAATAGTTTTAAAGCAAGAAAAACAAAAATGTCGATTATCATCCTTTAAAAACCGCTTGTCCTTGTCCTGAACTCAATTTGGGCATCTTCATTTTTGACTACAATCTCACATGGATATAAACCTTATCCATATAACCGCAAACAATGATTGCTTTCTAATATTATCTTATCTTAGACACGTTGTAAAGCTGAACACAAGAATATCATTTCATTTTATTAAAATAAATTTATAAATAAATTTACGAAATAAAGTAAACCATACACAAATAAATATTACAAAAACATTATTATTAATTTTGATAATCACTTTTTATTAGAATTTCATTCTTTTGATTTTGGATCATCATTTTGTTTTTGAAGATTTTGAGCAGCAGCACGAATTTGTGAAGAAAATTTTTGAAAAAGTTTATCAATTTCTTTTCGAGATTCAATTTCGATGTCAGCCAATTTTTCTTCAATTTTTGATTGAATATATGCAATTTTTTGTGGTGGAAATTTTGATTGATTTTGATTTGAATTTCTTGGATGAAAAATTGGTGTCGGTGGTGGAAGCAGCATAGGTGGTGGTCGACGTCTTGGAGTTCTTTGTTCTGCATTTCCTTCATTGTCATTTCCTTCTTCATTTCCATCTTCAAATTCATATGAAAAATCATATCTTCGACGCTTTCGTGGAGTTTCATCAATTTTTTCATTATTTTCTGTTTGATTTGATTGATTTGATTCTTCTTCTGCTGCTTCTGCTGCAGCTGATGATGAAAATGTTGGAGTTTCCATTTCTTTTCTTTCAATTTTCTTTCTTTTGGATAAATCAAAATGATGAAAAAAAAGCAATGAAATAAAAATAAATTTTTTTTGCAAAAAAGTTTTGCATAAACTCTTTTTTTCACAAGCTTATGCCAATTTTTAATCTGTAAAAAAAGTTTGATTTACAAATTAAAATTGTTATTAAAATTTTATAACTTTATTAAAATATAAATTATGAAAGAGGACGTTTACAAACAGAATATTGTATTTTTTTATCATCACAAACTGAATATTTCCAATGCCGATAACCATTTAAATCATTTTGATCTGCATTAATTACTGCACATCTTGTCGTATTTGTTATTAAAGTTTTTGAATCCCAAATTGAATAATCCAATAAAGTTGAATCACTCCAACTCCATGAATTTTGATTTTCTTTATATTGATGTAATCCCATTAAAATTAAAATGTTCGAAGCATTTTTAGATTTTGTTTCAGCAATTTCTAAAAAGCCTTTTTTGAATTTAAAAAAATTGGAAAATCGAACCAATAATAAATTCATTTTCTTTAAAATCATGAATTGAAGCTAAATGTCCGCTTTGTTGCTGACAAAATGTTTCATCATAATAAAAATTTGTTGCTTCTTTTAACTAAAAATGAATTTGGTTTTTTCAAAAAATGATAATTTTAAAAGCTTACAAAATAGCATAAATTTGTTCGTTGAAAATATTCCCATCCTTTAACTTTACAGGGATTTGAGGTTTCTGTTGTTGGGGCAGCCGGAGTTGGACGTTGTGTTGTTGGGACATATTTAGTTGGTGGCGGTGCAGAAGTGGCAGATGGAGTTAAAGGTGGGGCAGTTGAATGAGGGGGAGTTGGTTTTGGATTTTCTGAAAAACTTTCAATTTAAAAATTGTTAAAGTTTTAAAAGGTTAGTCAAATAGTCAAATTTAAAGAGAGCGGACGGTACATTTTTTATTTAAACGTGATTTTTTTTGAAATGGCATGATTACAACTGTAGATAAAATAAATTTTTTTGAAAAACGTTACAAAATTTGTTACAATAATTTTGGAAAAAAATCTGTATTACAGAAACTTAAATAATTCTAACCTGAAACTTTCGAATAAACACAAACGGCTGGTTTTTCGCTATAACAAATTGAAGCAAACCATTTTCCACTTCCAACTTTTCCACTTAAACATCTTTCTTCTGTTGCATTTATTGGTTCCCCTAAATTCCAATTTTCAAAACCATTCAATAAACTTCCATCAACCCATTTCCATTGGTTTGGTGTAACTAAATTTTGTGCTCCAAGCCAATATGATTTTTCGCCATCTGGATCAAAGGTTGATTTTGTTGTTTCTAAAACAATTATTAAAAATGTAAAAAAAATTTATTTTAAAATTATTTTTACCCGAGATAAATTGATTAATATCTCCATTTGATACTGTAGCTAATGTAGCACCATATCCTTCACAAAATTCTTCAGAATTATAATAATTTAAGGGGAATTCATGAAAAATGTAACATCGATTATCTCCAAAAACTGATGATTCAAATCCCCATGGACAAACTTTAGATTTTTCATTTTTTGTTAGCTTTGAAATATTTAATGGAAGTGAAATTACAAATGAAATAGAAACAAAAAATAAGATTAATTTTAACATTTTTAAAATATGTTTTTTCAAAATTTTGGAGACCGCTTTTATTTTGTTTGCAAACGTAAGAAAATTTTAATGCATGTTTTTTCAGAACTGATAAAAAATTTTAAATTTTTAAAAATAGTAACATTGAGCTATTTTTGGGTGATAAAATAAATATTTATTTTTAGATTTTAGCAAAATATTTTTTCAATGTTCATTTTCGGTTATCAGAATCATTTTAGATGCCAAGATTCAAAAAAACAAAAATGATGTTTTGTTTTCAAAAAACAATTCTACAAAATAAGCTGCTGATAAAAGAAGACGTCAAAAGTTGCCTTTTAATAATTTAATTTATTCGAGACGAATAATTTCACTCAGATCTATAGATAAAACCCGTGGACCAGTGAGGCAATAGAAATAAAATAAAGAAAATGAAATAAATACAAAAAGTTAAATTGCTAACTAACATTAAAAAAAATAAATAAATTTACTTAATCTGAATATTTTTGTATTTTTTCATCTGTGAGATCAATTGTTGAAAGATGATTTCTAAGATGCTTCGTTGATTGATAATCGTGAAGTTTTATGTTCAAGTTTGTTAATATTGAAGAAAGTCGTGTTGAAAAATGTAGAGAATTAAATTTTCCTTTTGCAAAATGATTTGACCAGTAATATCCACCGGATCGACTTGAAAGAAGGACATACCGGAGATCAATATTTGAATTTGGATTTGAAACAAGAAGGTCATATGCGAGTGTAATATCTGCTACCGTTCTTCTTTGATGAAGAGATGTCATTTCATACAATTTCAGTCTTTCTCCATGAGTTGGGATTACTGTAGTTTGAGGATTATTTCTTCTGAACATCATTCTTGTAAAAGTTTTTTGTCCATTTTCAAGTTGTTTGATTATAGTTTTTTTTGGAAGATTAAAAAGTGGCGATCCATATTCATAAATTGGTCTAACATAAATATTAAATATTATTGTTAAAATCTTTTCATCTTTGATAATAATTTTTTTGAAAATGGAGTCATATTTTCTATTTGCATTTGTTGTTACAATATCCAATTGATCATTGATTGAACAGTCATTTTTAATATAAAAACCAAGATCTCTTACAATTTCTTTTCTTTCAATTTCAATATTGTTCACAGAATATATCGCATTTGGATTTGAAGGTCCGAATTGAACATGAAATGTTTTTGTAGGAGCAACTTTCATAGATTTTGATTCACACCAACATACCGGAAGAGGGGGTCAGAAATCTGACCCCACCGACCAACCGACCGGCGAAGCCGGTCGGAAAAAAAACGGGCAAAGGGGGGAGTACGTTAAAAATTCAGAATTTTGGATGAAAATTTTAGCACATAAAGTATTCAAAATTCTTAAATAAACTTCACAAATATTTGGTTTTTACTCTTTATACTACAATTTCCATATTTAAATGCATGCTTAAAACACTTTAACACTATAATTTATTAAAATCATTGAACATAATAGCTGCAAAATTTTTCAAACGCATGAGCTCATGCATGAGAAAAATTTTTTTAAAAAATTTTTAAACGGAAAACTAAAAAAGAAGCAAGAATGCATATAAGTAATAAAATTTTTTTATTGACTACACTTTTTAACATATAGAAAAGAGTAAAAATATAAGTGAGAAAAAATTATTACAGAATTTAAGTTTCAATAAGGTTTTTAATGAAAATGGTATCTCACATTTCCCACATTTCTTTCGTGTATTCATTATAAACCAATCTTGCATGGATTGGATCATCTTCCTCGTCTTCAGCGCCATATCTTGGATAATCAGGTCCACGAGGATTTTGAGCATCACTTTCTAAATGTCCTCTTGCTTTCCAATCAATTAAATACTTTTGACAATCAAAATGTTTTAATGGCAATAGTTTCAAACAACATATAGCTTCTTCTTTTATCCAAAAAAATGAAAAAGTATGGAGAAACCGCGCTCTGCATCACTGCTAAGTACACTTGCAGCTTGTTTTTGCAAGATTTTGTTGTAAAATACTTCCGCTGGAAGTTGGGTCCAATCTTTAAAATTTTCATAACCAAATTCAACTGCAACACTTTCAAAAAAATCATGAAGTTGAACTCCAAGTTTGGGGAAATTGATTTTCAATCGCTCGGTCAGCTGCTTATGCTTTTCATTTGCATTTGGGAAAATTAAGTTTATTTCTTCCCAAATCGACATTGATGGTTGTGGGATTTAGGATTTCAAAGTTATGCCAAAGTGGAGAGAGTTTTCCACATGCAAACATAAGTTTGAACAATTGCTTTCAGCGCAGATTCCTGAGTTGCAGCCCAATGAGTATCAAAAATACGTTTTAAAGCATAAAGCTTGATTTTCATATCTTCAGATGTTTCAACAAGGATGGCTTTTTGTTTGACACCAATACAAAATACTCTTAAAAACAAGTTACCGTTAGCTCCCTGCCATGCTACCATGCTTTTAATAGTAATTAAAATAATAATCGTAACAAATAAAATATTAAGTAATTTCATTTCATGTTTTAATATTTTTAACTGTTCAACTTTAATTTTTTCGAAATAAAAATAAAATAAGTAGCAAATGTAACTAATATATGACCAATGAATAAAAAAAGATATGACACAAGTGAAGTAACAAAGCAAAATATTATATTATATTATAAATTGAAGGATGCAACAAAAAAAAACAAACACCCGTCAAAGATAATATAGAAAAAGCCTCTTAAAAAATAAAATAGAGAAAATGGTGGGTGAAAAAAAATCGATGTCTAAAAAAAAGGTCGCCAAAAATATACGCAAAGGGGGGACTCTTTGGAAAAATGAAAAAATTAGAACCATAAATATACGCTAAGGGGGGACCCTTACGATTTAAGGGAAATTCGGCGGCCCTTCGGGCCGCCGAAAAATTTTTAACATATACCAAAGTCGAGCTCGCAAAATTCGCCCAGCATGACGAGGGGGACGGACCTCGGATCAAAAAATCTGACCCCCCTCTCCAGGTATGCACACCAATCAGATACTGTAGCTATAGCTTTTTGCATAACACTTGAATCAAAATCTTTAATAAAATATGAATAAAGTAGTTTCAGATCATCAGCAAATTTGAAATGTATAATTCCGTTAATGTTCTTTAATAGTTTGCTTAGCTTTGAAAAGAATATAATAAATAATATTGGTCCTAAAAATTTTCGGTTATCGGAATCATTTTAGATGCCAAAATTCAATGTGATGTTTTGTTTTCAAAAAACAATTCTACAAAATAAGCTGCTAATAAAAGAAGACGTCAAAAGTTGTCTTTTTTTAGCAATATTTTTTTGTTGTTCAAATGACGATATTACAATATATCGAAATTTATAAAAACAATAGATAACATAAAAAACAAAAACAGGAAAAATTACTCTGTGGTAAAAAATTGGTTGCTACCAAAATATTTATTGTCTAATTTTCTTGCGATTATCAGGAGATCTTTGAATCTTATAAACCACTATTTATACTTTTTGCTTAAAGCTATGAATTTTTTACTTTATATAAGACGGTAAAATATAAAAGTTTTCAAAACTTGACCAAAAATCACAAAAAAGCTTTTTTTTGTAAAAAAAAATTTTTTTCTGGAAACCTTTTTGAAATTTACGACTTAAGAGGTATTTACAAAAACGCTTCCAAACTGTAAGAGAAATTTACAGGTTGAAACATTTTCTGGGATAACCTTTTCGTTTGTAAATTTTTTTTACAATTTGGAACCTTTTCTTTGATAACCTTTCATATTGTAAGGAAAATTTACAAATGGAAAGGTTTTTAAATACAATCTTTTTATTTGAAAATGCATTTACAATTTTTCATCATCATTTTTTGTAAATGCCATGGCTGAAAATCGAACCTGAGACCCTCGGAGCAAAAAGCTAACGCGCTCACTACTGAGCTATTGAGGCAACACAGTTTGAGTGATAAAAATGCTAGATGACTCTTTGCCAAAAAAACAGAATGAATACTTTTTTATTTTTTTTTCAATGTTTTTTGGCCAAGGGTGATCTAGCATTTTTATCACCCAAACTGTGTTGCCTCAATAGCTCAGTAGTGAGCGCATTAGCTTTTTGCTCCGAGGGTCTCAGGTTCGATTTCATTTGCAAAAAATGATGATGAAAAATTGTAAATGGAAAAGGTTCCAAAACGTAAAAAAAAATTACTTATAAGAAGGTTTTCATAGAAAAGGTTGTAAAGTGTAAGGAAAATTTACAATTTAAAAAGTTTTAGCAGAAGAGGTTTTAAAACGTAAGGAAAGTTTACAACTTTGAAGGTTTTGATAGGAAACCTTCCAAAAGTTTGCAGAATAAAAGGTTCAAGCCAGTAAGATCTTGAAATGTAAGGAAAAATTTACAATTTGAAAGGTTTTTCGGTTAAAATGGCCCATTTCTGAAAACTTTTATATTTTACCGTCTTATATGCGGAAACACAATTTTGGATTGGTGCAAATGATTTAAAAATTTCAAATCAATGGGCATGGGAAGATGGACTTAAATGGGAATTTACAATCTCAACCAAAAACTACAGTACTTTCTCTTCTTAAGACCACGAAACTTCGAAATGAACAACTTAAAAATGCTGGAGCACCATTGTTTCCACCAAAAAGAAGATAAAATTTTGTAATTTTTGTTGTAAATATGAAATAACTTACATTTTTTAATAAAATATACATCAATGATAAAACTGTATAGCGAACTATATAGTATAAGATCACTTTTTAGACAAAAAAGGGGTCTTTTTTGATTGTAAAATGCAGTATTCACACAAAACATTTTTATTACCGCTTTTTCGGTTCAACATAAAAAATGGGCATTTAATTTCAATCAATTTTAAAGTCTTGAATTTTTGATTTTTTTGTATATGGTAGATTTATTGGATTATGTGTTATTTAAATACTATCAAATTTTTAAAACGATATTTTCTAAATTTTGTTTTTTTCGTTTTTGGTTTTTCTTCAAAATGTTTAAAATTTAGGAATCCTTTTTAACTTAAAATTGATAACAAAAATGTATTTACATTTCTTTCTTTTTTTAGTTTTTTCAATGACGTTAAAACTTTTCTGATAATTTTGCAGAAACAAAAAATTTGATAATAAAAAATGTAAACAAGGAAGAAGCTTAAAAAATATGTTTATTTTTTGAATTTAATCAGTTGATAATGTTTTTGTACAATTATGTATTTATAGAAACTCATTTTAATAGATTTTCAACAGATTTTCCATTTTTCTTTAATGTTTTCTTTGGTGAAAATTGCAGTGTTTATTTTATTTTTTAAAAGTGTTTTTTCACAATGTCCACTCGAAAGTTATATTGGATTAGATTCAAGATGCTATAAATTTTTTGATTTACCAATGAGTTATACTCGTGCATTGGATATTTGTATGAGACATAATGGAATATTGGTGAGTATTCCAAATGAATTGGTAAATACATATTTGAGAGGTAAGCGATTTAATTTTTAAATTTTTTTTTAAAAATTTTTTTAGGTGAAACAAATCGTCGTTTTTCACCATATGCGTTTACAAGCTTTTGGTTGGGAACAAATGATTTAGCAGTATTAAATCAATGGATTTGGCAAGATGGACTTGTTTGGGGTTTTGTTAAATGGCAAGAAGGACATCCGCTTCCTGATGATTTGGTACATAATTGTGGAGCAATGTGGTTAGAAAATGGCCTTTGGTTTTCAGCTGATTGTGCAGAAGAAAAGCCATTTGTTTGTACAGTTGGATTTTTACCAACTGAAGCACCGCATATCGACCCAAAGCCCCCAGCTGAAGAAGTAAAACCAACTGAACCTGTTGCACCACCTCCACCACCAGAAAATCCTCCAGAAGTTCCAGCAGATCCACCTCAACTTCCACCAGAAAATCCACCACCAGCAGCATAAATACTATTACCATAACATACAGTAATTATTATATGTATATAAAATTTTAAAAAAAACATTTACAATTAATTTTACAAATAATTAACAAAAGAAAATACAACATTATATTAATCTTCATGTACAAAATCATCATCATTGACGGGTAGCGGCCCTTCACCAGGTAACGGCTTCCGAATCCATTCTGGTTGAATTACAATCAAGAATACAGTAATCACATAACAAACCATTGAAAATGCAAAAACATTTCCAAAAAATAATATTGGACAAAATTCTTTTTGTACGGTCCAACATTTAACTGAAATAAAGGAATTAGATTAATCTTTAAAGCTATAAACATACATGCCCAAGCAGCTTTTTCACTATATCCAAGCATTGCAGATGTTAATGTTAACAATAATATTAAAATTCCGCCAAGTCGATGATATGGCATTGCTCTGAAAAATGTAGTGCAGTTAACCAAAAAAGTACAGTATCAACAATTACTTTTTTCGAAGATCCATTGAAGCATACGGTAAAGCATAAGTTAGAAATCCACCAAGAAATTGTAAAATAAATAACGAAAATGTTGAAATTCCCATCCAAGAATGAAAAGAGTATAAATTCGGGATTGGTGGTTTCGCATAATTATGTGAATCAAAAGCTGCCTAAAAAATATGAGTTTAATTTATAGCAAAAAATATATAAACAAACTTTAAGACCAAATGAAGCAAGAATAAAACCAGTAAATTGTAAAATTCCATGTGCAGCTTTTGTACGCTTTTTTGCAACATATCGACATCCTCGATAAAGTGTTATTGCTTCACCATTAATAAATATAAATGCAAAGCTCATAAACATTGGATGAAAATTAAATTCAAGTTGTGGCTCATCTTGCCATCCAACACCTCCACCATGTCCAAATATCCATGTTAGCAAAGAAATGAACATTGTAGTAGCAAAAATTTTTTGAATCCAATAAAGAAGTGTACAAACTTCATATTGATTATCGGTCATTGAAGGGTTCTAAAGTTAAATGTATAAAAAAGTATAAAAACACAAAAAACGGATAAAATAAGAAGCGTTAATAAAATCAACGTTTTTAAAAAAAGTAGAGTCTATCGATTAAAAAAAACGTTCAATGCTATAAAACACAAATATAAATCGTGGCCAAAAAAGCTGTGAAAATCAAATGAAACAATTTTTTCAGCAATAAACACGTTTATAAACAATAATAATTACCTTTAATTTAATTGCCTTCTTTTTTCGTTTGATTTTAAAAATATTTTCTAGATTTTGTGAAACAAAAGAATTTTGATCTATAAAAATCATTTGTTTTTACTTTTAATTTTCTTGGGAAAATTGGTTTTAAAAATTTTCATTTCATTAATTTGAATACAGTATCAAAAACTTTAGGAGAATATTAATTAAATTTTTATTAGGAGCTTTAAGATCCAATTTAAAATCTTTGGAATCAAAATCAAAATACAGAAAAAGACTTTAATAATTAAAAAAACCACGGCGGTTTTTAACAGACAAAAACTTGAATCTGTTAAAAAAGATAAAACACACGAAATACCCGAAAAATTACAGAAAGAGAGGGTATCCGGCCGGTGGTGGTCCAGAAGTTCTTCGAACATTTGAGATATTGCACACCCCGACCAAGATAGAGTTTTTTTTGTAGCAAAGAAAAATGAAGTAAAAATACGTTACTAAAAAAACAAAAGAAGAAAAATGGCTTGAAAAAACAATTGGAAATTAACAAAAAACAAGACCAAAACTATTTTCAAGCAAAGTTACAAATAAAGCAACGCATTAGTTGTTCCTGCATCTCACTGAGACAAATGATACAAAATATAAAAAAATAAATTATAATTATTTTAAAAATTAATACAAAGAAAAATTCAACAATAAGTTAAAAGCACATAAGAAAAAGAGACTAAATTAAGACAGATAAGTTTTTAAAGTTCATCCTTGTCATCAGATCCTGCATCAGCATCTTCACCTTCACCAGTTGGAGGAGTTTGACCAGCATAAAGTTTTGAGATAATTGGTGCAACTTTTCCTTCAAGTTCTTTCTTATGTTCTTTAAGTTCATCAACAGAAGCTTCCTTGTTTGATTCAAGCCATGTGATGGTTTCATCAACAGCTTCTTCAATGGTTTTCTTTTCATCTTCACTAAGTTTACCACCAAGCTTTTCTTCGTCTCCAATCTAAAAAAGCATAAAAATATGTTTCAATTCAAAAAAATTAGTTAAAAACATACTTGATTTTTGAGACTGTATGCATATGATTCAATTTCATTACGAGCTTCAACAAGTTCTTTAACCTTTTTATCTTCATCAGCAAACTTTTCAGCATCATTAATCATACGTTCAATATCTTCAGGAGAGAGACGATTTTGATCATTGGTAATGGTAATCTTATTCTTATTTCCAGTACCCTTATCTTCACTAAAAAATAAAATGTTATCGAATAATTAATTTAAAAAAAATAAACGCACGCTGTAACATGAAGGATTCCGTTAACATCAATTTCAAAAGTAACTTCAATTTGTGGAACACCACGTGGAGCTGGAGGAATACCAGTAAGATCAAATTTACCAAGTTGATGATTATCTTTTGTCATTGGACGTTCACCTTCAAAGACTTGAATTGTAACAGTTGGTTGATTATCAGCAGCAGTTGAGAAAACTTGAGATTTTTTGGTTGGGATAACAGTATTACGAGTAATAAGTTTTGTCATAACACCACCAACAGTTTCAATTCCCATTGTAAGTGGATTAACATCAAGAAGGACAATTTCGGTATCTTCTTCACCAGAGATAACACC
Source organism: Panagrolaimus sp. PS1159 (assembly GCA_963922195.1). NCBI lineage: Eukaryota > Metazoa > Nematoda > Chromadorea > Rhabditida > Panagrolaimidae > Panagrolaimus > Panagrolaimus sp. PS1159. Next base: position 31,590 of record CAWUHW010000012.1, on the reverse strand, counting down.
ACCTTGAACAGCAGCACCATATGCGACAGCTTCATCAGGATTAATACCACGAGATGGTTCTTTTCCATTAAAGTAATCTTTGATGAGTTGTTGAATCTTTGGAATACGAGTTGAACCACCAACAAGAACGATTTCATGAACATCTTCTTTTTTAAGATCAGCATCTTCCATAACCTTTTGAACTGGTTTTAAGGTTCCACGGAAAAGATCCATATTAAGTTCTTCAAATTTGGCACGAGTAAGAGTTTCAGAGAAATCTTCACCATCCATGATTGATTCAACTTCAACCTTTACTTGATGTTGAGTAGAAAGTGCACGCTTAGCTTTTTCAACTTCACGACGGAGTTTTTGAGTAGCACGATGATCTTTACGAAGATCTTTTCCAGTCTTCTTCTTGTATAATTTGATAAAGTATTCCATAACACGTTGATCAAAATCTTCACCACCAAGATGAGTATCACCATTTGTTGCCAAGACTTCAAAGACTCCATTATCGATGGTAAGAAGAGAGACATCGAAAGTACCACCACCCAAATCGAATACAAGAATGTTACGTTCACCTAAAAATATATTTAAAATTAGTAACAGTTTATCCAAAGCGGAAGTTTGCTTTTCTTTAGTGGACAGTCGGCTTGTTTAAACAATGCGCGAAAGAAAAAATTTAAGTGAATAGACTTGTTTACTTTATCGGGGGTCACGGTAAAGGAAAAGAAATCTTACCATCTTTTTTGTCAAGACCATAGGCAATAGCAGCGGCAGTTGGTTCATTAATAATACGGACAACATTAAGACCAGCAATTGTACCAGCATCTTTGGTTGCTTGACGTTGGGCATCATTGAAGTATGCAGGAACGGTAACAACGGCATGCTTAATTTCATAACCAAGATAAGATTCAGCAATTTCCTTCATCTTTGTAAGAACCATAGCAGAAATTTCTTCTGGTGCAAATTCTTTACGATCATTACCAACAGCAACATTGACATGGGGTTTACTATTTTTGTTGGTAACTTTGAAAGGCCAAAGTTTCATATCAGCTTGAACAGTTTTATCATTGAATTCACGACCAATAAGACGTTTGGCATCAAAGACAGTATTTTCAGGATTTGTTGTAAGTTGATTCTTTGCTGCATCACCAATAAGACGATCACCAGTTTCAGCTGAGAATGCAACATATGATGGAGTAATTCGATTACCTTGATCATTGGCAATAATTTCAACACGACCATTTTTGTATACACCAACACATGAATAAGTTGTTCCAAGATCGATACCAATGATTGTTCCATATTTCTTATCCTTTTCCTTTCCAGCTTCTTCATCCGAGAAAACACCGAAGACAAAAAGGGCTACCAAGCCCAACGCGATAAACTTCCTCATTTTTAGGATTAATATATCGTTAATATAACTAAAAAAGAGAGAATAGTTTAGAAAATTGTATTAAAAAAGTAATCAAAAGATGTCAGCCACGCACGCAAAAAATAAAAGAACTAAAAAGTTTAGTTTTTTAAGTAGGACGCGACGTGTCAACTTTCGAGAAGAGGAAAAAGGGTCAAGGTAAAATTGTGGAAAAATAGATTGGGGTTTGGACAAAAACTGTTGATAGTTTACTTTTAAATTCAGTAGTTAGCAGAAAGAAACCAAAAAAGTGGTAAAATTTGGGGGAAAATTTAGAGATACTTCAATCTTTGATAACATTTTGTTTTGATATTTTTTTAGAACCAAGCAACAAAAAAGAACAGAAGGGAATCCCCAAAGAGATTTACAGCATAAATACAAATACAACAATATAAATGGATGAAGAAAAAAAGTAAAGATTCAGACAACCTCTGATAAATAAAAGAAGTCTGCCAATAAATAAAACGATCATCTATGGAGCAAAATAATGTCAAAAAGCTTTTTGCTTTATATACTTATGGGCGGTCCAACACCGAACGTGCAAATTTTTCATTGGTGTTTTTCTTTTTGTCGCGTCATCATTTTTACTGGCAGGCTGCGATTGGTTGGATGCAGTAAAAGAAATGAAATGTGTGTCTCTTTCTCTCTAGCATTTTCGAGAAAAAACGAAGAAAAAAGAAACCCAGACTCAACTGTGTGCCTTCCGCACTGACTGCCTTGAGCATGCGTGAAAAGCATTTAGTGCGCACAAACTGCAAAGCGAGGCATTCAATTTTTTTTACGCATACTCAAGGCAGTCACTGCGCATTCAGTGCCTGTTGTAGAAAAATACTTGCAATAAAAAGAAAAGACATAAGTATAAAATTAATATTGTTAGCTATTAAATAATAGTTTTTTTATCAGACTTTTTACAATCTGTTATTCAAGAATCTCGTGATTTTGTTACATTTCATTAAAACAATTGTTGTAAATCGTAAAGCAATTGCAACATAACATGCAAATAGTGAAAAGGAACGGCAAAAAAGAAAAAGAAAAGAATGCAAAGCTTCGGCTAATGAAACAAATGGCAGAAGATGAAGAAGGATATCGGCAATTATTGGATAAAAAAGAAGATAAACGATTGGTGTGTCTTTTGGAACAAACAGATGAATATGTTAAAAAAAAAGTTTAACTGGACAATTACCACAACATCAACAAGTTGAAAAGAAGCGTAAAACAGAAGAACGTGATGCTGCAAGAAAAGCTATGTATTGAAAGTAAGACTTTTATTTTTTCTAGACACATAATATTTACTTTTTTTAGATGATGATGAAATAAATGTTATCATTAAAAATTTTGCAACATGAGAAATTCTTTAACCTGAAGAAACTCCAAAATAAGATGAACTTGAAGCATGGCTTGAAATGGATCATGGATATGAAATGGTTTCTCGAAATGTTGCATCTGATTCTGATGATGATGAATATCATTATACATACAATAATAATTTGGATGGAATCTTAGCAGGTGAAATGGGATTAGGAAAGACTATCCAATTATTTAAATCATAAAGGTTTATTTTTTTTATAAGTTTAATATAAAATTAATTTAATTTAATTTTTAGGGGTTACTTATTTTCGTTTGGATGGTTCAATAAAGCATGATAAACGTGATGCAATGTTAAAAGAATTTAATTCCCCGGTTCAAAATATATTCTTATTATGCTTTCAACCCGAACTGGAGGTCTTGGATTTAATCTTCAAACAGCAGATACTGTAATTATCTTTGATTCTGATTGGTAAAATCTTTTTTGTTTAATGGTTTTTAATTTTATTTTTTATAGGAATCTATATCAAGATATGCAAGCACAAGATTGTGCACATCGAATTGGACAAAGGAAAGAAGTTGGAGTTCTTCGATTTATTACTGTCAATTCAGCTGAAGAAAAGATTCTTGTAGCAGCTCGTGAAAGAAGATGAATCAGATGAAAAACGACGTGGGCCACCAAAAAAGAAGCCAAGAGATGATCATTTTCAAGCACAACTTTCAACTTTACTTGAAACTTTAATTGGATATTCTGATAGGTATGTTTTTATTGAGATACGGTGATTTAAAAAATGACATAATTTTAGTGATGGTCGTCAAGTTTCGCTAGATCTTATTCAGCTTCCATCAAAATGTGAATTGCTAGAATATTATCATACTGTTTCACAACCAATTGATTTTAATCGTATGCAAAAGAATCTTTAAAAAAGAAATTTTTATCCTGTTGTTGCACCGTCAACACCAACTGCAGCTCCTGCTGCTGTTGCAACATCTGAATCTGGACCACATCCTGGACCGTCTGGAATTACCGCCGATGATGAAAATACTAATTAAAACTCATTTTCACTTTATTTAAGTTTTTTTGTATATCTGTTTTTCTTTTTTTGTACAGTACTTATTTCATACCCGTTATAATTTATTTGTTTTTATTGTAATTCAATAAATTTCATTACTTTACTATAAAATTGTTATTTTCTGTGTTTTTAGTAAACTTATTTGTTTTATCCGCTAAACTCGTTAAAACGATCAAATATCTTTACACTTTTATTGCTGTATATTTTTTTGTATTTCTTAATAAATTTTTTTAATATATGTGTTAAAAGGTTCAAATCCTTCTAAGTTATTTCTTTTCTTTATCTGTTGCTTCTTTTTCTTGAATAAAGTTTTTATATTTATGCGAAAAAAGGTTGTTGAATCCTTCAATATATTTAATTTGCTACTACTTGTTTTTTTGTTTTGGTTCTGAAATAAATTTATTTTAAAATGTGTTTTTAATGGTTGTTTATCCATAATTTTATCTTTTGTTCTTCACTCTAATCATACTTTTATTTCAGCTACCCTGTTTGTAAGCTGCAGGTTTTTTTTCTTATTAGATTCTAATAACTTTATTTCAGAAGCTTCTGTTAGGTATGTTGCAGAAGTTTTTATCTTTAACATGTATTTATAACATAAGTTTTCAGATTTTCTTATTTGGTATGTTATAGGATTTATTTTTAATCTTTTTATATTTTCAGGAATCTCTGTTAGTAAGTTTCAGAGTTTATTTATCTTTTAACATCGAGGATTTATTTCAGGGAATTCCTGTTTGGTATGTTGCAGGGATTCAACTTTTTTTATGGGGTTTTGTGTATGAATTATATTTGTGCTTCAATTTGCTCCATTTTTTGGTTTACATTCGATTTTTTTTGCTTTTTGAGTATTTATAATCAACTATAATCTTTTATTTTTGATTGTAAAAACTTTAAAAGCAAAAAAAATCAGAATATAATCTGAAAATATGAAGCATTTTGAAGTATCAATAATCCAGAAGTAAAAAAAATATATTTGTATGCCTAGGCAAGGCATTAAATGCGCACGTACAAGGCATTGAATGCCTTGAGTATGCGCATTCAATGCTTTTATAAGGCATACAAAAGGCATTCAATGCCTTGTACGTGCGCATTTAATGCCTTGCCTAGGCATACAAATATATTTTTTTTACTTCTGGATTATTGATACTTCAAAATGCTTCATATTTTCAGATTATATTCTGATTTTTTTTGCTTTTAAAGTTTTTACAATCAAAAATAAAAGATTATAGTTGATTATAAATACTCAAAAAGCAAAAAAAATCGAATGTAAACCAAAAAATGGAGCAGATTGAAGCATAAATATAATTCATACATAAAAACCCCATTAAAAAAAGTTGAATCCCTGCAACATACCAAACAGGAATTCCCTGAAATAAATCCCCGATGTTAAAAGAAAAATTAACTCTGAAACTTACTAACAGAGATTCCTGCAATTATTAAAAAGATTAAAAATCAATCCTATAACATACCAAATAGGAAAAGCTGAAAACTTATGTTATAATACATGTTTAAGATAAAAACTTCTGCAACATACCTAACAGAAGCATCTGAAATAAAGTTATTAGATACTTATAAGAAAAAACCTGCAACTTACAAACAGTGTAGCTGAAATAAAAGTATGATTAGAGTGAAGTAATTAAGATAAAATTATGGATAAACAACCATTTAAAACACATTAAAAAATAAATTTATTTCACAAACAGAACAAAAAAAGAAGCAGTAGTAAATTAAATATATTAAAGGATTCAACAACCTTTTTTTTCACATAAGTATTAATAGTTTATTCAAGAAAAATAAATGCAATAATTAAAGGAAAAATATAGCTTAGAAGGATTTGAACCTTTGTACACATATATTAAATAACTTTATTAGCAAATAAATAATACAGCAATAAAAGTAAAGATATTTGATCGATTTAACGAGTTTATGGGATAAAATAAGTAAGTTTATTAAAAACACAGAAACAAACAATTTTGTAGTAAAGCAATGAAATTTATTGAATTACAATAAAAACAAATAAATAATAATGGGTATTAAACAAGTAGTATACAAAAAAAAACTTAAATAAAGTAAAAATGAGACTTAATACGTATTTTCATCATCGGCGGTAATTCAGATGTTGCTGTCTAGTAATTCACGTTTTGATGGAAGTTGAATAAAATCTAGCAAAACTTGACGACCATCACTAAAATTATGTCATTTTTTAAATTACCGTATCTTAATAAAAACATACCTATCAGAATATCCAATTAAAGTTTCAAGTAAAGTTGAAAGTTGTGCTCGAAAATTATCATCTCGTGGCTTCTTTTTTGGCGGCCGACGTCGTTAACATTTAACAAAAAAGATTTTACCTATCAGAATCAAAGATAATTACAGTATCTGCTGTTTGAAGATTAAGTCCAAGAACTCCAGTCAGGGTTGAAAGCATAATCATATTATATTTTGAACCGGATGATTAAATTCTTTTAACATTGAATCACGTTCATCATGGTTCTTCCCGTTCATCATCAGAATCAGATGCAATATTTCGAGAAACCATTTCATATCCATGATTCATTTCAAGCCATGCTTCAAGTTCATCTTGTTTTGGAGTTTCTTCACGTTCATCATCATCTAAAAAAGAAAATATTATGTGTCTAGAAAAAATGAAAGTCTTACTTTCAATAGCTTTTCTTGCATCATCACGTTCTTGTTGTTTACGATTCTTTTCAACTTGTTGATGTTTGTTCCAAAAGATACACCAATCGTTTATCTTTTTTTCACTCAATAATTGCCGATTTCCTTCTTCGTCTTCTATCATAAGTTTCATAAGCCGAAGCTTTGCATTCTTTTCTTTTTCTTTTTGTCGTTCCTTTTTACTTGCAATTACTTTACGAGTTTTAGCAACAATAAGACGATTATTTTTATGAAATGTAACAAAATCTCGAGATGCTTGAATAACAGATTGTAAGAAGTCTGATAAAATAACTATTATTTAATAGTTAACAATATAAATTTTATATTTATATCTTTTCTTTTTTTTTGCAAGTATTTTTATACAACAGGCACTGAATGCCCACTGACTGCTTTGAGTATGCGTAAAAAAAATTGAATGCCTCGCTTTGCAGTTTGTGCGCACTAAATGCTTTTTACGCATGCTCAAGGCAGTCAGTGCGGAAGGCACACAGTTGAGTCTGGGGTTGTAATATCCAAAATACCATAAAAGAAACGAAAATTGTAATTTTTTACTATTACAAGTGATAAAACAATAGATATTGTAAGCAATAATAATACAGGGATTTGATATATCCATGGGAGCTCATTCAAAAGTGATCCAACAAATCGACCTGACACTTTACCAGTCTAAAAAAATTCAGTTTTAATTTACCTTTACAAATTTATGATTTACCATATCAGCAAGAAGCACCAAAATTTCTGATATTAAGTTACATAAAACAATGAAAGGATTTAATCTCCAAAGAATATTGTCATTAAATGCAATAAAATAGCTTGAACAGGAAGGTGATAATGTTATTAACCCTAACAAATAATTCTAAAGCAACAAATACTTTACTTTCAAGTTAACTCAAAAATCTTACATTACATGAAAGTGGAGGTCCATTTAAAATAGCTGCAGTTTTAATAGCTTTTAATTTATTATACATTTTTATTAAATGAAAACAAATGGATATTGTTAAAGTTGTTGAAAAATATCCCGAAAAGTTTCCAAACAATTTTCTTGAAAAAACTTTAACATTATAAAACAACCCGATAAGCAAAAATAACCAAACAAAAACAAAGGTAAAAAACTCAACAAAAAATATTATGAATGGTACTAAAGAAAATACAATCATTATCAATTATTCTTTCCAACGATGTCCACATTCAGGATTGGCACATCTGTAGAAAATTGTCATCGGTTCATCGGCTGAACGAGTTTGTAATTGCATAAAATAGGCGCGTTCATGACTGCATTTTGGACAGCGTTCTGAAACGAAATTAAAGTATATATTTGAATTCGATGTAAAAGATATTTTTTTAATCTACAGTATCCGAAAGTTGTGAACAACATTATCAAAGCAAAATTGAATCATAAATGCCATATTATCTTTCTTAGTAAATAGGAATAACAAAAAAAATTACCTGTAGTTTGTTGAGCATTTTCCCAAATATTTGGGCCTCCCAAAATATCATCCATATTTTTGAGTCTTGGATAGAGTCGACTTCTAATCTAAAAAATACCGTAATCTACAAATCTTTATATATTAAAAACTTACTTCACCTGCAACAGGCATTTTAAAGTTACAAGCACCACATACAAATCTGAATTGTTTGAAACCTTCTTCCAATGTACACAATCTTCCACAAGTTGGACAAAATAATAGCATTATTAATCCAAAAAAAAAGCAATCAATTTAACTTCACCAAATTTTGCAAAGTTGTGTAAAAATGCAGATATCGTTTCAGGAATTTAAAAACCGTGTTAACATAAAAACTTTATCAAAGAATTTCAACAAGTCAAACAATTTTATAAAAACATAAAACAATTCAACAACAAAAATTTAAATAGAAACAAAAAAACACATCACCGGTTTCAAAATGAGATTCATATTAAATAGGATTTTATAATTCAACACGACCAGCAGCAACGAAATTTTTAAGAAGCTGATCATCACGCTTTTTGATGAAACTGAGAGTTGCACGTTGATAAAAATCAGGCCAAATTTCCAAATTATCAATTACTTCTTGAAGTGGAATACATGTCATGGTACATCTGTAATTCACATTTAAAAAAAAGCAATCAAAAAGTGAAACATACCCAGGAGCATCATATTTAACATTAACAATATGAACATGTAAATGAAAATAGGTTGGATGATAATGAAAATAGAATTTAAGTTGAGAAGTATTAAGACCAAATTTTTCACTAATAAGTTCAGTTGATTTATCACGGATAGCTTTCAAAAGAGGAATATGTTCTTTTGTTAATTCTCTAAAATATTAAATTACATACAGTAATTCAGACAATAAGTTTTTTTACCGAATGCTTCCAATATCACGACGTTGAACAATTGCTTGATAATATAAAGTTTCAACATCAGTTCCATCCCATTTAATATCTGGGGCAAGAAGGAAACCAGTTTCTTCATTTTTATCATGAAGTTGAACACGATCTTGTTCAGCATTACCATCAAGGATGTTATAAACCCACTAGAAATTAATATATTTTTTACGTGAGATTACTGTATAACTTACGTTAACATTATTGAGACTTTCAAAGTATGGCTTTGTAATACTTTTATAATCTTCAGCAGTTTCATAAACGACAAAGATATCTTGACGTTTGTATTTTGCAATATGCTTTTCAGTAGCTGGATAGACGATAGTAGTTTTTACACCACTATATTCATCAGGCAATGTTAAAACATAATTTCCATAAATATCATTGATAGCAACGGTACGAAAAGTAGCTTTATGCATCCAAGCAGTAATAGATTCACCTAAAAACACATTAATTACTTTTTCTTTTCAACTAAAAATGCAATTTACCATCTTCAGAAAAAGCTTGTTTATCACAAATTAAAACACCTTGTTGTTTGCTGAGATTATGTTCAATAAGAACAAAAATACTTTTTCGACCAGGATCAGATGCAAGAACTTCTTTGAAGACAAATTCTTTTAAATCAATGTTAGAATTATCATCCTAAAATCGTTATAATAAATTAAGACAAAAAAACGAAACGATAAAAACCTTTGAACGCTTTGGTGGAGCAGCATCTCCAGCAGCTTTTGTTTCAACATCATTTGGAGTGACCATATATAGGTTATTAAAATAATATTTAAAAAAGATAAAAGTAAACAAATATTTAAAAGGTAATTGAACCTTCATTTAATTAACGTTAACATTTAAAGCACAAAAACATTTTATTTAAAACACAAAATCAAAATCAACAAATTATTAATCTTCATCAACAAAACCAGGAAAAGAATTTTCTCTATCTTCAACATCGCTAACTTCTTCTTCTTCTGCAAGTTCTTTCTTTACAAAAGGAGATGAGAATGATAAGTCAGAAGTAATTCCTTTACGATTATCTTCTTTAAATTGATTGACGACTTTATCAACATTACCACGAATATCATTAACTTCACATTGATTGGTTTCCTAAAACAAAAGATATTATTCATTGAGTAAAAAGTCAAACAAATAACTTACATTTCTTAAAGGAACTACAGAAATTTTTGCTTTATAACCATCAATTTGTTCAGTAATAGTTTGTTCAAGCAACTGGAACTTTTTCTTCTTTGATTCAGTTAATTTAGTCGAAACATCAACATATTGTTGCATTAATTGTAAAGATAAAATACCCAAACCACTTTCCATATTACGGCAAGATTCTCGAAGTAAATCATGTACGGTAGTTCCTTCACCACCTCCAGAAAGACGTTTTCCTTTTTCTTTGACATCTTTTTCTTTATCTGGACGAATTGTTTTGATAGAGATTATTTCAGAAGGATTTGCGACTTTGCCATCATATTTATGACCAATAATACGGCAATTCGCAGGCTAAAAAATAGAACAATAAAAATGAATCAAAAATAATAAAGTAAATATACAGGGATTTTTAACCATTCATCAGAATAAATAACTCGTAAACGCATTCTTGGAAGATCCGGTTGTTTTGGACCTTTATATTTCTTAGCATTTTCAATCATTTCATTAAGTTTCGCATGGATCAATTTTTCATCCTAAAATATATCAGTTAAAAATACGAAAAATATCAAAATTAAACTTACTTCCATATCCTTTGAGCGAGCTTTAACTTTTGCTAATGAAGGTTTAGGTTGAACTTTTGCAAGATCAAGATCTTCAACAATAATTTGTCTTGTTCCTTGTAATGGAATTGATTTAGATTTAAAAGTTTTTCCTTTAATCTCCAAGACAGCAACATGTTTGGCAGAAGTTTCATCAACAGAAACTGATGTAGCTACAGTACTTCCAGGTTGAATAATAAAAAATCCATCATCTTTATCTGCTGTACCCTTTGGGAAAAATTGAGGTTCTAAAATAGGATGAAGTAAATATCTTACTGTCAATACAGTATCACGAAAATTTGTCGCCTATTTTACTTTTCTCTTTTTTAGTTAAGTGTGTGCATTAACAATTTTGCTTGCAAAAATATGCGTCTTTTTATTCAAGTATTTAAAAAAAAAGTTTTTTTTGCAAAGAACAGATAAAATAACAACTCTTAAATATTTTTACTTTGCATCTTATTTTTAGTTATAAGCAAAATAATTTAATTGCAGAAAGAGTTTAACACAGGGTTGTTAAATTCCCGGGAAATTTCCCTGGAATTTCCCGGGAATTTCCCGCTAATTTCCCGCAAACCCAATTTTTCAGATTTTACATATCGCACCCGAAAAATTTAAAAACATGATTCACGAGTAACTACCCTTTTTTTACCTATATTAATTCGTTCTAATTATTTTTAAAGCTAAAAAAATCTATTTTAATTAAAAAAAATTAGAATTTTTAAAAAATTTTGGTAATTATATACCCAAAATTCCGGGAAATTAATTTCATTTCCCGCAAAAATCGGGAAATTTCCCGGGAAATTTCCCTGGGAATTTCCCGCTAATTTCCCGGGAATTTCCCTTTGACAACCCTGGTTTAACATTTAAATAAAATGCAAGACTTGTTTGTTGTTTGTTGGAAAAGCAGTCAACAAAAATTTCAAAGCAGATAAGGTGGCTGGCGCTTGCACACATGTTACCAAAAATGCGCTGCTTTCAAAAATAAGTTGTAAAAAAGAAAAGTAAAAATGCGATATAAGTGAATCCTTTTTTTTATTGCTGCTTACTATAATTTATAAAAGAATAAACACTTACCAATTTCACATTTATGTTCATGTCCCCAAATAATTAAATCCATTTGTGAAGGTAAAACAGATAAATGTAAAAATGATCCAGTTGTACGAGTTTTTGAACGAGGTGGACGATTTTGATGAACAACAAGAATATTAAACCATTCATCGACATCTGGAGGAAAACAAAATTTAACTTTTCCAGCTAAAAAACAATTATAAATAGAATTGTAAAAAAACAAAAAAATGTATTTTACTATTAAATGCTCGTTGAAGTCTATCATCTCTTTGACTTCCAATTCCATATAATGCAACTTTTGCGTCGCCCTTTTTTAATAAAACAGGTTTAACAACAATATTTTCAACACTATTAAACTTTCCAAATAAATTAACAAGACCAGCATCATGTAAAATATCTAATGCCATTAAACCCTATAAACAAGAGATACATTTAAAAAAGAGAAACACATTTAATAAATAAATTTTTAACTTTTCCAGAAAAGTCATCGTGATTACCATGAATACTAAAAATTGGTAGCCCAACATTAATATTAGGATCTTCATAATTAACAAGTTTAAATTGGCTATTTTCAAAAACTTCTTTTGGATCAGAGATCATTTGCACGGCGACTTCACGATCATTTAAACAATATTTTCGTAAAAGTGAAATAACTTTATGTTCGGTGTAACGGGTTGGAATACTTTCATGAAATAAATCACCACCTATAAGGATTAAAAATTAATAATTTATAGTACAAAAAATATCACTACCAAGTAATACAAAGTCAACGTCTTGTTGAGCCGCATGACTAAGAGTTTCTTCTAAACCAATAAATGAATCTTCATCAATGATTTTCTTTCCTTCACCATATCCAGCATGAATATCTGAAGCAATAAGAATTCTAATAGTATCAGACATTATTTTGAAGAAATTCTGTTTTGTTGCTATTTTTAGAAAATCTTTTTTCTTTCTCTTTTTTTTAAATTTTCTTTGTTCGTGTTTGCTCACTCAAAATAAGTGGCACAATGCGCATTTGTCGCATGATGCAAGTTAAAACAGAACTTATAAAATTTTTTTGCTGAGCTCGACTTGTGATAAAACTTTAAAATTTGCAAATAAACCTATGCTTATTTCATACAAATTTTAAAGTTTTATTGCAAATAGGATAATTTTGGCCTAAACCATTTCATTTACAAAATTGTTATAAAAGAAAATGTAACATAAAAAAACAATTTTTGTTTCAAAAAAGTTATTTCGCGGTAAAAAACAGAAAATCACCATGTTGTTAAAAAAGTAATCAAAATTTTTGTGTTAACAGTTATCTGAAAAAAAATTTTTTGTGTTAACAGTAATCGAGTCTGAAGGCATAAAATAAATTACTATATTTAAAAAAAAGATTTTTATTAATAATTTTGTTTCTTTCTAAGTTTTAAAAAACTGATTGGGAAAAACATTGGATAGATATAAAAACATATGCTTTCAGATGACTACAAAGGATAAGTCATCGTTTTTAAACGACAATCAACAATCTTTTGTGAATGGCAGCTCTCGAACTGATAACATCATTCAATATTCCAATTTAAAGTTGAACCAAAATCATAAAACTCTAATTCCACATTCTGTTCAGTCTTAATAAAGATAAATTTTGTGGTATACAAATCGCTACAGTCCCAGAATAATTAATTTGAAATTTAAGTTAAAACGAATTAAGATTTAAACTTTGTTAAAAAATTGATTTATTTATTTTTGTAATTAAAACATAAATGATTTTAATAATCTTTTTTAAATATTTTATGAGACGGTAGCGTCACTTAAAGTGCCAGATTCTACAGTATCTGATAATTTTGAAGAAAAAAGAAAATCACAAGCATGGAAAAAATCATTTGATTTGTATTTAAATATTTTGAAAATTAATGTTAATGTTGGAAGAAAGAAAGTTCAAATACAAAAAATAGCACCCTTTCCCTTAATATTACAGCTTATGAAAATTCAATTGAAGCCATATCAAATCAATTTAATGATAAAAATGTTGAAGATTTAGGAAAAGAAAAATTTGGAACATCAAAACCGATTGTTTCTGCTTCAACATTTTTAATTCAAGTAATATAAAATTTAAGCAACAGTTTATTATTATATTTAACGTTTACAGAATCCTTTTGAATTTTCAAGACAGCAAAATTATACAGTGCCGCAGCCAGAAGTGTCTCAATTTAAGGTTTCCCAACGAATAGACATTCCTACAAAAGTATCAAGTAAATATCATGGAAACTATTGTTTCTTTTCTTTTATTTTGTCAATTAACAATTAATCAAACAAAGTTACGGTAATGAACAGAAAAATTTTTAAATCTGATTACTTTCAAAATTCTTTTTTAACAAACGTTTTGTAAATTAAAAATAATTTTTATAGCAAATAGTCGGGGGTTAACTCAATTTAGTAACTTCAAAAAAATTCTCAATTTTGTTTTTTGAAAATTTTTCAATTAAAGTTTAAAGACTTTGCTTTTATTTTTTTTTAAATTTCCGGTAAATTTTAAAAAAATTGTACCTCCACGAAAACTCTTCACAAGAGATCACTTTAACTTTCCTATAAGGCGTTGGTGTTCTTACGGAGAAGTTTTGGGGAACTTAAAGGGAACCTATTTTCTTGTGAAAAATTCAATTTGTGCATTAAATTTTCATATTTAAGTTTTTATTGAATTTCATATTTGACTTCAATAATATTTTTTACAGAAAATATGAATCGAGCAGGACCAAGTGGCGGAGGTGGTGGTGGAAAATCTGGACCTCCAGGTGGAAATTCAAAAATTATGATGTCAAAAACTCAACTTTTATCAGATTATCGAAATCGATTACGAGGCGCTCTTCGTTCTGCAGCTGAAAATATTCAAGGTTTAGCACTTGCTGCAAAAGTATGTTTGTGAACAATGTTGTTTTAATTAATTACACTATTGTTTAGATTCCAACTGATGATTCACATAAACATCATTCCCAAACAGCTCGAACTGCACATTATAATACTGTTAGAAATGAATTGGTTAATCGTGCAACTCTAATTGTTAAAGCTGCTGAAGAACTTTTAACTTTAAATAATGATGTTAAAAGTTTTACAATCTTACGGGATTTTAAATCTGTTAATGAAGCAATTATTCAGTATGTTTGATTTTTATATATTGCTTTATTTATACCGTATATTTTTCAGAAGCGAATCTGCTTTTAAACAAGAAGTTAATCGTGGCGCAAATTCATATGATGGTATGAGATTAGTCAATGCTGGAATGTCAACAGATCTCGACAAAGAATTAGCAGATCATTTTCAAAGAAATTATTAAATTGTCTTTTCTCGTTGTATATTTATTTTTTCAATAAAGTTTTTGCATTTTTGATTTTTTTTGAAGATTTTAAACATATTTGGATTTAACCCAATATTATTATTTTTATCTGTCAGATTTTTAATAGTTTCAACTTAAAGTTAGATTTTTAATGATGGATGAATCTGACAAACCTGCAACGGGTTATCGAGATTTTTGGAAGGAGTATTTAGGGGTAATGGAAAAAACAAAAAAGCCACCAAAGTTATTTAACAAATTTAAATGGGAAGACATTTTAGCCCATTTAAGGCTAATCAGTCATGATATGATGTTCGTATTGATTATAGGTTTCAAAAATTTTTAATTTTTTTTATGTTTAGTGACTTTGAGCAATTTGAAGAAGTTGCACAAGTTTATTGTTCAATGGCAGATATATATGCCAAATTAGAAAATCCATTAAATCAGCGAAAATATTATTTAAAAGCTGCAAGAACATATTATCAGCTACTAAAAAATCGATTTGAAATTCGATATAGTAGTAAGTTATTGTATCCCCCTTCCTACCCTCTATTGAAATGGTATTTTAGCACATACGGATTTTGGTGATTCAATGGAAGAATGCTTTTTAAAAGTTATTGATTTATCAATAAATATGAATTTAATACATTTTTCTGGAATTATTTTTGCTGAAATGGCAAATTGTTTTATTTCTGTACAAAATTATGAAACTGCACATCGATATTTTTTAAAAGGTGCCAGAATTTTACAATCAGATTTCTTTGATGAAATTTCAATTATGAAACAAATGATTTCAAATTCAAGCCATTTTTCTGATATGAATGAACCCCTCTCAGATATTTTTTCACTTTGGCAACCATTTTGTAAAAAATTCCCCCATAAAGAAACTGAAGAAGGCCCAAATGCACCAGAAAAATCAGAAGAAAAACTTCGAGAAGCAATGAAATCTTTTGAAATTGATTTTATTTTAATTAGTTTAAAGCGTTTTTTAAAGCATGATGAATTAGGTAAAACAATTTTGCCAGATTATGATGGAAATTTTCGTACAAATTTACGAACATCGGTTTTGAATAAACGTGAATTTGAAGAAATTTCAAAATTTATTGCTGCTGTAAAAGAAAGAAATCATTTTGATGCTGGTGCAATTTATATTACAGAATTAATGATGGATATTGATGAACTTGGACGGGGATTGATTAAAGAAATATTAAATATGATTGAACAGCGGCCAATTATTGGGTCAGTTTTTTAATGCTGGCATTTGTAAATGCCATTTTAACAGGGGGACTGTAATTTTCGATAATTGTTTTTTTCGAAAATAAATTTTCTTCAAATGTTTTTTTTTAAAATGGGTTTTTTGTTATTTAAAATTACTGCTTTAAAACCCAACACCCTTTTATAAATCATGTATTTTATTATTTTAGGGAACCTTTGAAAGATATCATCGAAGAAGAAGGATTATCCGCTCGAGAAACAATGAGAAAAATGTTTGAATTTCATACTTTAAACTATCGTGAAAAAGCTCCCAAACCTGAATTTGCAGAATAACATTTTCTTTGTCTTTTTATTTTTACTATTTTACTGTAAGAAAAATTTTTTTTACAAAACCATTTTTTTGTAGCAAAAAAGAAAGTAAAAAAAACTTCCAATTAGTTTTTATAAATATAAAAGCAAAATAACAGCCCTAATTATGTATTTTTTAATGGGAATTTTAAGCTCTAAAACATGTTTGTTATTCTTTTTCCTTAGAGACTTTAATATTTTTTTTCATCAGCTTTTTTTTACCTATTTTTATTTTTTTACGTTGTCGTCAAGGTGATTATTTTTTTTGTGTTCCTGCAAAAAATCTCTTTTTTTCACGTTTGTCTTTCAATTTTTATTTAGAGTCCATCTCATTTCTCTTTTTTGCCATATTAGATTCACGAGAAAAAAAGGTTGTATTTATTTTTGTAAATTAAAGAAGAAAAAAAGTTAGACAGAGAAAAAAATATAGTTCAACCTTTTTTTTCTTCTCTTTCTTCTTTTTCTTCTGCCTTCTGTTCAAGTTCACCTTTTTGTTCAGTGTCTCTGTACACGTTTATTTCTTTAATGATTGATGTCTTTTTGATCATTAATATTTGTCTAATATTTAAAATTATATTGGAAAACGAAGACAAAAGTATTGAAAAAACTATTTGATCTTTTTCATCCAAAAGTGTGGGTGAAAAAAGAAAGAAAAAGAAATGACCAGTGAATTGGTATTACCTCAAAATTCTTCATCCTCTGATTTATCGTTGATTCATGGAAAAATTGAAAATTTTACATTTGATAAAAAAGTTGGAAAAGGTCAATTTAGTGAAGTTTTTCGAGCCCGAAATAAAGTCAATGGTGAAAATGTTGCATTAAAAAAGATTCAAGTAAGTTTTACTCCCTTTTGTTTTTTAAAACTGGGCAGTTTTGTGCTTCGGTATTTTTTCGATTCCGGAATCATGGAATTGATTTTGACATAAAAAATTTTTTAAAACACATTTTTTTATCCTTGGATTTCCATTAAATTCATTTGGGATTATTAAAAAGTTATTTTGAAGACAAAAAAATTAGTACAAAAATTTTTACAAATTTTTGTAATTATGTTTCTAATGTTTTTTCGTTTGTAGTTGACTCAACGAAAATGTGCTTGAAACTTAAAAATTGACGAAACAACACTTTTAAAAAATTTCTTTTGGAGCCAATTCGTCGAGTCTGACTTTGGAATTAAATTCAGAGTTGTGTTCCCAAATCACGGCTTTAAAAATCACTAAAAATACAATTTAAATTTTTCCAATAAAAGTTGATTTCTTTCAATTTAAAATAATTATATGCAATCTTTTTTTTTAGTTGCATGTAATGAAGGATAAAAAAGCCCGAGATGATTGCTTAAAAGAGATTGATCTTTTACGGCAGCTAAATCATGAAAATATTATTTGTTATTATGCTTCTTTCATTGTTGAAAAGGATCTTTATATTGTTTTGGAACTTGCAGATGCAGGAGATTTAAGCAGACTTATTAGAGTTGGTTTTTGAATCTGCATTTTCAAAAATTTGAAACTTTCGTATTTTTAGCAATTTAAAAAGAATCATCGATTATTGCCAGAACGAACAATTTGGAAATATTTTGTACAAATTTGTCGAGCCTTGAAATATATGCATTCAAGAAGAATAATGCATCGGGATATTAAAGTCGGTTTAAATTTTTTAGATACTGTAAAAGGCCCTTATAAACCCTTTGTCAGAGACAATAGGCAATATACTGTATGAATGTTTGATTTAAAGGAAGCTAACGATTTGATATATTTTTTATTTTAAAGTTTTTCTTCCCAATGGCATGAACCTGATAATTATGGTCTTTTTCTATCGTACTTTTTCCTGATCATCATGTTGATACCATTTTGAAAAAAATTTGAATAAAAAATGCATCAAACCATGCACTCCCTTTAAAAGCCAATTTTTAGTTACTGTAACAAGAGCTCTGCTAAATCAAAATTTTCATTTCGAAAAGTCCAAAATACCGAAGATATTTCGATTTTGTAAAATTCTGATTTTTATCTTTAAAATTTTTCTGTCACAGATACCCTTATCTATGTGTTTCTATAGAAAATTTAGCTAAAGTACATTTATAAAATTGTATTTTAGCCTGCAAATGTTTTTATAACAAAACAAGGCATAGCAAAATTAGGAGATCTTGGATTAGGAAGATTTTTTTCATCTCAAACATATAATGCACATAGCGTTGTTGGAACACCATATTATATGTCCCCTGAAAGAATGAATGGAGATGGATATAATTTTAAATCAGATATTTGGTCAATTGGCTGTTTGTTGTACGAAATGGCCTGTCTTCAGTCACCTTTTTTTGGTGAAAAAATGAATTTATTTGCATTAATTAAAAAGATTGAAAAATGTGAATATCCTCCAATTCCATCCGATATTTATTCGCAGCAGCTAAGATTTTTAATATCAAATTGTATCTGTAATGATGCAAATCGGCGAATGGATGCCAATCAAGTTACAACAGTTTCAGAGCAAATGCATTCACATTTTTTACAACATCGATCACAATCAGCTGCAGCCCTTTCATCGGTTTAGCAAATTTTAAAAGATTATTTTTTATTGACAAAGTTTTTTTTGAATTGCTTCCATTTTTATTTTATCATTTTTGTGCTGTTTTTTATGGGTTTATTAATTTTGAAAAATGTTTATATTTATTTATACTTGTCAAACACGGTTTTAATATTATTTTTATTGTTTAATTTAAAGAGTATTGTGATAAAATATTTATTAAATTTAATTTTCTTTGAATTTTCGAATTTTGAAATGCGTAAATTAGCGCCTTATATATTTTTTCTTTCATTGAACAATTTTTGTATTCCCCGTGTTACGCGTTTAAAAACTCGTGTTCATTTTTTCACTACATTTTTATTACTCATTTTTTATTAATAATAAATTTATATTCCAGGAAAATTCTTCAGTCATGATTTTCAAAATTTTTATTGCAACTTTTTTGTTGATTGCTGTATCCGGTTGCAAATGGATGGATGATATTCAAGAACAAATCGTTGATTATAAAGTGTGTTTAATTTTATATTAAATCTTTCTATATAATTTTTATTGTAGATTGAAAAAGAAGGCTTTCATCGAGATTATATAATTAATACAAAAATTTCATCAATGAATCGATTTATGGATTGTAAATTAGCAATAAAAGTTTTAATTCCAAAAGGTGCCTACATTGATGTTGTGAAGTAAGCATTTCATTTTTATTACATTTTTCTTTTAATCATCTTTCTTTTTAAGTCTTGATTCAAGTTTAATAACACATTGTTATAATTCTCCAAATTTATTTGATGTTGAACAACCTGAATTTTCAAATGCCACCCGTGAACAAGCTATTTATTTTTATTCAAATAAATCAATCCGTAAACTTTTTATTATTGAAGATTTGCTCGAATTTCCTGTACATTTACGATATCATGCTCCATCAAAAACGGAATCTGTTGCAGTTGTAGATTTTAAGATTCCAGAAATTTTTGTTTCTTGTCAAAATAATGATACTGTTATTTTTAATGATAAAAATTGTCAAAGATTTGCTCGAAAGGTATGGTTTTTATTTTGCTGATTGGTGTTTTTCAAAGTTTTTTGCGTTTTAGATTCCATGTTCATGTGGTCCAACAAAATCTCGATGCAGTTATATGAAATTAAACGCTCAACCAACAACTGCAGAATCAAGCATAACAAAAGCTGAAATCCCAATTGGAAATTCAACATGGGCGAATCACATTGTAACTATTACACTTGTATTCCTCATTCTCGTCTTTGCCTTACTTTTTAAATTATGTCATTTACAATTTTCTCTTCCTGAAGATACACCACCAACTTCACCCGAAAGAAGAATTAAAACTGATTAATTTTTTATGTAAAGTTTTAAAATTAATTTTGATCTCGTTTTTTTATTTAAGTCATATTTTTTTATCGGGTTTTTACTTAAATTAATTTTAATAAAAAATTTCTTTCAAAATTTTTGTTCCTTTTTTTACCATTCAGGTTCAACTTTTGCTCTTGGAATTCTTCGTACAACTATCGAATCTCCATCACTTCTTTGTCGATAAATTGGTGGAGATTCCATTGTTTGTGCTTGCCGATTTAGCGTTGATGCAAGGGATGATGGAGTTCGGCTTCGCTAAAAATACCAAAACAGTTATAAAAAAAGTGTTTAATGTAAACTTACAATATTAACTTTTCGAATAATAAAAATGATAATTGCAATTAACATTAGTAAACCACCAAATCCAACTCCGGCAATAAAACTAACTAATAAAACAATCTTTTTCGGGGTTACTAGGGCATCCTTTGCTTTTTTCAATGTATCATCATCCGCATAATAGCTATTATCAACCCATGCAATTGGATATGCACCAGTTGGAACTTTATCATATCTGAAAAATTAGCAACATTTTTAAACGAAATATTTTTTAAAAATTTTTACAAATCAGGGTTCTGCGAAATTAAAATTTTGATTTCGAAATGTTCAAATGCCGAAACAGAGTATTTTGAAATTATCGAAATCGAAATTTTGATTTTGTAAATTTTGGCTTTCGGCCTACGGATCTCAGTTTTATATAACGGTAAATCTGATTTTTTTGGATGTCTTAAAACGAATTAAAAAAAGGATTTCCTTTTAAGACATCTTAAAAAATATCACTAGCTTCCAATAAAACCATTTTGTAATTTTTTTTCGCAAGTTTTAAACATACGGTGCAGGTAATCCACCACAAATTGAATTAATTTGTAGCCGCTTTCTTGCTGCTAAAACCGTTCCAGAAGTAGGTTCAATATCCAAAATTGTTTGATGTTTTGCGGGATCTGGTTTTGCTCGTGGAAAGAATTGTTGCACACTTTTATCAGCTTGTAAAAAGTGTGGTAAACTAAATACAATTGCACCACCCTTACATCCCGAAGCATCCAATAAACCAGTTGGTAAACAAAAATCCCCAGCCTTTTTCCCATACATATCAACTTTCAATTGTCGACAAAATCCACAATTTTCATCTATCGTATAATTAAATGCTAATGGATCAATCACAAATCGATAGGTATCAATTTCTCCAACTTTTGATTCTTCCAAATATATAAAATCTAATGAACGACAAACATCTTCAATATAAGCTGATAATTTTGTATCTTTGTCAATAAATGGTGCAAAATAATCACCATTTGTTCCACGAAATTCTGTTGCATATTCAGGATTTTTACATGTTAAATTATTATATCCATTCCACCATTCTTCTGGGATTGTATTTATTGTTTCATTAAATAGTGTTGGACGTTGAGAAATTACTTGTCCAACATTTTTATAATCATCTTTTCCAGTTTTAATTGTATAATATCGTGTTTGTGCCGTTGTTCCATTATTTTGCTTTGAAAATGTGCCATTAAAATGATTGTTTTTTTAAAATAAAACTTACATTCAAATTATCTTTTTGTTCTGCCAAAGTTTCAGCAATTGATTCAAGGAGAATTTTGAAAACTCCACCATAAATATCTTGATCATTTAAAATGTTGCTTAATTGTGTAAACATATTTACAAGGGGTGAAATATATCCTTTCATAATTAAATCGTTAACATTCTAAAAAGCAAAATATTTCATATTAAAATATATGGGTTTAATCTCAAAAAAACTATTTAATAGACTTGAAAATCACGCATTTATTTTTACAAAATTTTAAAAGAAATCAATTCAAATGAATGTGTGCCTTATACTAGCGTTTTGCATTTAAAAAAACTTACAACAGAAATAAATGGTCCAGCTTTATATCCAATTAATGGAATTTCTATAATTCCTAAAATCGGTCCAAGCATTGAAGGATCAAGTCCAAGTGTAGAAAGTTGATCAAATAATCCATTAAAAATTAAATCTGGCATTATCACAAAATCTTTATATGGATCACAATCTATACATGATGAATTTGCATCAAAATAATACCAATTCTCTTCAATATATTCAAATAAATTATCATTATCCATAAAATCTTGATATACATATTCATTTACTTGCCTAAAAAGAAAAATGTTAAATCGGTTGAAGCATTAAATGCGAAAATCACCGATATGTATATGGACCTTTTTCAATTGCATCAGGTTTCATTCCGCGATTAATCATTTCAATTGAATTTGTATAATTATAAATATAATATTGCATTTGAACGGCATATTTTGAATTTAACCAATCATTTGCAAATTCATTCAATTTATCACCATCTCGTCCCAAAACTAAACTCTAAAATATATTGTAAATTAATTACAGGAGTTTAAACTGCAGATACAGTAGAAGCAAAGGGGCACTTCTTTACTTCTGCACCCCCCTTCCATTTTTGAAAAGCGACTTTTTCTAATTTCATTCTCAAAATTTTTTTTCAAAAATTTGAATAAACTAATTGAAGTTTTTACATGCGGGTGGTGCAAAAGTAAAGAAGTTCTTGTTAAGAACTTCTTTACTTTTGCACCTACTTAAAGGATTAAACTTATACTTAAAATTATAGTTGATTCTTTTAAAGATACACGGTACTATATCGTTAAAAGATAAATGTTCAAAAACTTTGGAAAATTTTTTTAGAATTTCAAAAATTAATAATTTATTGAAATTTAAGTTAAGTTCACAAGTCAAAGATTTCAAATATGCAAATACAGTAATTCAAGTTACAGTATCTCCGTTAATCGTAGATAAAAGTTTAAAAATGTTTTTTCAGAAAAATGTCATTCCACCCAAATTTGCACTAATTCCTTTTTTTTGATTACTTTAAAGTGTACACTTTGGAATACATGTTACCCTATCAATCAAAAAAAATTATAACGTACTTTTTTGACTTGACTTTTAAGGATTGCTGGAAATGCAACATATTGAAGAATCCAACCAGCAATAAATAAAAATAATCCAATTAGAAATACCGTTCCCAAACCTCCATAAAAAAGTTTTTTCCCCATTTTTCTTTGATGTTAAAAAAATGGAAGAAAACGAAACAATTTTTTTTGGGAAAAATGGAAAAGAAAAGAGTAAAGAAAGTGTGATGGGACAAGGCTGATAATCACTAACGAACATACTTTTTTCCCATTTTTTCTTTTTTGGAGACTCCATTTTTCACAGACTTTAAAAGCGAAAAAAAAGATAACAGAAATATTTGCCATATATATTTTTATTGCTTATAATTATAATTATATAAGCTTTAAATAATTTTTTTTGCATTTTTGCAAATGATTTTTGCATATTTGTTTTTGAAAAATTGTGTAATAAAGTTTTTTATTTTTGGGGATAATAAAAAATATGTGTGTTAAAATGATATAATTATTTTTAATTTAATTTAATTTACTGCAATTCCGGTTCCATTTATAAATGTTTTTGCAGTTTGCAAAGCTTCGGTTATTTCTTTTCCAAGATTGTAATCATTAATATTGAAAGTTTGATTTTTATTTGTTGCTAATACACTTAAACTTGCACCTAAAAAAACAAAGAATTTTCTTTCGAATAAAAATAAATTTTAAAGAAGATTTGGGATTTTTTACCCATTTTTAAAAAATTTTTTACCTCCAGGTAATTCAACTGGAATAATCAAAAAATTAATTGGATCCAAATGTTGTTGTCGATAATTTGCAGCAACTGCGATATCAGTGGAATCACTAAAACATTGTTTATAGTTTACTTTTTTTGGGTTTTGATTTTTAAAGGAAAATGAGTCCTTTGACACGTTTGACAATCTCATTTTTTTGAAATCGAAAAAAGGGGATTTATATTATCCCCATTTTGATAATCCACTTACGTGCTATCAGAAAATAGAATCATAGCTGCAGAAGAATTTTCTTTAATTCGAAGTAATTTATCAATATTTTGTAGGGTATTTGTTAGGGTAATTCCTTGTGAACAAAATGTTGGGAGTTTTGAAAAAGATTCAACAGTTTTAATTGTTTGTAAAACTGATTCTTTTGTATATAAAAGGATATTACTTCCACCAGATTTCATACCGATTGGATTTGGAATAGCTAAAAATTAATTAAATTTTTAGGCTTTTGTTACAAATTTACAAATTACCTGCTCGAACTCCATCTTCTTCAAAAGTGTAATTTTCAAAGAGGCGTTGAATTTGAATTATTTGCTAAAAAACAATCTATGTTCGTTTTTTACAACAAAAATCTGCTCTTACATCATTTAAATTGCTAGGATTTGGACAACCATTTGCAGAAAATTGAATAAAGATATCAACATTTCCGGGATATGCTGGAACGGGGACAGGTGTGGGTTGATTATCAGGATCACCATTAATATCACCATTACAAACATCATTTGTAAGAGTAAAATAAAAGTTTATATCATTGATATTAATTAAACCACCATTTTGTAAATCTTGTAACTCTTGAGGTTGATTATCAAAAAGTGTAATAACAATTACACGAGTTCGATACATATCTAATAAATTTTTTCGTTGTGTTGTTGCAGCAGTAATTTCTGCGGCATCTTTTGATCCCGTAAATATCACAATATTATAATCAACATCTTCTTCATGTTCGGTAGACCAAAAAAATTCATTTGCAATATTTTCAAGTTGTCTAGAAAAAAAAAACTACATTTAAATTTTTTTTATGGGATCAGAATTAATGAAATGAGCTTTCTTCTTACAACATAACCTGAAATTCAAACATCTCCCTTGATTGCCTGAATTTCAGGTTTAATCACAAGAAGAAAAATTTTTGTTCGAAATTCCTTTAAAGGTTCAAATTTAAGGAAAGAAAACTAACAATGAAAGTGAAGACGTTTGAAAAGCTGTGTCATCATTGTATTTAATGTTTGTTAAAACATCCTAAAATTGTAACTCTGCCTTAAAAAATTCAAATTTAAAACATACATCAATTGTTGGAATATCATCCATTAATTCAAAGCTCCCACCTTCAAATGCACCATTTGGTGTTGGAATTCCAATCATAATATCATTATAGCCCAAATGCCAACGATGGTAAGCTTGAGAAATTAAATCAACTTGCTAAAAAATATTAAAAATTTTGAAGTTTTGATCCAAAAAATGAAACAAACTTTATGAAACATTGTTTGATCTTGTAATGTTCCAACATTGCTTGACATATCTAATGCAAAAATTGTTACTGCTCGACATGGATCTAAATTAATAAATCTTTTGTAAAGCTGTAATTTTAATAAAATGCTTACATTGAACTGCAAAAGCAATAGAAATAAAAGATGCAGCAAAAAAGATAACCGATAAAACCCGCATGTTTGAACAAACAATTTCTGTAACGAAAGTATTGATTAAAAATGAAGAAAAAAAGAGAGTTAAAAAAAATTTATTTGGAATCATATAAAAAACTTTAAGGATGCTCTAATCAGAAAAAAAAGAAAAGCAAAAAAACCTTTTTCAAAGACGTCAAGAGCTCGGCTGCTGCTTTTTTTGGGCGTTTAATTTCAGCTATAAAATAAAGAATTTCTTTTTTGTATAAAAAAACCGACGTTTTTAAAAGTTGTTTAATGACAGTAAAAAAACTTTTCAATGATGATAATTGAAAACACATGATTGGAACAGATTTTATTTACTTTTTTAGGTAATAATAAATATTTGATAAGCTTGTTTTATACTTACCATATTTAACTAATTTTCTTTGAAGTTTTTGTTTATATTTGTTCCAACTTATTTTAGAATGTACAAATGATAAGAAATCATGTTTTTTGTCATCATAAAATAAAGGATCAAAAATTTCGGTTATGAATTAATTAAATATACAAAATTACTCAAATTTTTAGACCTCTTAAAAATGTGTAAATTTGGTGAAAAAGTGAAAAAAATTGCTTGTTTTTCCGACTTTTGTTGGAACATATGATTGACGGCGCCTTATGTTTTTAAAAACAAATACAACAATATTGTGTTTTTGTAAAAATAATTTGTTATTTAAAAACAACACGTTCTAAAATTTCCAAAAAAATTTTTATATATAAAATATTTCAATTTGTTTTTTCTTTCTTCAAAAATGACATTTTTAAATATGAGAAAATTTTATATCAAAGAATTTGCACATGTATATTTTTAGAGTTTATTTTTTTAATAAAAGATAAACTCTAAAAATATACAAAAAGTTTCCACAAAACCCTAAAAATATATTGTAATTAACACCGCATATCTTTAAATCTAAATTTAAACTTTTAAAGCGGTTAATTTCATGCGCCCTTTCAAATCTTTAATTCTCCTCCACTTTCGCTATTCATGACCGTTTTTTTATTGATTATTTCTTCGTGATCATTTATATTGTTGATTTATATAACACATTGTTATCTGTCAAATTAAAATAGAATTTACATATTTATTTACATAAGTAGAATCATAGAGGAACAGATCATATAGATTTAAACTGAAAAGTTGTTTTTTAATAAATTTCTTCAAAAATAGGAAAAAATTAATTTTGGAGTTAAAAAGAATGTTTTCAGGATCTCAAAAACATTTTTATTCAAAAAAGCTTGTTTGAACAACAAATGAAAAAATGCAACTTTATTATTTTATGCAAATTTCTACTTTTATTATTTTGTGATTTGTGAACAAACATCAAAAACTAAACAAAAAACGAAGAAGCAAACGCTCTCAATTATTTGGCAGGAGAAATTTATTTGCATTTGATTTCTTTGCTAACAATTGTATAATTGATTCCGCTCAATTTACTAATTAAAAGAAGAAGAAGAAAACATGGAAAATGTTTTTTCAAATCTACCACCAGAATCAATTCCTTTGTCGGATTCTTCAGAAAAAATGCCAGATTTTAATAATATCTTTCAAGAAAGTGTTTCAAAAATGATGGGGGTTTGTTTTTTTATAACAAAGTTATTATATTTTCATAGATATATTTATAGGTAACAGATGATTTACATCAAATGGTTGATTATATGAGAGATTTACGAAATATGAAGACATGGGAAATGTATATTCAACTTGCTTTTTTAACTATTATTGGAATTTTAATATTTTTTATTCTTAAATATCAAAATGGAAAACAAAAACAAAAAAGAAGACGTCGTTCAAATCGTGATAAATATCGATTTGTGAGTTCATTTTTTATTACTGTTCATAAAAAATTTTGTAATTCACATTTTAGAATGATATTAGAAGTGAACATTCAACCATTGGTAATCGATATATGAATGAAAATTCTGATGCATTTATGTCAAAAGTTCCTGCAATATCAATTGATGGAAATTCTGATGCCCCTTCTGATGGTTCATTTGATGATGTGCTAATGTGTGGAGACTGCCGTTTTCAACCAAACGATATTAATGAATTTGCTGATCATAAATCTCGTAAATGTTCAAATATTGCTAAACCTCGTATGTTTTTGAAAAAAATATTATTTTCATTACTGTATATATATATATTTTTTAAGCATCTGAACCAGAATCAATTCAATGTTGTGAAAATACATTTAAAAGTTCATGGAGATTATTACAACATTTGACAGATAAACATAATCTTAATTTATATCGTGATGCATCAACAACTAATAATATCCAAGAAAGACGTGGCCCACAAACTCCATCTTCACTTCAATCTGAAAGTGAAAATAATCATCCAACGACATTAATTATGAATGATGATCATACTTTTATTCCTTCTTGTGTTTCACGTGAAATGTTGTGCAACGAAAATTCATCAATTTTATGCGATTCAACAGATGCTCATGAAATGTCAAAAGATTACTGTAATGGGGAAATTGTTGATGTAAGTTTTGTTTATGAATAAGAACATTGTTTGAATTTTTTTAATTATGTTATTATCTTTTTTTAGGAAGAAAAGCAAACATGTACTTATGACAAATAGCCAATATCTCCTACAAAAACAACATCAACGTAAGTTCCTATTTTTTGTTATTTTTGTTTGTAATTTATATAAACAACTAAATTTTTAGTACAAGCGGAGATTTCAATGGTTTAAACAAAAGTAAGTTTTACTTTCGTTTTATAATTTTAATGTTTTCATATTTTTTAGATAATTTTACTAATAGAGCCTCTCGCGATATAATAAATAGTGGTGATATTTTCAGAAATAAACAAACCATTTTCAATCAAAACACGACAAATTTTATAATCTGCAGCTTCATTGAAACAATTTGATGTATAAAAAACTGATTATTACTGTATATTTTTGTATAGTGTTTATGAAATTGATTTATGTGTAAAAAGTTGTATAAAATAAATAATAATAATATTTAACTGTTTTGTGATTAAAGTCGTTTTCACGTGGGGTTTTTTTTATATAGCAAATGAAAAAACAATTACAGATCATTTCTGCATTAGAAAGAAGCTTTTTAATTTAAATATTGACATTGATCTTCTTTGTACGTTTTCAATTAAAGAAAAGCAGAAATTAATTAATATTTTAAATATGTGTAAATTTGTTGGATGATGAGAAGTTGAATAAAAAATATGCTACAGGTTTTTTCAAGACTTGAAAAAGCATAGAATTGTAATTTAGCATGGGTGGAATAAATTGGGATAAAAAAATAAAAAAAAATAAAACAGATGCCGAGACAAAAATTCCAGAAGTTAAGCACTTCTAGAAAATTTTTTTGTCATCATAAAAATATAGGATCAAAAACGTCGATAATGAATTAATTAAATATACGAAATTACTTATATAAAAAAATAGCAAAATTAAGACTTTATTATTGACAAACATCATATCCAACAGTGGAAGCAATAAAATCACAATTTGCAGAGGGTTTTGAATATACTCCAGCATAACCTGAAAAATAAAAATATGTTTTATAAATTTCATAGGGGTTTTTAGATATCTCGTGATACAACAACAAGGGGATGAAAGGTTTAATTATATTATGACGTTATCGGCAAAAGAATTTGATGTTCTACACAAATGGGATTTAAAAAATTATATTTCAAATTTTGAGATATCTGAATAGCTCCTAAATCTACAATGATAATGGTAACCTTTTTTAGCACATCCTCTTCCCCATGATACAATACCAGCTTGAAACCATTGATCATTTAAAGAATCCTTTGAAACAAGTGGTCCCCCTGAATCACCTTGACATGAATCAATTCCATCTTTTCCTGCGCATTCCATTGTTTCATCAATGCTTTTTTTGCCATATTCTTTTACGCATTGTTCGATATCCAAAAATGAAATTCTAACTTGTTGCAATTTAAAACTTGCTTCTCCATTTTCAGAAGTTTTACCCCAACCAGTAACATATGCAAATTTGCCATCAACACTGATATTTCTTGAAAGACATAGTGGTTGAATATGTTCTGTAAATTCAATTTTTCCAGCAATTTTAAACAATGCAATATCATTTGAATTTTTAAAAGGCTTTGTGTAATTTGGATGTGTAAAAATTTGTGTAACATTTAATATAATTTCCCCAGGTTCATTCAAATTTCGATAATCATAAACACCGGCTTTTACAAACCATTTTCCAGGTGTTTTATCGGTTTGTTTTCTATAAATAGAAAAAAAAACAAGATATCATTTTGCAATTGTTGAAAAAAAATATGCTCTAACTAACTTGCAATGTGATGCCGATAAAATCCATTGCTTATCAATTATTGAACCGCCACAAACATGTGTGCATTTTTGTGAAGTGTCAAACTATAAAATGGATGTTAATCTTTAATAGTTTCTTAAAAACTTGCCTCAAAAACTTTACATAATTCAACTTGCCACGGCCAACTGTATGGCTTTGCAAATTTGCCACCAACAATTTTTTCAACATTTTCAAGAATGGGCAAAATCGGTGTTTGCCCACAGCTTTTCAAAGTATTTGCAAAATTTGCCGATTCTAAAAATTTAACAGAAACAGATTTTTCAATAAACTAATAAAAATCATTTTTGTCAATCATAAATTCTTTAGATCAAAACATACCACATAAAACAAAAAGAAGAATTAAATAAATCTTGTCCATCAACGGCTCGTTACCAAATTTCTTTCTTGACCTAAAAACGACTCCATGTTTTTTGAAAGCTTTTTAAAAAAAAATGTAAGACACATAAATAAATTTTTAATATTTTCAATACTTTCAAAAATATTTTATATAACGTTTTTAAACGTTTAGTAAAAAAACACTTTTATAATTTTCTGAAAATGTTTCCCCCTTCTTTTTTGGCTGTAATTGCTTTATAAAAAATGCATTAATGTATTTTTTAGTAATCATATACATTTGTAACCGTAATTGCCCAAAAATAATTTATCAATAAATTCTATAAATTTGTAAAGGCAACATAAAAAATTTTGTTTCTGTTTAAAAAAATTTTTTGAAAAACTCATTTTCGCAGTCACATAAAAAAAACAAAATCAGAAAAGATAATATTTTTATAGTAAAAATCAACGCTCAAGTTTGCAAAAAATATTACTTGTAATTTGTAGGATCAACATATTTTGAAGTAAGATGGAATCAAAAGAAAGAGATAACCTTTTATCAGAATTTTTCTGAAAAATATACAAATTTTTAAAATTATTTAAAAATTAACAAACTTTAAGAAAATTGCAAAAACTGATCGATTCAAATTCTGTTCTTATCTTTCCAAATTTGATTTGTTTGAATCTGTTTGAAAATTGGAATCCACAAAGTTTGTGACAAGATTCCAATGTAAAGTATGTTGGCGAAATTCTAACAATTTTATCTATAACTTTCATGACACTGATTTCCATTGATTTAATATTATACTATTAAATCAGAAAAAAATTCTGCATAGGCATAATAACTGACACATGACTCGATGACAAAAAAATTTGGACGAAAAAATTACGGTATTTTCATTATTTACTTATCACATAACTTTTTTATCAGCATTTCACGTAATAATTTTTTTACCAGTTCGTATTAATATCATGATTCTGCATTTTAAGGTACCAAAATTATGTTTATTGCACAATTTTGAAAATAAACATAAACACATATTATTATAAAACATTCAAATAATTAATTTCTGCTTTTCTTCAATCGAAATGGTACTATCAATGTACATTCAAAAAGCTTATTTCTAATGCAGAAATGATCTGTAATTGTTTTTTCATTTGCTATATAAAAAAAACCCCACGTGAAAACGACTTTAATCAGTACTCTGCGTTGATACCACTGCTT